>NQYS01000002.1:3297839-3341724 GCA_003055955.1 Escovopsis sp. AC | reverse complement strand
TTGGGGGGGGGGAGGGCTCTTTGATGAGCTCATTGCGCAAGCGAGGCCGGGCGGGCGACTCAATTTGTCGAGACATTTGGGCATTTCGCGTGGGCTCGTCAGGCTGATGATGGCAATTCGAGGTCCATGGATCCCGTTTGATATCAATTATCAATGCTCACCATCGAATACCTGTAAATTTACCTGTAGTGCCTCCGAGGCCGAGGATCACGGGCATGTGCGGATGTTGGGCAATTCGCACCGCCCGGGAGACGAGATTGCTGAGCCGAGCATGTATGTACGGAGTACGGAGTACCACCCCGTATACTGTACGAGCACTGTGGGAGCACGGTAGGGCTTCCAAGGCTCATTCCCTGTACGGAGCACATACCCTGTACCCGGCCTGTTCCTTCCTGGTAATGTCAGGTACGGACCACCAGCACGCTGAGATGCCGCCAAAATCTTCCAACTCGATACTGCAACCCCCGTATCGTACATTCTCCTCGTACAGCAAAGTACGGAGTCCAGGTGTTGAAGAATTGAAAAGACTGAATGCCCATGATGGCAGGCCACGAGTATACTGTGCTTTCCACTCACCGACCGCGGCTTCCTCGCTCAAACTCTCGACTAGTCCCGACACGGTTAGCCCCCATGGCTACACCATCCCCAAGAGGGACTAGCGCCTACCCGAGCCAGATCACCCAAAGCAAGAAGCCCCGCCACTTTATCTCGATTCTCAAACCCCTCCAGTGCCTTCAAAGTAGGTACCTCCATTACAGGGACCTCCTCTACTACTACGGAGTACGGAGTACGGAGTACCTCCATCCAGTCCTCGCCAACGCAACCTCCCGACTCCTTATCCAACCTCCAACCTCCAACCTCCGACCTCCACCTCCTGACACCTCAAATCTCCATCTCCCCCTCCTCTTCTTCTCTTACATACTCTGCACTTCATCTGCATCCAATCCGTCCGTCCGTCTTCTCTCAACGCATTCTCCCTCCATCTTCCCTCCATTTCAACCCTCACTACTACATATTAGTAGTACTCCCCTCGAGAGACGTAACCTGCAGCTCCCTCCTCCTCAAACCACCACCACCACCTCCTTCACCATGGATGAGATCGCCAAGAAGTACGATGCCGTCGTCTTGGGCACCGGTATGTTGCATCCATCCACATCCAGATCACTCCCTCGAGATGGAAATACCAATATCCCCATCATCATCATCATCATCAACAACAACAACAACAACAACAACAACAACACCTTCCCACCCCCTTCAGCCCGGCGTTGCACCGGATCTCCAGGGGTGCTGGGCTGGAGGAGCTGCACAAGAGCTCCCCTGTCCTGCCTGACAGACATGAGAGAGCTTTCTCGGATTCCTACGCACGGCACGGCACGGCACGGCATTGCTGACTCGAATCTCCACAGGCCTGAGCGAGTGTCTCCTCTCCGGGTAAATCTCGACGCGCTCCCGCAATCCTATACTATGCTACACAGCATCCATCCGGGACTGCAAGTCCACAGTGCTGACAAGCTCTCGCGTCTACCAGAGTCCTCAGTGTCAAGGGCAAGAAGGTCCTTCACATCGACTGCAACGGCCACTACGGAGGGTAAGTCCCGCCAGCCCCAGCCCCAGCCCCAGCCCATTCGGAACTCGCCTCCCAAGGCTTCCATTTCTCGAAAATCTCCATTCGCGGCTGGTCACTGACATGTTTGTCTGCAGAGAGGCTGCCTCCTTGAACATCGAAGCGGTAAATATCTCACCCTTCCCCCCTTCCGACACGCTACGCCAGAAAGAGAGAGAGAGAGAGAGAGAGAGAGAGAGAGAGAACAGGGGCACAACTAGAGCTTGGGTCTAACATTCATTTCCCCGGCAGCTCTTCAAGAAGTACGGCAACTACCCCCAGGGCGAGGAACCCTGGAAGAAGTATGGCCGTCCCCAGGACTGGAACGTCGACCTCGTCCCCAAGTTCCTCATGTCCTCGGGCGAGTTGACCAACATCCTCGTCTCCACCGACGTCACAAAGTACCTCGAGTTCAAGCAGGTCTCGGGCGGCTTCGTCCAGCAGGGCGCCGGCTCAAAGGCCACCGTCGCCAAGGTTCCCTCAGACGCCAGCGAGGCCCTCAAGTCCCCCCTCATGGGCATGTTCGAGAAGCGACGCGCAAAGTCCTTCATCGAGTGGATCGGAACCTTCGACATCAACGACTCCACCACCCACAAGGGTTCGCCACCATGACACCTCCCTCCCCCATCCCACCTGACAGCCACCTGACAGCTTGCTGACGACTTCCAAACAACAGGCCTTGACATGACCACCTGCACCATGGCCGATGTCTACGAAAAGTTCGGTCTCGAGGCCTCCACCCAGGACTTCATCGGCCACTCCATGGCCCTCCACCTCACCGATGACTACATCAAGCTTGCCGGCCGCGCCCCCGACACCATCGAGCGTATCCGACTCTACGGTAACTCCGTCTCCCGCTTCGGAAAGTCGCCCTACATCTACCCCCTCTACGGCCTCGGCGAGCTCCCCCAGGGCTTCGCCCGTCTCTCCGCCATCTACGGTGGCACCTACATGCTCAACACCAACATCGATGAGATCCGATACGAGAACGGCAAAGCCGCCGGCATCAAGGCCACCATGTCCAGCGCCGAGGGCTCAGAGGTCATGAAGTTCGAGACCGAGGCCGACATGATCCTCGGTGACCCTTCCTACTTCCCCGGCAAGACGAAGATTGTCGGCCACGTGCTCCGTGCCATCTGCATCCTTAAGCACCCTCTCGCCGGCACCAACGATAGCGATTCTGCCCAGATCATCATCCCCCAGTCCCAGGTCGGCCGCAAGAACGGTAAGAGGAGCCCCCCCCCCCTTTTTTTTTTTTTTTTTTAAGGGTTCCCATTACTACTGTGACGACTGTGACGATTCTGACTCGTTGTGTTTCCTCCCCTCCAGACATCTACATTGCTTGCGTTTCCTCGACACACAAGGTCTGCCCCGAGGGCTACTGGGTCGCCATCGTCTCCACCATTGCCGAGGGCACCGCCAACCACCACCTCGAGCTCCAGCCCGGTCTTGACCGCCTGGGTGCCATTGAGGAGCAGTTCATGGTAAGAATTCTCGATGGCAGCCGCGCCGTAACGGTACCAGGACGTTGCTGACACCCTCTTTTTTTTTTCCCTTCTGCAGGGCCCTCCCATCCCCATCCACGAGCCCCTCACCGATGGCAGGGAGGACAACATCTTCATCTCCAAGAGCTACGATGCAACCAGCCACTTCGAGACCACGACCGATGACGTAAAGGACATCTACCTCCGCTGCACCGGCGAGGAGCTCAAGGTCAAGGAGTTGAAAGAGGGCCTCGTCGTCACTGACGAGCAGTGATGGGATCGAGTGGCACAAGGAGCATGCACTTAACACCCGCTTTTGTGGTTTCGATTCATCTTGATGGGAGGATATGGAAAGGGGATCCCAACGTTGATGTAGGATCGACAGCGACCTTTTTTTGCTTTTTATTTTTTTTTAAAAACTTTTTTTTGGGGCTTGATAAGTTTTGTCAATAATCATGATGCAAAATCATCAGCGCTCTCTGGTCGTGAGGGCGCAGCTCGTCAGAGCAACACACATGCACACACACACACACACACACAATATATTGATCTTTAATGCGAGGCTACTTGAGTCTTGAACCTCTTTTTTTCTTCTTCGTGGAGCGAAACAGAACATAATGCCTTGCTAACCTCAGTCCCGCATCGTCAACAACATCTCTAGCAGCTGATAAAAGCCTTTTCTGTATCTCTCTTCCCCCCTCCCTCCCTCTCTCTCTCTTTCTTTCTTTCTGTCGGGCCAAGACGACCGAGGATGCAGGTACAAAACAATGAGAACGCCCAACTCCGGAACTGAGCAAGGATCCCGCGGACGGGAGCCAGACGAAAGCCATGTGGGGAAGACAATACGGAGTAGATGGATTGAAAATGAGGAGGAAGAATTCGTAGAGAGCAAATAGCAAACTAGTACCTATCGCCTGTTGGTCTTGCCAATACCGCGCTTTCCGGCGACCTGGGGAGAAGAGTGGGGTTAGTAAAGGATGAGAAGGTAAAGGGAGACAAGGTAGGAGAATGCGAGGACCACTTACGAGATGCTTGGTCAAGGAGGCGCTGGTATGCCTGTCGGCCTCGCCCTGCCTGGCCATCCTGTTCATGCGCTTCTGGTTGAGCTTGGCGATGCGCTCGGCCTTGCTGCGGGCGCCCTCGTCCTGGACGCCGATGGCGGCGCGGTTCTGGGCCGGGGCCCTGCTGGCGGGGCGGCTCTGCTCGCGCAGGCGCTGGCGCGGGGTCTTCTGGACGTCGACGTCCATCATGGCGTTGTCAGCGTCGGCGGCGGAGGCGGAGGCGGCGCGGGAGAGGGAGCGGCCGCGGCCGCGGGCGGGGCGGGAGGCGGCGCGGGTGCGCTCCGCGAGCTCGGAGGTGTCGACGCCGAGGGCGTCGAGGGCGTCCTCCATCTCGGAGAGGGGCTTCTTCATCATCTTGCGGGGGATGATGGCCTGGTTCTTGAGGCGCTTGCGCATGCGGGCCTCGTTGCGGATGAGCTGCTGCTTCTCGCGGATGAGCTCTGCCTTGCGCATGACTTCTGCCTCCTCGTCGTCGTCGATGTCCTCGTCGGAGTCGTAGTAGCCCTCCTGCTCGAGGCGCTCCTCCTCCTCCTCGAGGGCGGCGAGCTTTGCGTCGATGTCCGGGTCGACGTAGTCGTAGACGTTCTTGCCCTCGAAGACCTCGGGCACGGCGTCGTACTTCCAGTCCGGGTTCTTGAGCATCCAGTCGGCGCGCATGTCGACGGAGAAGACGCCGGCGCCGCCGTTTTCGGCCTCGACGTCCCGTGCGAGGCGGGGGCGGTCTGGGTCGTCCTTGTCGAAGCGCTTGCGGTTGCGGGCGGCGTCGGGGATGAAGGTCTCGAGCGGGGGCTGGCCGCCCATAGGCTGGGCGACGTGGATGCGGGCCATGACCTCGGCGAGGCGGCCGCTGACGGCGCCGCTGGCCGAGGTGCCGGCATTGAGCTTCTGGCTGACGCGCTCGGCGAGGAGGCGCTCGCAGGCGGCGTTCTTGACGTCCTGGACGCCCTCCTGAGTGTTGCAGGAGAGCTGGAGCAGCTCGACCTCGCCGGCCTGGAGGAGACCACGGACCTCGGCCTGGAGGTCCTCGGGGAGGTCCTCGGGGCGGGTGACGTCGATCTTGTTGATGACGAGGAAGACGAGCTTGTTGGCGAAGAGGGGCTTGATGGAGCGGAAGAGCTGCAGCTGGGCCTGGACGGAGTAGCCGCACTGCTCCGAGAGGTCCATGAAATAGAGGATGGCGGAGCGCAGGTGGGCGATGGCGGTGATGCTCTGCATCTCGATGGTGTTCATCTCCTCGAGCGGGTGGTCGAGGATGCCGGGGGTGTCGATGGCCTGGAAGCGCAGGTACTTGTAGTCGAAGTGGCCGACGAAGAGGCTCTTGGTGGTGAAGGCGTACGGCTGCACGTCGACGTCGGCGCGCGTGATGGAGCGCAGGAAGCTCGACTTGCCGACGTTGGGGTACCCGCAGATGAGCAGCGTGCGCGTGTTGGGGTCGATGGCCGGCAGGCGCCCAAGGTGCTGGCGGACCTGGTCGAGGTAGAGCAGCGGGTCCTTGAGGCGCTTGACGAGCGTCGCCATGCGGCCGAGAGCCGCGCGCTTGAGCTGCTTGCACTGGTAGAGCGACTGCGCGTACTTGAGCAGGCGCACGTAGTCGCGGGAGATGGTCTCGACGAGGTGCTTGGCCGTCGACATCTGGCCGAGCGCGATGCGGAAGTGGTCGGCATCGTAGAGCGTGTTGAGCAGGTCCTTGTGGAAGGGGTGGATGTCCTGGAGGCGCGGAAAGCTCTCGAGGATGGCGCCGAACTTCTCGGAGAAGGTCTCCTGGGTGAACTTGACCTTTCTGGTGTAGAAGGCTGGGGGGAGAGAGAAAGACATGGTTAGTCTTCTACCATCATGAACATCATCATGAACATCATCATCATCATCATCATGAGCGGAGCGCACCTCGGATTCTGCTAATCTTGAAACCGGCGCGGATCTGGGTCGGCAGTTTGCGCTGGGTCCGGCTCAGCACGATGTCGAGGAACTCCTGCTGAGTCGGGACCGGCGGGATGTCCTTCCACGTGGTCTTCATCGTGGGCGGCCCTGTTCACTGATCGTCCTTGTTCCTTGTTGTTCTTTCTTCTCCCTTCTTCTTGGGGTCGCGGGAAAGAAAAAAGGCGGCGGCGGGGGGTGCGGGGGGAGACTCTAGACGGAGGGCAGGCGTCGTGAGGTCCAGGTCGTCTCCTGTCGCGGTGTTATCGATCGAAAGATTTCATCTCGACGAAGGCGAAGACGCAGGCCCTGCATTATTTTTTTTCCTCTGGTGGGTGGAGCCGTGGGCCAGCTTATCTAATCGATAAGAGACTCGGCGTCAGCCACTTCGTACAGTACTTGTACTCGTACTCGTACGGAGAACAGAGAAAGGTAGGCACGACAGTGGCTGACAGCGCGACTTTTCTCGTCATTTGATTCTTGGTTCTCTGAATTGAGATCAGATTGAAGTAACTAATTGACTGGATCAACGAAGTCATCAACCTTGCCTTTGCCGTCCATTGCAGTTCATGGACGTGTTCAGGTGTCTTTCATGAACCACTGCACGTCAACTGCATCACCATTGCCTACCCTGGAACCCATTACAGCCCCACCGTCATATACTGAAATATCCATATCTTATCGATAATTCGATTGAGACAAAATAATCCAAATAATTCCAATAATTCCAATAAATCCAATAAATCCAATAAATCCTCCCGACAATCCCCATCGAGTATCGACTCAATGGCCTCCCCCACCACGTTGACCCTCATCCCGCCTTAAAGCGCTCATCAACCTCCCTCCCTCTCGAGTCATTTATTGTTATTTTGACCTAGTGGTATTCCGACCTCTCGTCCAATTTCACCAATCCACAAAGAAGAAGAAGAAGAAGAAGAAGAAGAAGAAGAAGAAGAAGAACAGACATCATCAGCACCATGGCCTCCCAGCTCCCCGCCTACAAGCAGTCCTTCCTCCAGTCCGCCATCGCCGGCGGCGTCCTCAAGTTCGGCAGCTTCGAGCTCAAGTCCAAGCGCATATCCCCCTACTTCTTCAACGCCGGCGAGTTCCACACCGCCCGCCTCGCCGGCGCCATCGCCTCCGCCTTCGCCCACACCATCGTCGCCGCCCGCCGCGACGCCGGCCTCGACTTCGACGTCGTCTTCGGCCCCGCCTACAAGGGCATCCCGCTCTGCTCCGCCATCGCCGTCAAGCTCGGCGAGCTCGACGCCGACTGCCTCGACCGCGTCTCCTACTCCTTCGACCGCAAGGAGGCCAAGGACCACGGCGAGGGCGGCAACATCGTCGGCGCAAAGCTCAGCGGCAAGCGCGTCCTCATCGTCGACGACGTCATCACCGCCGGCACCGCAAAGAGGGAGGCCATCGACAAGATTGAGCGCGAGGGCGGAAAGGTCGTCGGCATCGTCGTCGCCCTCGACCGCATGGAGAAGCTGCCCGCGCAGGACGGGGACGACTCCAGGCCAGGGCCCAGCGCCATCGGCGAGCTGCGCAAGGAGTACGGCATCCCCATCTTCGCAATCCTCACGCTCAACGACATCATCGAGGGCATGAGGGGCTTCGCCACCGAGGAGGACATCAAGAGGACCGAGGAGTATCGCGCAAAGTACAAGGCCACCGATTAAGCGACACAATGCGAGGCCGCCGGCACCGCAGAGAACAACAAAAAAAACCATTCAATAACTCAAATGAAAAAAAAGGGGGGCAAGGGGGTTGAAGGGGTGGAAGACAAGGTGGAAATGAAATAGAGTAAAAAAGAACGACCCCGGTTCGCTTTTTGTGCTCTTCAAGTCCGTACCGTTTCACAGCCAGGAATGGAACCAAATACATCAATACATACCTACGTGCAGGCACACAGGTAGTAGAGAAAGAGAGAGAGAGAGGGAGAGAGAGTGAGAGCTGGGGCTGCGCATTCGATGCCACCCCTTCCAACTTGATCCCGCTGTATCAAGCCGGCCCGCCCTCCTCGCTTTCTTGCCCTCCTCCCTTCCACATATCGGCTCGCCTTTCGCTTTCTCGATTCTTGCTGTCTGGAAGCCGCACCGTCACGGCAATGGTCAATCCATGGTTGTTGATAGCTCCGATTTCGTGGTATCCTTGATCGGCTTGATCGGCCCGGGGAGATCACAGAACTGGATGGTTCACGGGCTTAGTCCTTATCATCTCGGTGACTCTGCGAAGCAAAGCATTGGGCCGCCTCCCCGCTGCTCACCATGTCATGCCACACTCCGTCCGTCAGAAAGGATGTTTTGCGTTGTCCGGCGTCTTGAAATCCACATCTTTTGAAGAAGTCGACGAGGCCCTTATGAAGATCATGATCAGTACCTCCTGGTGCTGGCAGCATTCCCTCCCTACAGGTATATAGGGGCAGAGTATTTGGGCTGATGGATGTCTCTCACAGGTCTGCACACCAAAGCCACACGATCGGCAATCTCTGACTCGTTCATCAGCTGGAGATAGGACTTGAGGGTCCTCTTGCCTATCCCGATGCCCTGGACCTCGGGACACACGGCGAACGAGTGGAGGCAGATCGTCCTCCCCGAGTACTTGTGACCCAGGGGTGAACAGTCACAGTGGGTCGTCGTGCGCCAGTCCTCGGGGCATCTCATGTCGTCGTCAGCCACGAATGCGTCCTTGCCCAGCGTCGCCAGGATGTGGGCGAACAGGACGTGTTTCGCGTTGTCCTCGCGCCCGGTCTCCACGGGCCGGCTGTGCGGCAGGGTTCCGATCCACCAGTCCCTGGCGTCGTCCGGGCGGTATGTGTTGAAGAGGCCGAAGCAGAGGTTGCCGCACTTTCGAATGCGATACTCGACCTGCCCAATTGTCACCTCACCAAGCCTCGACCCAGGTATGGAACTTGTTTGCCTAGGCAGACAGACAGACACATGACAATGACTGCAAAGAAGAAGGGGGGAAGGAAATCGCGGGAGGTGACGGAGCAAGACAGGTGAAGACTGCCTACCAGCTCCTTGGTTGACCTTCTCTCCGAATCTGCATAAGCCAATTGCTCGAGCGTCTCGCACGCCTCGACATCGCACTCGGTGAGGGGGGTGAGCATCGGGGCCCAGTGGAAGGGGATGACCTTTTGCAGGAGGCTCCCGGCCGACTTGCGCCTCACGATGCGCTCCATGGTGATGTTTCTCTGCGTTTCCACCGTCTCCTCGTCGGCCTCTACCTCCTCGTCGATCGCGTCATCGTCGATATCAACAAGCTCGAAGTTGAAGTGACGCGGAGCCGATGCCTGAACGCCGTCTCCGGGGGGGCTGTCCTCCTCGGTGGTGATTGATCCTCGGCAATGCTCGATGCCTCCAATCTCCATGGCGCGCTCTTACAACAACAACAAGCAGTTTTGATGGGGACAAAGAGTAGAGCAATGGCTTTACTGTAAGCATGCGGCCGTTGCGACAGCGTTGAAGATGGATCTAGATATTATCAGGAATGACGCAAACCGTGGGTAGCGTGATATGACGAAATCCCGCACGCTCCCAACAACGGCTACACCAGCCAAAGTCAAACGCACTCTCGGAATCCAGTCAATTGAAATCCAGATGTTAGCGATGGGGAGCAGAATCTCGATGTCCGGGATGGCAGAGGGCTTGGTCAGGTGCTGGTGGCACCAGTTGATCTCCCTATGGCCAGCCGACCCGCTCATTCTTGCGCCACGTTTTGAGCTAGATTGAGAGGCCTCTCTGCTCCGAGGACTGAGTCGGCCAAGAGCCCTTCTTTCCAGGACAACGGCGATTGGCCGTGTATGATGTCGACGCAACGGCTGTTGAGCAGCCGGATCTGTGCACGAGGCTTTGAGAAGATGAGGCGCTGGACCCCGTGGATGCAGCCGACCGCTGCTAGAGTCGGTAGCCCTCTTGCCCAGGAGCAGGTTTCAGAGAATGGAGGGCTCGGACAGACAGCGTCTTCGATTACTTTTGGGTTTCTTTCGGACCATCTTGCCTGTTTCGAGAGTAAAAGTTGGCGTCGTTGCCTTCGTTGCTTTAGTCATTTGAGAGAGTGTGACATGATGATTGCCGAGTTTCTGGTCCTGTTCGAGACCTTGCTGCATCTCGGCAACGGAACGACCAACACCATGTTGTACGAAAAGGGCGGGGAAGGGGGAGACTGCAATTGTAGGTAGTACATATCCATGCGTGTCGTCTCTTCCAGGTCGTTTGTCTGTCTTCCTCATTCACCGTCGTAAATCACATTCTCAGACCCTTTCGGGTCTTTGCTCGTGACTATTGCGAATTCATGAGAGCATCCTGGCGGTCAGCAAAGGCAGCTGCCCCGGGCTCCTGGTTTCAATAACCTTTCCGCCTTGTTTGCAGGGCGCTGGAAACCATGCTCGGTAGATTGTTGCGTTGATTGATCCCGGTGAGAGCCAGGGCTGCTGGTGCATGAGAGCTGTTGTCTACATTTGGCACTTGAGCCGTGAAGGCGGGCTGATGCTTCCCGGGAGCCTTGATAGCTGGCATGTTGCTTCCCTTCTCCACCCAGCTGGAGATGATGAGTCCTGTTTCTGACATAGGAAGGCCGATGATGAAGGCCAAGCGTGGGATGCAGCTGTGTTCGTATATACGAGCACGCAGGTTTCGATCAAAAGAGGAGGCCGCGGCGTTGGGAAGGCCCCCCTTGCGTCAAGGCTCTGCCTTGGCTTGGCTTGCTACCTGCAAGGCTATACTCCGTATCTGTAAGCGCACAGGAGACTGGGCAACATGCGGTCATGCCAGCGGCAACCGAGCAATCCGGACAAGACCAGGCCAGACAGATCAAAGCCGGAAGAGACCAAAAGTTGCAAAGAGACGGGGCACCGAGAGCGGAGACGCGGAGGGCGAGAAGGCTTGGCCGGGATGACGAAGACGGAGGCGTGCATGATGGGCCCGACGCGATGCATTCCTGCACGGATGCGAGGTCTCGTATGTACGGAGTACGGAGTGCTCCTGTACATGATATTCGTCGAGTGTCGGAGCAGACAAGAAGTCTAAATGCTGCATCGCCAAGCGCTTGTGTGCGTGTCCACGCGACAGGGACCGGTGTTGTCTGCCCGAGCATGCATCGATGACATGCTCGCGAGCCGCACGCACTTGCTCTTGGCTGCGTGGAGCTAGGATACTCCAGGTAGAGCAGGCATCTGGAGTCTGGACAGCCCGGAAAGTCATGGGCCATGGATCACGGCGGACCACGGTCTACGATACTCCGTACGAACAGGGAGTATCCGTACGGAGAGGTACTCCGTACGAGTAGATGAGCTGCGCTGCATGGGCTCCGGGCGTGATGGAGATGCGGGCTGGGCGCTCGGTATGGGAATGTGGGTGTGGATGGGTCGATGGCGCCGCTCAGCCGTTCGCGGGGACCTGGAGGCGATGGATCCATCCATGCTGGTCTTGGCTCGGTGTCCTTGATGTCGGGCGGATTGAGCTTGGAGCTCTACTCGCACTCCGTACTCCGTACTCGTAAGCATGACCGGCGGGGAGCCTTGGGTGGAAGAGAGGAATTGAGGGCCTGATGAGGAGGGGAATCGGGGGACGGATTGATCAGTTGGAAGTGAGTGATGGATCAATGGAAGGGAATGGAAATCGATGGATGAAAAAAAAAGAAAAAAAAGAGAGAGGATGAAGTGTCCTCTTGGGCGTCCACGTGCCCGTGATGGAGTCGTGGGAAGGAGCGTCCGTCCATCGAGGGCCGGGAGGTCCAGTGCGCGTTGGAAGGCGCCGAGGGGCTCGACTGAGGTTTGCAGCTTCCCGACCAAGAGGCGTCTCGACAAACAGGCAGGAAGGCACTTGCCGGATGCGAATCGATCACCAGTTCCGGCTCCTGCCAGGGTTCCGCGCGCGAGAGGCGCCTTCCAACTTGAAGCGTTCAATCTACTCCGTACATACATTGATATCCTCGGTTTCGGGCCAGAGCGACCATGACAGCTTGGGAGTTCCCAGATCCTGTTTGAAAAGAACCTTCGTGAAGTTGGGACGAACCTGCCTGCGCGGCTCCATCGCCGACTCTCAGGGCCTTTCAGGGCCTTTCGAGGCCATTAGCGGTCCTGTTTACTGGAAAGCCCCCTGTATTGCCACGACGAGGGCCCTGCAGCAGAGCTCCATACAGGGCCTGTAGTACTCCGTACATACATATACTCCTTACAGAGCCCGTACTCCGTACGGAGAGGTACATTCTCGAGGGCTCTCCACCTCTCAACTTCATTGTATCCTCTACCTCCGAGGACACGTGGAGGCACGCACAGTGTCGCGTCCCCAGTACGGAGTACAGGTAACGCACAATCGACTGCCCCTCCACGACAGGTTGCGTCCATGATCGAGCTTCAGTGGGTGGATTTGATGGATCAATCAATGAATTAAATTAAATCCACCATCAATTCCATTCAACTCCATCAACTCCATCCAATCCATCAATCGATTCCCTTCGACCGCAGCTCCATCCTGATCCATCCATCATCCATCCATCTCCAGTCCCCGTCTGCCTGCCTTACCAACAACATATACCTCTTCACCCATGATCCATGCCCGGTGCCCCATCGGTGCTCCCTGCTCTCTATTGGCTTCATGTACAACTAATCCATGATTCTGGACGCCTCATGCCTCATGCCTCATCCTCCATGACCCATCCGGCCCTTTGATGATTCCATCCTCGATCCATCCGTGATTCATCTACCTGTATCCATCTACATACCTACCCATCACACCCCTCCAACCCACTGCTATCCAATCTCTGCTGCTTCGCCTCGCCTCGCCTCGCCTCGCCGTACCGGACATCCGTTCTCTTTCCCTCGACATCAGGCAAATCCCACGCCGACTTCCTCTCCTCCCGCTCTTCGCCTCTCGCCGATTTTGTCACGGACTTGACCCGATATCGCAAACAAGACGAGCTTCTTTTGTACGGAGAACACACGCAGGCGAAACTACACCATCGAGAGAAAGGCATATAAGAAGAAGGGTAAGAAAAAAAGAAAAAAAAAAGGAAAAAAAAAATAAAAATCGAAAACCAAAAATCTCTGTCGGACGGAGGGGCATCCTTTGCTCTGGCGCAATACATACATATCCTGGTCGGCATCAGCTGTGCTTCTGCAGCTTCACTCACCACCATGTAAGTCCCGGGGGTCGATCACAAAAACGCCACGATGCGACAGCAACTAACGGGGCCTCCGCCAAATCCAGGCGCGTCACACTCAACATCTTCAATCCAAACCCCCGCGCCGGGGACCAGGATAGCCTCCTGACCCTCGAGGTCTTCTCTGAAATGCTCGTTTCCACCTTGCGCGAGTCCGTCCAGCTAGAGACCGGCATCCCCCCCAAGGCGCAGCACATCTACCACAACGGCCGCCTCGTCTCCGACGACTCCAAGACGATGGAGCAGCTCCAGATCAGCGACGGAGACATGCTGGCAGTCCATGTCAGGGACGTGGGAGCCAGCACTGCCGCCCCAGAGCAAGCCCGGCTCGCCCCGGCTCGCACTCGACCGGCCCCCGCCGCGACTCCCGACAACGACGCCGAGATGATCCGTCTCCAGATACTCGGCAACCCCGTCATGAGGACACAGCTCGCCAGGCAACATCCGGAGCTCGCGGCCGCCGTCGATGACCCCGTCAGGTTCACCTCGATCCTCCAAGACAGCCGCGACAGGGAGCAGAGGGAGCGGCTCGAAAGACAACGCGAGATCGAGCGCCTCAACGAGGACCCCTTCAATGTGGAGAACCAGAGGCGGATTGAAGAGATGATCCGCCAGGAGAGGGTCATGGAGAATCTACAGAATGCCATGGAGCACAACCCCGAAGGTAGCCCCCCCCCCCCCCCCCTTTTTTTTTTTTTCACAAAAAAAAAAAAAAAACTTCTTTTCTCTCCCCGTACAACCCCCTTCGAGTCGAGCAACTGATCGAGATGAGGGCTGTGAGAAGGCTAACCATGGATCCTCTTCAAAGTCTTTGGGCGGGTACATCTTCTCTACGCGGACGTCGAGGTCAACGGGCACAAGGTCAAGGCATTGGTCGATTCCGGCGCCCAGGCAACCATCATGTCCCCGTCGTGCGCCGAGGCCTGCGGCATCATGCGATTAGTCGACAAGCGATTCGCCGGCGTCGCGCGGGGCGTCGGCACCGCCACCATCATCGGCCGCGTCCACTCCGCCCAGATTAAGATCGGATCCCTGTTCCTGCCCTGCAGCTTCACCGTCATGGAGGGCAAGTCCGTCGGCCTGCTCCTCGGCCTCGACATGCTCAAGCGATACCAGGCGCACATCGACCTGGAAAAGGACAAGCTAATCATCCAGGGCCAGGAGATTCCCTTCCTCGGAGAGGCTGAGATCCCGCGGGACGAGGAGGCGGCCGCCGTGCAGGAACCCACGATCCCGGGACCCGGCGGGACGACAATCGGACAGAGGTCCGGGGCGGTCGTGCCGGCCGAGTCATCCGCCGGGTCCCGTCGTCAAAACCCGCGCCGCCCGCACAGAGCCAGGCCACCCCCGCGCAGGGCTCCCAAGGGGCTGCGGCGCCTTCTCCCTCCTCTCCTTCTCCATCGTCCTCCCGCCAGCCCGCGGATTTAGGGGTTCGCGTGACGCCTGCCCACGTCGAGAGTCTCGTATCGATGGGGGCCTCGAGAGAGGATGCCGTCCATGCTCTGCAAGTATCCAACGATAATCTAGACATGGCCATCAGCCTGATTTTCTTCTAGCGGACACGCGCGCACATGTCAAGAGGCGGCTTGCAAAGAATTTCATCAGACCAGATGCACTGTACATACTAGAAATGTGATATTTGACGGATTAGACACCTCCATGAATGGCACCAAGAGCTTTACGGCTTTCTGGAAATCATATGGGACCAAGATGGAGTTTGAAACGATGGATTTCTTTGATCAGATGAGATCAGATCATATTAGGTCAAATCAGATATTCCAACATTCTGATCCGATCTGACCTAAGAACGATCTGATCTGATCTATCTGATCTGAGGCAAGACAGTGAGAACAAGATGGCACGCTGATATGGTCTCGATGATATGAAAAATGATAAAAAAAAAGCACAGGTGAAAGGAGGCCCTGATCGCACGCAACTCCTGCCGCTACTAGTAACTGTGCGTGTGCGTGCGTGTGCGTGTGTGTGCGCGCGCGTCATCCCTCACCGGATCTTGTAGACGCAGGGCTTCAGGATCGACGCCTCGACAGCCCGGTCCTCCTTATCGCTTCCCTGCTCGAACTGGAACATCTTCTTCTTCTTGGGCGCCGCCGGCCTGTCCTGCTCCTTGGCGCACTTGCCCACTGCCGGCGCGGCCGCCTTGAGGAAGTGCATCTTGACGAACATCCTGTTGGAGAGGTCGACCGCCTCGTCCCGCTCGCCCTGCAGGACGAAGCCCCTCCGGCGCAGCGCCTCCACGAACGCGGACACGTCCGTCTCCCGGCGCGTGTCGTCCAGCCCGTCTACCTCCACGGCCAGGTCCTGCTCGTAGCGGCCCTGGAGCTCCGCGTCGCGGGCCGCGCTCTCCTTCTTGCCGCCGGGCGCCTTGCGCCTGTTGCCGACGCTGTGCGTCACGGGCGCGTTCTTGCCGCGCACGGGGCCGAAGCGGCTCTTGATCTCCGCGACCCAGAGCTCGCCCTTCCAGTGGAGAATACGGTACGCCTCCTCGATGAAGTCGAGCCAGTTGGTTCCCATCAGGGCGAGGCAGAAGATGGCCACGTCGACGGCGCCGTCCTCGAGAGGGAGGTTCGCAATGTCCGCACGCGTGACGAGCGGGCTCGGGCTCTGCAGGTCGTAGGACCGCACATCCAGGCGCGACTTGTCCTTGTCGGCCTGCAGCGACTCGGCGAGCCGGGCGTCGCCGCAGCCCAGGTCGGCGATGATGCAGGTGCCCGCCGTGCGGGGGAGCGCCGTCTCGCTCAGCTCCGAGGGCGGGTGGTTCGGCCGCCCCTTTTCGCGGAAGGGGGCCCGGATCTTGGCGCGTGTGCGGATGTCCTGCAGGAAGCTGTCGACGGGGTTCTCGGGCCACACCTTGACCTGGCGCCGGAAGCCCTGGTGGTACTCGTCGAACATCTCGGGGTTCTCGTGGAAGAGGTTGAACGACTCCTCAGACGGCCGGGTGTAGAGTGTTTCGTTGAGGTGGCGGAAGCGAGCCGAGACGAGCTTCTCTCTCATGGAGGCTTGCAGCGGCGTGAGGGCCGTCGTCGGCTTCGGGAGAGATGCGGTCTGAGGGGCAGCGGCTTCATCCGGCTTCGAGGAACCCGACGGCCCGCCATCCACTCCGGCTTTCCCCTTCTTCTCCTTCTTCTCCTTTTTCTTCTTCTCTGGCCTATTCCCGCCCTTTGAGTTCTGGTCCTTGTCTTTCTTGTTGCTCCCATCTTCCGCCTCCTTCTTTTGAGCTACAGGCTTCGAGCGCCCCTCGCCATCTTGCTGCCCCGCGCCATTTTCCTTTTCCTTCTTGGGTTTGCCTGCAGACTCTTTGCGCTGGCGCTTCGCAGCGTCGGATGTGGCCTTCTCGGATTTCGTTTCGACCCCCCAAACAACGGAATTGTACAAATCAGCGACATTGTCGGCTGTGACAGCCTCCTCCTTCTCCCTGCCGCCGTTGGGCCTCTTTCTCTTCCTCGACTTCGTGGGCCCTGCGCCGTTGGCGGACGCGGGGGTCTCTGATTTCAACGCGTCGGCCGCGAGTGACCAGCCTGGCACGGCGAACATGGCGGCGATTCTTCCTCGAGAATCTGACTTCTGGTGACTGAGAGGGGACGCTCGCGGCGCTAAGCAGGCGAGATAGACTTGAATTCGATATCGGCGCAAGCCAGCCGTTGTCTGGATCCAAGACTCTGGATTTGTTTTTGATTTTTTTTTTTCTTTTTGGATCGCCAAGATCAATTCCTTATCATGATTTCTTATCATGATTTCTTGTCAATTCGAGATAAGCTTGAGTGGGTCCAAGATCGTCGCCCCGCTATTCGCGCTCGCTGACTAATTCAAGAACGTTCCCGCTTCGACTCCTTTTTCGTGATGCTTGAAAATAGAAGATGGAGACGAAGAACAAAGACCGGCAGGGAGTTTGCGGCCTTTGCCATCGACAAGCCGACAAGCCGATCTCTCTCAGGAGACACGGGGCTGACGTGCGACTGCCTCGTTTCGCAACCAAGGGCATGTCATTGCCGGAGAGCACATCGTACCAGCCATCTCGGCTGTGCCAGAGGGCGAACGTGCTTGGGTCTGATGCAGTCTGCAGGCCATGTCGAGGGAAACAACATCGACAATCAACCCATCCATGTTTGTCGTCCGCCCGTTCGTTCTCGCCCGGGAGTTTGCTGCACGAGCCTGGCCCAGGGCGTCGAAACAAGAGATCCACGCTGCCGCAAAGCAATATCCACACCCCTCGCCCGTATTCGACAACCGTCACGGCTAGGTGCACAATCATCATTGCATCCTTTCAAGACATCTTGAGTGACCGACTCGGAAGATGGGAAGATTTTCAGGTGCATGTAATTTGAGTGGCTTCATACACCTCGTCTGGCAAAGCTGAATGGTGACGAGCCGCGTCCTCTTGGCTTGGTGCTATGATGCAGCCCGAGCTTGGGGGGGTCATGCATGCGGGCGAATTGAGACTCCGAAAGCGAGAAATGCACAACATCGACTCTCCTCTGTCTCGTCCTGTTAGCTCACCTCGACGGGTCCAAGCCAAGCGTGATTCGCTGTCGGGATGAAGTAGAGAAGAGACGGCTTGACGCCTACCTGTACCCGACACATCGGCCGAGTGATACGAGATCCGAAGCTGGTATAGGCTCGTCACTCGCGGAAGATCCAGCAGATCTCGTCGCCCCTCGCCCCTCGCCCCTCGCCCCTCGCCCCTCCGCACCCCTTCCACCTCCCCCCTTCCTTCGCTGCCTCGTGTGTCGGCCAGGACAAGATTCAGCAATTGGGGCTTGGCGGAGTGAGATCTGGAGCCAGACCACCTCGAGCGACTGAGCATGCTGCTGAAAAAGTCTCAGACAGCGCACGAAGCCCTCGTACGGAGAGGTAGCACTCACGCGAGGGCGGCGCGGACGAAGCTGCGAAGGGAAGGGAGATCCTGCAGCCGGGTTGATCAGTGCTGTACCGGTAACACCCACCAGACTATCGTTATTCCCCAGCCTCACTTTGCTCGGCGACTCGAAGAGCGTCGTCTCCGTTTCTGTGGTCGTGCCCCTGTCTCTGTGAGAAGGCTCACCAGCAGGAAAGACGGGAAGCGTGGCGTCTCCCAGATACGAAAAAAAGAAGGTCAATCAAACCAAAACATGCCCCCCTCCTTCTTTTGTGTCCAGATCTTGGACTCTGGTTTGTGGATCCAGAGATGACGCAGGGAACCGCTGCAGGGATCATACAGTGCGTTGGCATGATGGGTAACCAGTGAGCGATGTGCTCAAGCCCCATGGCCCCCGTATGTACTCCATCCCTTGGGCAGGCATTGGATCATGCGGCAATCGGTGAGATTGGTGTGCGTGGGTCGCTGCCGGAGCCGAGAACGAGGATCGCGGCATCCCGTCTGCAAGATGAAGTGAGGGTATTCGAGGAACCGCAGACCAGTGTTGATGGGCCACCTCTTTCATCTCCTGTGGGATACAGGGCTCGGGGGGTATCCTGATTCTCGTTCTCCTCTAGCCTGCTTTTGCGGTTATGACGATAGGGGAGACCAGATCCTAGAGGGCGAGCATCGAGGACAAAATCAAGAGGCGTTATCCACGACGGAGACTCTCAGCATGGCTGAAGCTAGACGAACTCATGATTCGGGACTCAAACAGCTCGAAGTCGGATTTTCTTTCCTGTTCTGGATGGTCGGGATCTGTGCAGAATCGACTCGGTCCTCTTCAATTCGATGCGTCCCCAACTCTCCCTAATGCCGTCCTCCGTGCCCATTGCCAACGACGGCTAAGGCGGTATGCAGTGATGCCACAGCTGCTGGCATCGCAAGACCCTTGCGAATCCGGGAACCGAGACAGTCCAAGTACCCTCGGCCCTTGAGTCGAGGCACATCGCATCTGCCTGGCCCGGTGGAAATGTGACTCAGCCTTGGGCCAGACCCTCGTTCCGAGGCCCGCATATCTAGTACATATGTACGAGTACGCAGCAACGACGAGGTCTAGGCACTCCTCCGCATCGTTGCAGCCTTTGTTGGTCCCTCGACTCGAGCGTCGAGTACGAACGAGCACTCGTACTCATATAGGGCGGTCCGCTGTTGTTCCTGAGACATCGAGATGTTCTTCGCCGTTGCCGCTTTCCTCAGGATGGGGTCGATGAATGCGCAAGACTCCACAGAAAGCGGAGTCTTCATGCATCTGTGCCGCGCGGGACTTGGACCTTCAGGTGCACCGGCCGCCGTTCCGTCTTGGCGATCTCCATCAGTGTTTGGTCCTCTCTCGCATGCATACATACCTCTGGTACGAGTCATGTAGTAGGTATGTACATACATACCTCCATCCTTTGCGGATACCCTCATGCATAGGGACCGGGTGGCATCGAGGCGACACGAGTACCGGAAGTCAGTGCCTCGGATGAATGCGAACGGGCCAGGGTCTCAACTACCTACTAGCCATGCACCATCTTTTTATCTTTTCAGACGCCCATGTTTGGTGACACCCACCGTCACCAAGAAACTCTTCGGCTTCGGCTTCTGCCCACGCCGATGATCCAGCATCGCCTCGTCCCATCTCGCTTGGCTTGCCTTTGCCTGCTCGGGTTGAAGGAAACCTTGGACGGGGAAGGCTCTCGACAAAGGCCATTCGAAAATCGTGACGCGAGGGTTTGCTTTCCCACCCGACCCTATCCCATCGCCTTTCTTTACTTCTTTTTCGACGGCCAAGGAGGAGTGGCGTGACGCTTTCCTGCTCGGTCAGAGAAGTGCTTCGTTGGAAGGGCGGGATGCGGAGCCCAAGTCGCCCCCATGCGACGGATGTCCCCGCGTTGGGCCTGTTTCTCCGTGAGCGTACGTACATGAACCGCAGCAAACACACAGGTCCAGGCAGGTAGGCGGCTGCAAGGGCAAGCCCCCGCCCGCATGGCCCGAAGCTGGGTCTCGCCGCCGAACCAGCAGCTGGACGTCGTCTGCCGTTGCCGTGGACAGGGGCGATGATTCCGAGGCCTTACTTGATCGGGGAATCGGTTCCTGGTCCTGCGCGTGTTCTTGTGCCTGATCCAAGTGGGGAGCCTCCCCCCCCCCCCCCTCTTCCCTCCCCTCCCCTAAGAAAACCCACGACAGGCGAGGTGTCTTCCTTGCTCGGCGACAGCGGCTCTTTGCTCACCGTCTCGATGGAAGGCGTCGCCATTTTCTAACTTCTCGAAAGCCGAAAAGAATCTTCTCCCGACCACGAGCTTGCGATGTGCGCGGCTCTCGTCGTCCGACTCCCCAGCCCTTGCACGTACCTGTCCCCACGAGGGCTCATCACTGTTTCGAGTCGTCCAGCTGACCGCACGTGCTACTGATTGCCAAGGTCAGCAGGCGCAGTGCTCCGTACGAGTACCGATCGAGCTCTCTCTCAGCTTAGCTGCTTTAGCTGTACTCTGTCCAAACAAACTTGATTGATCCATACATCAATACCTCATACATACCTGGCTGTCTTGTTTCTAGTGGAGGCTCGCTGAGGGCACTTCTTCGACGGCTGAGGTGACTGGAGAGAGCGAGCTTCTCCATCTCTGGAAAAGATGGCGATCAACTGGAGCTGCTAAGCCTTATGGAAATTGCTCTCCCAGCTCCTTCCCTCCTTCTGTCCCTCCCTCCTTCTGTCATTCCCTCCTTCCATCCTTGCCTCCTTCCATACCCGAAGGAGCAGAAGGAGCCACTTACGAGGAACCTGTGCCTTGCAGCTGCCGTCCCTGATTTACCTATCTTGGTAGGAACACCGGACTGTGGGCTCAATCCATGCTCTTTCCCTCCCATCATTCTCCAATAGCCCGAGGTGAGTCCTAGATCATGATACCTCCTCTGTACGGAGTTCGAAGTACAGGTACATTTATTCCTCTTCCTCCTGGCAGTCACCTGTAAGATCTCCCGCTTCCTGAATTCAAATCGGGCAGGAACATCCCAGGGGACCATCGTCAAGCAGGCGGCGAGGAAGCGAGAAGAGATACCTATCGGACGAGGCAGGCGCGTCCCTGGCACGGATTGTTCTTCCTTCCATGTCCTCTTGCCTTATCAAGCTTCGCGTGGCCTCAACACCAAATTTCCCTTCTCGAAACTTCAACTCCAAAAGAAGTCGCCCAGAATCATCACCACTCGAGTCTTCCCTCAGGAGGTCCCTGCTTCACACTCTCCGTCCATCACGCCACACACATACACACACACACACACACATCGCCACCAGGACTGAGAAACGTGGGTGTGGTGGCATGAGCGGCTATCACGAACTTCGAGACAAGTGTTGCTTGCTGTGCCTCCTCCTTTCTCCCCCTCCCCCCCCCCCCCCCCCCCCCCCCCCCCCCCCCTCCTGCTCCTCCTCCTGCTCCTCCCCCTTCCAGCAGACAAGCATCCAGCCTGAGAGGTTCGACCTGGCCCTCAAGTTACACCATTCATGTTTCACCTTCTCATGCTCTACAGTACTTCCCACAACCGCCGCCCATCTCTCAACGCTCCCTGACCTTTCCTCATGCGCATCAGCCCTGTCATTGACTCTCTGGCTGACGGAAGCAATTCTAGTAGCCGCCATCACGATCTTTCCCGACCGCTTCCTCCAACCCTGGGCCTGGACAGAGATCACCTTTTCTTCCCCTCCTTGACTTCGGCATACTACAGAGCTATATCAGGCTTCGCCCCATTTGCTGTGGACTCCTGGACATACTAGTGTCGCCCACTTCGTCCGGAAGAGCATATGCGTAGCTTGCGCGACATCAAGAGAGAGAGTCAGGAATTCGTTTCGCTGATCTCTTTCTGCACGACGATGACCCTCTCAAGGACCAAACCACACCACCAAGACTGATCAGCACATGCAGTTCACCATTCCTCGGAGGTCGGTCACAATGGACAGCTCAACGACGAGATCGAATCATACTGCAAAGGCTCAGTCAAGCTCTCCCCAGCCGAATGAGGAAGCAGGAGAAGAGGGAAACACAAGAAAGCCAAATGTGAGGAAAAGGACCAAGACAGGCTGTCTCAGTAAGTCCATCATTGTCTGCCTTCTTCAGAAGCCGTGGTGGGCTTCTTGATTCCTTTGTCCACTTTCCACTTTCCCCCCCCTTTGGTCTTGTCTCCGTCTCCTGAAAGTCACGATATCTGACGACCAGGTATCTAGCTTGCCGCAAAAGAAGAATCAAATGCGACGAGGCCAAACCTACGTGCAAAAACTGTATAAAGTCGAGACGCCATTGCGACGGCTACAACCAGAGGGTCATTTTTAAGGAACCCATTGGCTCTCTTTCAGCCCCCTTCGCATCCGCTTATGCAGTTGGCCCGTCACATCTTGTTCAAGATGCCTTGGCAAATCATCATGCTGGTCAATCATCTAGGGTTTCCCTTCCGGCCATTGCGCCGAGGCCTCCAGCTTTCGATTTTAACCAACCCATTTCGTTTCTATATCGATCGGAGAGCATCCCGTACCAACTGCCATTTCATGAGGCGCATCTGATGGACATGCATCTCTACGAACGAATGGATGCCGGCAATCTGTTCCCGCCTTACTACTCACAGCTCGCAAATTCCCACCATGTGTTGGAGGCTCAGCCACAGATACAGCGCGAGAACTCACGACCTAGATCTGGACATAGGATCGCTCCCCTTATGTTCGAAGATGGCCAGGGGCATCAAGGATCATCTACAATAGTGGTGATGAGCAATGATGCTGTCCGCTATTCGTACCCTACCCAGACGACCCAGCTTGTCAACAATGATTATCGTCACGATACAAGAGGGCGTCGACTTTCCGATGAGCTTTGCAAGCTGGGCCATGATTCATCGAGGACCATTGCGCTCAAATCCGATTCTCCCACGACACCCTACTTAAGAGGCCGGACCTATCCCCCGGCGAATACACCACCGAGCGACGAACAGGACGAAGACCGATCCATGCCCGATTCTGACATTGACTACCTAGATGCTCAGGATATCGTGGGCCCCGCCATGAATGTTGGACTTCAGCACGGTAGTGCCACAGAGGTTAGGACCTTCGGAGCCTATACGGCAAGCTGGGCTGTCTCAGCATACCTGGATCATCCCCACACTCCAGAGTTCTGGCACAGTGGGCTGCGTGACATCTTCATGCACTTTGTCAACGTGACGGGGGCCACCATCACGCTCTACGAGCCGCGCGCATTTGATCAGAACCCATCCCAGGCGGAACATGTTTCCGGCTACGCTCTGTGGAAATGTAAGGCCCCGACATCTCTCTCAACCATCATGCATCGCACCTACTGAACTTCCTCCTCTACAGCCGCCTTTCCACAGATGGCCCTGCGGCATCCAGCATTGCTGCAGTCGATGCTCGCACTAGCCAGTCTGCAACTCGCCAAGCTACAGAGCTACACCCAAGCGGCTGCGTTGAAGCATTATCACCTTTCGCTTCGACGCATAGGCAAGATAATGCTGTCAGATCTTAGGAGAAAACACCCGGCGACTCTGGCCGCGACCTTGCTTTTAGCGTATTTTGAGGTTTGGACCGCCGACCATTCCAAATGGTCTCAACACCTCTGGGGTGCGAGTATTCTGCTCGACGAGATCCCCCTGAAGGAAATGGCAAGGCGGTGTATACCCACAAAGAGACGGCGGCAGCTGGCACAGCAGAGACGTCAAATGAACTCCTACTTTTCCGGCCTCATGCCGGGACCGCAACCAACGTCAAATGTCCTAGATTACGAGCTCTTGAGTATACTCACGGGGACCACGGTGAATTCAGACGATTATGGGGATATCACATCACAACCTTGGGAAGCTGCCCCGCCATCTGCGTCTGACAAGGACGTTGAGACCTTTGAGATCTATTCCGATCTTTTCTGGTGGTTCTGCAAGATGGACGTCTATCAAAGCTTCCTTGCAGGAACAAAGCTCTTGTACGTACTATACGCAACAGGTCCCCCTACGCAGCGATACTGACGGCAGATGCCATAGCATGAAATATGAAAACTGGACTCAATGCCCGCCAAGAGCGCCGGCCTCTGATGCCGGAACAACGTAAGTCATGGATACCTCAACCCATATATCCTTCACGCAAGACCCGAACTTTCCATTAATGGTGGTCAGATTCGGCACATACGACCACTTGATACTGCTGATGGGTCGGCTGGCGAATTTCGCGTTCAAGGACAGGGCACGGAAACGGAAAGCCGCCGAGAACCGGGCGGGAGGCGCGGCTAGACGTTCTCCCCAGATGTTTCCGGGCATGCTGCCTGTTCAAGGAAAAGTCCGTGGTCCGACGGGTTTCGACGTGCCTCGCGAGAGCAGCCCACAGAGTGACTCCAACGAGGATTTCGACCCTCAGCGAAGCCACCAAAATGCTATACGTGAGTGGGAGAGTATATACCAGGCCTTCCAAGTGTTCAAGGGACAGCTTGGTCCAGAGTTCGGGAAGCTTGATAGCGAATATGGCGATCTCCAGGACACACCCTTTGGGCCTGCCATCCAGTATCGATCGTACGCCATTGCCGGGGTGTGGATGAACTATTACATGGCGTTGATCAACCTCTATCGGAGTCATCCCGACATGCCCCCGGCTGCTCTGCAAGCTGCAGGGTTGCAGGCTGCCAGGACTTGGGAATTTGCCCTGGAGATTGGCCGGATCGCAGCAGGAACGGTTCTGGACCTCTCGGGCCTGATGGAGATCAACACCCTGCTCGCCGCCGTTCTCATCGAAAGTGCCTTTTGTCTCTTCGTAGCAGGCGTCCAGGTCTGTTGCCCCATTTCGCACGAGTCTCGAGGGATGGCACAAGCTGACCAGTCCCAGTTTCGTGATTCGGCACAGCGCCAGTGGCTGGTTCGGAGGATGTTTGATACCTCACGCTTGACCGGATGGCAGTCTGCGAGCCAGATAGCCGCCGGATGCGAGTCGGCCTGGATCAAGGCGTTTGAGCTGAAGGTGGGACCCCCCTACGTTCGATCGACACTCTTTAGCGAGAAGTCGATTTGGGACAACCCCCGACGCATCGACTCCAAGATCCGCGAGCTGGTCCCCGGGGAGGGAGAGCACGAGCCCCTTGTGCTGGCCAACGCGGATCAGGCCGAATACGCCCTTGGCTTGCTGGGTGTCGAGGACGACCTGCAGGTGCTCGAGCTCGAAGATTAGGCGCACGAGCGGACGGGAAAAGCGGCACATGGTTTTCAGGAATGCTTTTTCAGGAGTCGGTCTGTGGGCTTGCATAGGGCGCTCTGCGTAATGTCGATTGTGCTGTCCCGAGGGACCACGGTAATTTCTCACGCGCTACTTTGGGGTAAGGGGCAAAGCGGTTTAGAAGAAGAACGAAAAAGGAAACAAGAGGCAGATGATGGCTGTTGGGGCGTCTATGGAGTTTCGATGCCGCCATTCTAGCGATTCACATAAGAATTCACGCATCTCTCGCCTTCTTGCAGCATTTCGCATAATAAAGACGGTTCTGTCGCCTTCATTGTAGCGACTTACACAAGTGATTCACGTCTCTCTCTCTCTGTCTGCCTTGTGTGTGTGTGTGTGTGTGTGTGTATGCTTTATCTCTGCTTTGATCGAGATTAATTTGCTAGGGGAAGTAGTTTGTGATATTTTTTCAAAGTTGCATGCTTGAGGACTGATTAATTTGCTGGTAAACGGGCGACGACAGCGGCCATCTCTTCATCTTTGTATATTCTGAAGCCCTTTTCCTTGGTGACGCTTGCCAGTTGTACGTTTTTGGAATCGAGCTTCTCCTCCATGACCTGCTTCAATGTCTTGAGCACGAGGGTCTCGGCGTCGGTGATTGTTAAAGACTATCGAATCGTGTTAGCATGGGGGAAAGGGGTCAAAGAGTAATAAAGACGATTGTCTTCTGGGGAGGAAAGCGCCAAAAAAAGTATATATACAGAACCCGACCGAGCCCGACTCACCTTGTGGTACTCGTTCTGCAGCTCGGCCTGGGCGCCCTCGGAGCCGGAGCCGATGGCCTTGGCGTCGTAGCGGTAGAAGGTGCCGCTGGGCTCTGCGTGGAAGAGCTGCGGCCCGTTCTCGTCGTAGCCAGCGATGAGGAGCGCGACGCCAAAGGGCCTGCTCATGATGGTCTCCTCGCCGTCTGCGCCCTCGCCGAAGCGGAGGGCGAGGTCGCAGATGGCCTGGGTGCAGCTCTCAACGCCGAGGGGCTCGTTGTAGTTGAAGGCGTGGCTCTGGCACTCGACGCGGGCGTGCTCGACCATGGAGCGGGCGTCGGCCTGGAGGCCGGACATGGCGCAACCGATGTGGCGGTCGATCTCGACAATCTTCTCGACGGAGGAGGTCTCGAGGAGGGAGGAGGTGACGCGCTTCTCGACGCCGAGGACGACGCCCTGGGCGGTGGCGACGCCGATGGCGGTGGAGCCGAGCTTGATGGCCTCGAGGGAGTATTCGACCTGGAAGAGGCGGCCTTCGGGGGAGAAGGTGTTGATGCCACGGTCTGTGAGGGAAGGGCCGTGGCCGTGGTGTCAGCGCCGGGGGGGGGGGGGGTGTTCGTTCAGTCTCGGGTGGTGGTGGTGGTGGAGGGTGAGGGGCAGGGTCTGGAGAGCTTGCCGTATTCAGATCTTGCCATGAACATCTTGGCGGTTGGTGGGACGGATCACGCTGGGGTTTGAAGGGTTCGAGATGCGGGAGAGGAGCAGCTGGTTTGCGCTGGGGATGGCGGGGCGGAGTCTGGATGAGGTTGAGGTTGAGGTCAAGGTGGGAAGCTCGAGCTCGAGCGGATCAATCAATGGTTGATGTTTCGTCATGCGCGCTGCCAGGCAAGCAGGGCATACGCACTCCAGGGTTAGGGTCAGCTCTACTATGACAGGTACTAATGTACTCCGTAAATCATCAATCCCACCTTCGACTGGCACGGAGTAGGAAAGTACTAAGGAAATGGATGGCGGCGTCATGGCCGCTGTAGCGCTCAAGGCCAGAGCCACTACAGCACGTGCAGGGCGCTGTTGCCCGACGGTTCCAGGGGCGGAGACGCCACCGAGATGGCCTTGGATGGCCTTGGATGGCCCTGGAAGGCCCTGGATGGCCCTGGAAGGCTCTGGACGGGATTGAACGAACAACCCTAACCCTTGTCGGAGGGTCGATTAATCCGAGCGCAACGGCCGGTGACGCGCTTCTGCCGATTCCAGTCAGTCAGTCAGTCCAGAGTCGAGTCGAGACTCGCAACGGCTCGAGCTGCGAGAATCTGCGAATAACTATACATACCGCACATCGACAGAGATTCGACAACTCGACAAAAGTTCGACGGGCGCGACTCCTGCCTCGCTTCCCCCACATTCGACCTTGCGGCTCGCGGCTCAATTCGAAGCTGTCCCCCTCAGCAGAAGAACGCTCTTCACACATACATAGGCAGTCTGAGATAGGGTGGGAGGTAGGTGTATCTTCCCTCTCGATACATACTATCGTTGAAGCATCCAGATCGCCCAGACTCACGCCCTTGCAGCAGGACCTTTGGACGGCATCTTCGAGCTCGCGCGGGGACTCTCGACACAGATCGCTGTCACGACTGCTTGGGACTGCCAGGGACACCGGCCTGACGCTCGGCTGATGGTGCTCACTGCCTGATACACCAACCATCCTCCTGCGGCGGTGCTTTCGAATGTAGCCCATCCCAGCATGTCCGGCGCAGCAAGAGCTTCTGGCCGCGCGAATGGATACGCCGACGACCGCTCGCGCCTCACCGGTGCCAATGGCGCCGTCAGACCCGAGGCTCCCGGCTCAAGGAACGTCACATCCCCCCAGTTCGGCATGACGACCCCTCACAGGCGATCCCTCTCCGCCAACCCGCGGCGCATGACCGACGACAAGAAGGGCGGCCCCGAGAGGACCTTCGACCCCCACGGCGACCGCTTCGTGTCCCGCGCCCAGAGCCCGGAGAAGCTGCAGAGGCGCGGCACCCTCCCGGACAGGAGAACCGCAGAGGTCCGCAGGCAGAAGTCGGTCGAGCTGCGCTCCAAAGACCAGCGGGCAGAGCCCGTGCAAGGTACGCAAGAGGGGAAGAGGCAACACTTTGGCACATGAATTCATCCATCCATCCATCCATCCTTGCCTGAGTTCTGCAGGTGCCTGCGTTATGAGCTGAGCCGAGCCGAGCTGATGCTGAGAAAACAACCAAAAAAAAAAGAGCAAAAATGGGTACACGAGGTGGCCCTCGACAACCGCAACCCCTCCGCGCTGGCCTCGCGGGTCAAGAAACCGCCCATGGCGACCGAGATCTTGCAAATGCTGCCGCCGCCCAAATCCCTAAACGACATGACCCTCGAGATGCAGGAGGCGGCCCTCATCGAGGACCTGCTCTTCGTCCTCATGGGCTACGAGGGCCAGTACATCAGGTTCGGCAAGGGGTTCAACCCCAAGGAGGAACGGGACCGACTCTCCGGCCCGACCTTCAGGATCCTCCCGGGCCTCGACCCCAGCCTGCACGACCTGGCCAAGTCCATGCTCAAGGCCGCGACCTACTACTCCGCCCTCGAGACCTTCGTCGACGTCCAGAGCCGCGCCGAGTTCGGCGCCGTCAACCACGCCCTGTGCGCCTCCATCCGCAAGGTCCTCCAAGACTACCTCGTCATGATCGCCCAGCTCGAGACCCAGTTCCTCACCAACGAGACCTTCACGATCCACGTCCTCAACATCCACATCCTGCCCTCCTGCCACATCCTCCACCAGCTCTACGGGCTGGCGCACGAGCTGCTTAAGAAGAACGCCCTGCTCGACGACGAGAGCGAGGAGGAGGACGACGACACCGCCTTCGACTACGACAAGATCATCGAGAAGCTGACCGACGGGGGCGACATGGTCCCCGGCAACATGACCGGCAAGAAGATCTTTAAGGGCGGCGTCGTCCTCGGCATCGTCACTAGGCGCCTCGAGTCCATGTCCGGGGACCCGGCCGCGCGGTCGCTGCTCACCTCGCTCCTCAGGGACGCGAGCCGGCCCTACATGGTCATGCTCAACCAGTGGCTCCACCACGGCAGCATCAACGACCCGCACGCCGAGTTCATGATCCGCGAGCAGAAGAGCATCGGCCGCGAGAGGCTCGAGAGGGACTACATCGACGAGTACTGGGAGAGGAGGTACACCATCCGCGACCACGACGTGCCCCCACAGCTCGAGGCCGTCAGGGACAAGGTCCTGCTCGCCGGCAAGTACCTCAACGTCGTCCGCGAGTGCGGCGGCGTCGACGTCAGCCAGGTCGTCGCAGACCTGCCCGTCTCCTTCGACGACACCCGCTTCCTCGAGAACGTCAACAGCGCCTACGCCCACGCCAACGAGTCGCTCATGCAGCTGCTCCTCACGACCCACGCGCTGCCGCCCCGGCTGCGCTCCCTCAAGCACTACTTCTTCCTCGACCCCTCCGACTTCTTCTCCTACTTCCTCGAGCTCGGCGCCTCGGAGCTGCGCAAGCCCGTCAAGTCCGTCAACACGGGCAAGCTGCAGTCCCTCCTCGACCTGGTGCTGCGCCAGCCCGGCACCGCCGTCTCCCTCGACCCCTTCAAGGAGGACGTCAAGGTCGAGATGAACGAGATCACCCTCATCAACAGCCTCCAGCGCGTCGTCAACATCACTGGCATCGAGCAGGGCGAGGCCCTGCAGCCCCTCGCCAACCAGCCCGCCGTCGAGGCCGACAAGAACGCCACGGGCTTCACCTCCCTCCAGCTCGACTACTCCGTCCCCTTCCCCGTCTCCCTCGTCATCAGCCGCAAGACCGTCTGGCGCTACCAGGCCCTCTTCCGCTTCCTCCTCTCCCTGCGCCACCTCGAGTCCCAGCTCTCCACCACCTGGCAGACCCAGACCCGCGTCGTCAGCTGGTCCCACAAGGGCTCCAACCAGGACCTCGAGCTGTGGAAGCGCCGCGCCTGGACCCTGCGCGCAAGGATGCTCGTCTATGTCCAGCAGGTCCTCTACTTCTGCACCGCAGAGGTCATCGAGCCCAACTGGGCAAAGTTCATGTCCCGCCTCAGGACCCAGGACGGCGGCAACGCCCAGGGCCAGAAGGGCCAGAAGGCCGGCCTCACCCGGACCGTCGACGAGCTGATGCAGGACCACGTCGACTTCCTCGACACCTGCCTCAAGGAGTGCATGCTCACCAACAGCAAGCTCCTCAAGGTATGATTTCCCCTCCTTGACTTGATTTCTTCCCATTTTCCTTTTTCTTTCAAAAAGAAAAAAAGAAAAGGAAACCGTTCGCACGCTCACGCGGAACAGGTCAACTCCAAGCTCATGCAGACATGCACCATCTTCGCCGCCTACACCAACTGGCTCTCCCGCGAGCTCGAGAAATCCGAGCCAGACCTCTCCGGCCCCGTCAAGCCCCCCAACATGACCACCGACCAGTGGCGCCGCTTCCAGGCCACAAAGGCCGCCAACGCGCGCGCCGCCCCCGACGGCAGCGGCAGCGGCGGCGGCGGAAAGCAGGGCCAGGCCCAGGCCGCGCACGCCGGCGACGTCTCCGCGCTCGAGGACGCAGAGGCCCGCATCAGCAATCTGTCCGACATCATCCGCAAGTGGGAGAGCAACTTCGGGCGGCACATGAAGATCCTCTCGGACTCGCTTAACCACTACGCCGCGACCGAGACCGTCGTCCTGCTGAGCCTGTGCGCGAGGCTGAGCACCGTGAATCAGGGAACCGAGTGGGCCGCCATGGGCGTCGAGGACGACGACGCATGATGCCTGTCTGTGGGCTCTCGTGTCTCTCGGATCAACCCCTTTTTCACACACACACACACACACCTATACAAACGAGAAACAAGCAACACAGGGGGAAAGATTTGAGACTCAAGAAAATGGCGTAGCAATATCAACCAGGACGGGGATGCATGGTGTACGGCGTTGGGTATATCAACAGAAAGGGGCGGGGAAAGATGTCACTTGTTCATAATCACTGCATAGCCAGAAGCCTCAGGCAAAGCAAATCAACAATGCCTGGGAGAAGTGTAATACCGGCCTCATTCCTTTTGCCTGCCTTTCAATTCAACCGATCCAAGACCATTGCCAATGGTGGTTATCTTGTGTCTATGGGGCTAAGGAGGATATCAAAATAAACGCGTCCGAGAGATAAATAGTTCCAAGCGCCACGACCTTCCGAGACTCCAAACCCTCTTGCGAGAGCTTCAGGTTATACCACCGTGTATTCATGTATAGCGGACCAGGATCGCTCGTGCGCGAATTTTCCAAGACGATTACCCCCGAAGTAAGAAATGAGAACTCAAACGTCTTCCGTAATTCGTATTGCGCAAGATGTCAATAAAGGGGAAATCTGGGTAAAATTGCAGGGAAGGAGGAGTAAGAAAGGAAGAAAGGAATAAGGGAAGTGAGCTGAAAAAAAGAAAACTTGCGAAATGTGGGAAATTTTTCCTTCTTTGCAGCACCTGATCCTTTCTTGCACCCGAAATTGTTCCATAACGGCTTAAGTGGTCGCTTTGTTGATTGACATTGTGCCGAGGACTTCCTACTTGAAAAGACTGCGCAGGTCTAGGAGTTTCTGCCTCGCCGCCTCGGCTTTGTCCAGCGCCTTGCTCTGGCCGTCCATGCTGAGGCTCGCCAGCTTCATCTTCTTCTCCTGTAGCTGCAGCATCTTCTCTTCGAAGCTATTTCGCATAATGTATCGAACGGTGCGCACGGGTCGTTTCTGGCCGAGACGATGGACGCGATCGATGGCTTGGGCCTCTGCGGCGGGGTTGTACTGGGGCTCCATCACATAGACACTGTTACCTGCGGTGAGGTTGAGACCCAGTCCACCGGCCATGATGGAGACGAGAATAACTTGGACTTGATCATCGTCACGGAAGCTGTCCATGGCCGCCGTTCGTGCTGTTCGCGACATGCTCCCGTCAAGTCGAGTGAAAGAGATGTTGGCCTCCTTGAGAGCGATCTCGATCAAGTCCAGGTGAGACGTCCATCCAGAGAAGACGACCGATTTAAAAGGAGGCTCGGACGGATTGGCTTCGCTGACCGTTTTCGACTTGAGCAGATCTTCGATGAGGGCCCTAGTTTTTGTGTGGGGGCCATCGTACTTGTCAAGGTTCTTCCCGGCAGTCTTGGATGCGGATTTCGCAGGGCCGTCGTGCTCAGCATCGACATCGGCGAGATGCAGCTCAATGAAGTCGCATCGGACTTGGGCATTGCATACGGGACAAGGACCGAGACTTTGGTCGGAGGTCAGCAACGCTTGGCTCCGTTCTCGGTAGCCTCCGATGCACGACCGGCAAACCACATGGAAACAGGGTGTCATGTAGCCCAGAACATCGTCTTCCCGTTCTGAGTCCATGTTCGACCCCTCGCTGGAGGCCAGTTTCTTGCCACACTCTATGCAGGCGTCGTTGTTTGTATCCTGCATCAACTTGAACATCTCATAGGCCTTCTGATGAGACATGACTGGTCCCTCGTCATCGCTCTCGTCGATGTCGATGGCCATCTCGGCAGACATGCCACGCAAGACTCCGAGGTCGTCTTCATTCAAGAGGTCTTTGCCGTGAGCACACAGTAGCCGAAGACGCAAGATTGCCTTGAGGATGTGGATGTACGTGTTGCCGCCAAGAGCTCGGCCTGTATCGGCCCGAGCCAAGACTTTGACCCTGTCTTGCGCGTTCTTCGCGAACAGATTGTAGATACTGCGCTCTTCGGGACTGAAATCGAGCTTCACGACAAGATCTTCTCTCGACGGCAAATCGATCTTGTCCTTGAGGCGGCGCAGGGTTATGGTGTCGACGAGGATGCGGAGTTTCGGGACGATCTCGGGATCACAGGCCTTGAAGGGTTCGACAATGTGGCGCAGGAATTTGCCTCGCTCGTGGAAAGGGTGGAGCCGAAGGAATGAAAGGAGGGCTGCAAAATCGTCCAGACGATTCTGAACAGGCGTTCCGGTGACGGCCCATCGCCGCTGAGCCTGCAAGCGCACAATGGCCTTGAATTGCATTGTGGTCTGCTCGCGGATCATGTGAGCCTCATCCAAGACTATGCGGAACCATCCCAGCTCCTCCAAGGGGTAGGCTCCTTCTTTGCCCTTTCGGCGTGAGCTGAGCTCGTTGGATACGGATCCGTAGGTGGTGATGACGATATCGAAGTCGGCAAGTTTTGCGAAGTCTTTGATGCGATTCGGACCGTGGTAAACGTGGTAAGACAGGCCGCCGGGGCAGATATGCTGCTTGATCTGTTCCTCCCAATTCGTGATGGTACTCAGGGGGCAGATGATGAGAGTGGCTTTGGTGTTACGGGTCAGGGGGGTCAGGCCGAGGTTCGGCTGAGCCAGGAAGACATCGTTTCGCGACGGCCTGGCCTCGGGAGCGGATGGCTGTTCAGGCGCGGCGCATTCCCACTTGGCAGCCTCCTCCGTCGAGCTCGCAACGAGCGACAGGATGCTGAGCGTCTTGCCAAGACCCATCATATCCGCCAGCACGCCGCCCCGAGTGTCCGGTGGGGGGGCCTTCTGATTGTGGCCGGTGATGACGTTGAAGTATAGGCGCTGCCCCATGTGGCCAATCTTGGCCTGCCAGAAGGACGCCATTTTGTGTTCCTTGGCCTGATCCCATCGCAGATTCTCTCGTGACCACATGAAATAGAGGCCCTGCCTCTGATGCTTCAGGAGAGGCGTCTGAATGCAGGGCGGGGCGTCCATGAGGGGCAGATCGTCGTTGCGGGTGAGGGAATCGAAGACTCCCATCACCTCGGAGCGGACCTCCTCGACCGTCCTGGTAGTCGCTGACGTTGCTGCCAGATTCGACGAATACGTCCGAGCGGGCTTCGACGGAGGCGGGTGGTACTCGAAATTGTGAGGATTATGTAATTTGATGCCGCGCTGCAGGATATAGGGATGGAAGAGTCGCATGTTGTGGCGATTCAGGTGGACGCCGATGTTCTTGGCATATTTGAGGGGTCCGTAGAGGACGATGTCCAAGAGATATGAGCGCGAGATCGGCTGGCCCGGTTCCTCTCCGGGTCTCTTGGGCTGAGGGGGGATCCGGCAATCTGTTCTGAGGCGGATGTTAGTGTCCAGGAGAGGGGTCAGAGCCGCAGCTCCGAGGGGATCCACGACGCCAATGATCTCCCGCGTGTGGTCGCACACGGGGATTCTCAATGTCCTGTCGTCCGCGGACCGTCTAAGCAGGACCTTGACACTGGGCTGGTAGCCAGGACCCCACATGGTCTGCACACCGGGCTTCGGGGAGGGCACTTTGGTGCAGTTGAGATGTGCGTTCATCATGCCATAGCACACCTCTTCCTCTCTCGGGTTCTGAGTCTCCTGAACATCATCGTCGGTGGCTGCGGTGAAGCGAGGGTCAGCAAAGAGAGCATTGGGCGGAGAAAGGGGGGGCAGCGTGTCCTTACCGTCCGTCAGATCCACGGTCGATGCCCGGAGCATGGCTCCAGCGCCTGCTTCTTTTCTCTTCTCTCGAACGTATTCTCCCAGATCGCCGCCACCGCTACGCGCGGGCGCGCTGGATCCACCGGACGGGCCGTCGCCGTCCTCAAGCTTGCGGCGCTTTGCTTGAGGGACGACGGCCCGATGTTGAACGTTGTTCATTCGCTCGATCCAGTTCCCCACCCCGCTGGTGCCTGGCACATTTCCCGGGGAGGGGATGTCATGGGCAGGGGGCGTCGCCACCGGCGTCTCGCCGGGACTGGCGAACTGGAAGGCGAGCGAGTTGCTGCTGGGGTCGTTCTTAGCCTGCGCCAGAGCAGGCTGTTGCCTCGGCCTGCTGGGCGGGCTCGAGGCAGACGCAGAAGCAGACGTAGACGCAGCGGCCCTCAAGTCCGAGGCACTCGGGGCGCGGCGGCCTGGCTGAAGCAGAGAGGCAGGGTTCCACGAAGGCATGGCGCCTGCAGCGGCTGATGGCCGGCCTGGGAGAGTGTCAGCGAGGAATCGACGGTCATGAAGGGGCGGCATCATTGTCGACGCCAGCAATGCGAGAGCCTCTCAAATCCGGATTGCGAGATGTTTTTGTTGGGTCTGCTCACGTGCAGCGACGACGACGACGACGACGAGGATGATGGTGAGAAAAGAGAGTGGTGAGGCAGAAGGGCCGTGAGCCGAAACGTACCATTTGGAGTCATGCTTGGATGATGATGGCGACCTCGCCGGGAGTGTGAAGGGTGACGTGCAAAGCCGCCTCTTCCGCGCAAGAGGCAGCCAGCGCACAGCACGTCGACGAGAGCGCTTGATCGCCTAATGAGGTGGATGTGAATTTGACATCACACGAGCCGAGGAGATGCGGGATGATGAGATGCGCCGACAGATCTCATCAAGTGGCGATGCGCGCGACCACTCGTTCGCGGTGACGGGTTGAAGGGATCAATGCGTCGGGATGTTTCGAACCGGGGGATCGCCAAGAAGAAGAGGAGGTCGTCGTAGTCGTGGTCGTGGTGGAGAAGGCGAAGGTGAAAGAAGAAGAGGAGGAGGAAGAAGAAGAAGAAGAATAGAGAAAGAAAGAGAAGAATGACGATGGAGGTTGAAAGTGGATTGGATGGGTGGATGGCGAGGCTACCGGTATTGCCAAGTCGGGGGGTGGATAGATTGAAGGAATTGATTGATTGATTGATTGATTGATTGATTGGTTGATTGATTGGTTGATTGGTTGATTGGTTGATTGATTGATTGATGAATGGATGGATGGATGGATGGATGATGTCGACGGGCAGATCCAGATCTCCTGCGCAAGCCACGGCGCCCTTTGGAGGAGCCGGCGATCGGGTCAGGTCGTTTCTTTTTTAGTACGGAGGACGTGTACTCGTGATGCCACCTCTTTTTCTCTATCGTCGGTCTCTCTCTCTCCCCCCTTGGCCCCGGTCGGCGGAGGGATGCTATGAGCGGTGCATCTCAACAAGGATTGACGGATTGAGTGATTGATTGGCTGATGAGGAAGAGGAGAGGAGGTTTGGAGTTGAAAGAAGAGAAAAGAAGAGAAAAGAAAAAAGAAAAAGAGGAAGAGAAGCAGCTCGGAAGGGAAGGAAGGAGCGACGCAGGAGACGGACGAGAAGCGTCATTAATAAAGCACGCAGGTCGAGGCACCGCAGGGAAGGAGCCGAGAACATGAAGGCTGGCCGTGCGGTCGCTCGAGCGCACCTGCCGCCCCTCCAGACTTGGGCCCGGAAACCCAATTTACTGGGGCGCCCGAGAGCCGCTAAATAAGCTCGACGGGCCCATTGGCGGGGTGAGTTACAGCGCCTGATCCCCTGTGGGCTCCACTAAGCCCGCTGTACCCATCTTGGCGGAACCCGCTAAACCCGCTGAAACTCACTGAGGGTGTCAGAACATGATGTACATCAACAATGTACACGTACATGGAGGTCCACGCTGCAATAGATGGCATTACTGTGTCAAAGACTCGAGCACCGGCCTGCATTGTTGGAGATTCATCGTCACATGCTGTCGAGCTCGAGTACATGAAGATCAACATGGGCGCGAATCGCACGCGCCTCCAACCCATCAATGTGAGTCCTGGTTGATCTAGAGATGTGGAGTTGGAGTTGCGGGGGAGGCTACTCGTAGTAGGTAGTGCATGTACTAAGTATGTACGGAGTACATGTACTCCGTATAGGTAGAGGTGCCGTTGAGGCTCGCCCACAGAGCGTTGACCTCGCGCATCGTCAACACACCCACCAGGAACCCTTAATAGATCAAACACTACTCCGTAGATGTATGTATGTTCTCCGTACCTACGGAGTACTCTGTACCTATATACGGCTACCATTGACGGATTCTACATAGATCGTCTACATCTTGGTGTTGTGCCCAGGCTGCAGCTGCAGCGGCCGAGATGGTCACCTGCACAGCGCCGTTTGCCGCTTCAGGGTGGGCGGGCGAGCCAGCCGCGTCCTGATTGGCTCCAGCGGCCCGCGAGACGCCTGCCCGGGCTGAGCACGTGATGCCCCCCCGCCGGCGCATCTTCCTGCAAGGTCACCATCCATTTCGACGACGATGATCAATGATCGATCCACGCCGCCGACCCCAATCCTACGAAAATTATCTCTCGACGCTTGGCCATCATTGATCTCCATTTCCCATGCATGCCAGGCCCTTTGGCTCCCTGGCCACGGGACGTGTCTCGTTTCATCTCGTCTCGCTCGCCCATACATATGTGCATACCGGAAGTCGGCCATGTCATCGTCGGCCATGCCATTGATTGATCGTTGCCCAGTCTCGGGCGCGGCTCCCCTTGCCCCCTTCACATGGCCGTCCCTCTACTGACGGAATGAAACAGCTGCTGCATCTGGGGTCGCATCATCATTTTTCCATGCCAGAAGTCCGAGACTCAGATTCGTCACCTCCCAGGCATCACCATCCTGGCCTCTCGCCAGCGGCTGGCCATACAACAAGTCGGCAGCATGCCCATTGATCCATCACATCTCTTGCCGAATGGCGTCAGTTACTATTGATCCATGGGCTGTTGGATCGTCGGCGGGCACCTTCCGATGGCTTTGGCCGGTGCAGGGTTCTCAGCCGAGCTGTCAGATTTCTCCTTTGAGTCGATCCCCCATCGACGTCCGCAGACTCCTTCTTCGCTTCATACCCGAGTCCCTCCCAATACGATGGGTTCCGACTTCAGCCGCATAGGTGGCACGTGAGCCCGACATGGAGAGCCACGATCTCTCCCCGTGACGCAAACAAGATCCATCCGTGCATCGCCCTCATCAGAAGCTTGTTTTGACGCAACGTCGTATCGGGCGCATCGACTTCGACCCGCGTTTTGCGACTCCCAGAGGGCTTGCTTTGCCAAGTCCCTTTCCAACTCTGGTGGCCGAGTCCCGCGCTGTCGCTTGTCGTCAACGAGACTCGAGTGCTCAGGATGCCCTACCACGTGCGTCCGAGGTCGATTCGATTGTTCCGTGCATCATGGGCCGTCTTGAATCCTTCCGGGCTCCTTGAGTATATCCATGAAAGACCCAGTCGGACGTCTAACGGGTCTTCAAGCCTTCTCAGCAAAGCGGGTTTCTCCTACAACCACTTTGCCCCTCATCCAGATCTGTCATTGGTAGGCCTGGTCTCTCCTCTTGACCGGGAAGTATCAGAATGAATCACATTTTATGAATAGTAGCAAAAGGCATGGTGATTCGAAACTCAATTTCTCGTCGCATCCATTCAGTCCTCAGTCCTCAATCCTCACCCTGAATGCCAGTGCCTGCTCGCAATCTCGAATGATTACATAATCCATCCCGCGATGCGCTCGTCGATTTTCGGCGGCCCCTCCAAATGGCCCCCGCCAATGAGGCCCGACCTCGTCGACTCCATCGATTGATCCAACTCGAAGTTGTCGTCGACCAGAACGTAGTCGCCGTCGAAGTCGCTCGAGGCTCGTTGTCCCCTGCCCTGCCGGCGATCCGCCACCCCCATCCATTCCCCAGCGACGAGAAGCAGCTGCCGCAGCGCCCGAACCCGATGGACATCACCTCCTTCGTCGTCCAGGGCCGCGACAAGGCCCTCCTCTACGGCGACTACTCCACCTACCACAGCCAGCTGGTCAAGCGATTGCTCAACGCCCGCAAGAAGCTGGGCATCGCGACGCGCAATAGGGGCAAATTCCGCAAGGCGGACGAGGTCACGGTCGAGAGCGTCGCCCAGAACAGAGAGTGAGCCGTCCAGGTGTGAGGCTTCAAGTGGGGAGGGGGAGGAAAGGAGGAGAGCGAAGAAGATGATGTTGGAGAAAAAGATGGGAAAGAAAGAGAAAATTGACGGCATACAAGAAGCTGACGCTCCTCCAAGATATGTCCACCTCCTCCTGCTCACGAGCGAACGAGCCTGGGCGCAGGCCATGAGCATCAAGGCCGCCCACAGCGCCAACCAGAAGGGCATCGCCGGCCGCACCCGCTCCCACATCATCTCCCGCCTTGACAAGGCCGCCCGCGCCGCCGAGCACCTCGCCGCGCTGCTCGCGCAGCCCGAGGCCGCCGGCGCGACCGCGCGCGACCTCCTCGAGGCGCGGGCGTACGCGAGCCTGGTCCGGGGCGCGATGCAGTTCCAGAAGCACGAGTGGGAGCGCTGCCTGCGCAGCTACGCGACCACGCACGTCATCTACGGCGCGCTCGCGGCCGCCGGCGGCAGGGCGGACGTCTTCCGGGACCTGCTCGCCGAGACCGTCGACCCCTCGATCCGCTACGCCGCGTACCAGCTCAAGACGCCGCGCACCGTGCCGATCCCCGTCATCGCGAGCAAGGCGTTCCCCCGGTCCGACGACGGCCTCGTGCGCGAGATCGACCGCATCGACCGCGGGATCCTCGCGCTCGCCGAGGGCGCCGGGGCCGATGACGCCGCTTCCGCCGCCGCCGCCGCCGCCGCCTCCCCCGTCGAGACCATTGCCTGGCGCTCCCGCGAGGTCAAGATCGAGGACGCGCAGATCGCGGCCGCGTGGGCCGCCGTCGGCGCCGCCAAGCAGCGGCTGGCCGAGGCCGTCGCGCGGCTGCACGACAAGGGCCCGCACGAGATGGCCGCCGCGTACGACGAGATCCTCACGGCCACCCAGGACGCCGTCGACGCCACCAAGGACGCCATCGACGAGCTCAGGGGCGAGGGCGTCGGCCAGGCAGACCCCCGCATGCAGGGCCTCCAGATCACCCGCACCGCCGTCAACTACGAGATGGTCAGCTGGCGCATCGGCCGCAACCGCGTCCTCAGCGGGCCCCGCGACGGCGCCACCGAGGAGTACGGCGCCCTCCGCAGGAAGCGCGCCGCCGCCAGCAGGGCCGCCCCCGCCGAGGATGCCCGCGCCTCGCGCGACCTGGCCCCGAGCAAGAAGCTCGCCAAGCTCAAGGAGAAGGCCGCGCTCTACGACGGCACGCTCCAGAACCTCGAGTCCATCAAGGAGCTCCCCGGCGTCGCCGCCGACGGGCACCTCGCCGCCAAGATCCAGACCTATGAGCAATACTTTACAGCTCTGAAGTGAGAGCAGAGCCCCCCCCCCCCTTTTTTTCGGCGCGCTCGGTTTCGCACATGCTAACTCGCAGCCACAAAGATACCTCGCCATCGCCCGCTCGCACGCCATCACCGGCAACGCAGCCAACGCTCTCGCCCTCATCCACCGCGCCTCCACCCTCCACCGCGCCGCGGCCTCCAAGCTCCCCTCCTCCTCCTCCGATGACAACACCGCCGCCGACGCCGCCGCCGCCCTCCCCCCAAGCCTAGACGTCTCCCCCGACGCCTTCCGCTTCCTCGGCGCCCTTCTCGATGGCGAGCTGCAGCGCCACCGCGCCATCGTCCACGTCGACGCCCTGCGCGCCGCGCCCGCCAACGCGGACCCGGCGTCCGGCTCCCGCGTCGCGGCGCCCCTCGTCGAGCGCCTCCACGAGTACCCGCTCGAAGGCGTGGACCTCGCCCGCATTGTCGAGTTCCCGCCCGCGCCGGCCCTCGTCCCCGTGAAGCCCATCTTCCTCGACGTCGCGTGGAACTACATCCACTACCCGGGGCAGGTCGCACAGGCCGCACCGGCCGGCGGCGTGGCGGGCGCGCAGGGGGACGAGAAGCCCGCGGCGGCAGCGCCCAAGAGGGGCTGGTTCGGCTTCGGGAGGTGATGGGCGCAAAAAAGGGACCCATGGCGGAAGAGAAAAAGGGAGAACACAAGAATACAATTCTGTCATCATTGCACATATGGCAAAAAAAAAATAAAGCAAGATAATAAACTACGCTGCACTTCGACCACTCATTCAAACCCATTGATGATATTCACGTAGGCATGTCATGCACAGCCAGCATCAAAAGTCTAACAAGTTTCCAGATAGGTTATTGGAGGGGGGAGATATCATTATCATCATCTACCTTTCAAAGCCATCTCTGTGTCTTTATACATGCCACCGAAAACAAAAGCAAAAAAAAAAGCGTCCATTGATTTCCCCCACATGCGTCGCCGTCCTGTGCAAGGTAACCGGCCCAGATTTCTCCCTTTTAAATCCCTCTTTTTGTGCTTTTCATGCTCCAACGCCTCATGTTCCGCCAGCCGTAGAGGCAAAAGATATGTCAAGAAAAAATGGTTCAATTGGTGAAGGGCGTGCTCTGAGCGCGTCGCAGACCAGCGTCAAAAAGGGGGATTGGGGGATGTTTTGGGGGGGAGGGGGGTATGAGTTCGTACAGTTGTAAATACAAGAAGAAGAGGCCTCTAGAATGGGGCTGCCTCTCAGAATATCCGAAACAAATTTTGTTACATTGTTTGCTGCTGCTGCTTTTGTCTTTTTTTTCTTCTCCTTGTGGTCGTTTCTCGGACCCAAGGAGCGCCTCGCTCAAAGATGGAGGGGGAGACCGTTTATGGCTTGTTCTCATCCTTTTTCTCGCCCTCGGTGGACTGCTGCTCACCGGAGCTCTGCTCGTTGCGGGCCTTGTGGAGCTTGTCGAAGAGGTTCAGGCTGGAGACCTGGAGCTCGTCGGTCTTCTCCTTGATCTGCTCGGCGGTGGCGGTGATCTCGCCGGACATGCTCTTGGCAATGAACTCGCGGAGGGCGGTGAGCTTCTCGCGGATACCGTCGGCCTCGGTCTTGTCGAGCTTGTCGGCGAACTCGTTGAGGGCACGCTCGGTGTCGTTGAGGACGCTGTCGGCGCGGTTGCCGGCCTCGATGGCGGCCTTGCGCTCCTTGTCGGACTCGGCGTACTTCTCGGAGTCTTCGACCATCTGCTGGATCTCGTTGTCGGAGAGACCAGAGCCAGACGCGATGGTGATGGACTGGTCCTTGTTGGAGGACTTGTCCTTGGCGTGGACGTGGACGATGGAGTCGGCGTCGATGTCGAAGGTGACTTCGATCTGGGGAACACCGCGGTGGGCGGGGGGGATGCCGACGAGCTGGAAGTTGCCGAGGAGCTTGTTGTCCTTGACGAGCTCACGCTCGCCCTGGTAGACCTTGATCTCGACGGCGCTCTGAAAGTCGGCGGCGGTGGAGAAGACCTGGGACTTCTTGGTGGGGATGGTGGTGTTGCGGTTGATGAGGCGGGTGAAGACGCCGCCGAGGGTCTCGATGCCGAGGGAGAGGGGGGTGACGTCGAGGAGGAGGAGGTCCTTGACCTCGCCGGAGAGGACGGCACCCTGGATGGCGGCGCCCATGGCGACGGCCTCGTCGGGGTTGACGGACTTGGCGGGGTCGCGGCCGAAGATGGACTTGACGGACTCGCTGACCTTGGGCATGCGGGTCATGCCGCCGACGAGGATGACCTCCTGGATTTCCTTAGCCTGGAGGCCGGCGTCCTTGAGGGCCTTGCGGACGGGCTCGATGGTGCGGCTGATGAGGGGCTCGACCATGTTCTCGAGCTGGGAGCGGGTGAGCTTCATGTTGATGTGCTTGGGGCCGGAGGCGTCGGCGGTGATGAAGGGCAGGTTGATGTCGGTCTGAAGAGAGGAGGACAGCTCAATCTTGGCCTTCTCGGCGGCCTCGCGGATGCGCTGGATGGCCATGCGGTCGCCGGACAGGTCGATGCTGGAGGATTTCTTGAACTCAGAGACCATGTGGCGGACGAGGTGGATGTCGAAGTCCTCGCCACCGAGGTGGGTGTCACCGTTGGTGGACTTGACCTCGAAGACGCCGCTCTGGATCTCGAGGATGGAGATGTCGAAGGTACCACCGCCCAGGTCGTAGACGGCGACGACGCGGTCGGCCTCCTTCTCGAGGCCGTAGGCGAGGGCGGCGGCGGTGGGCTCGTTGACGACACGGAGGACGTTGAGACCCGCAATCTGACCGGCGTCCTTTGTGCTCTGACGCTGGGCGTCGTTGAAGTAGGCGGGCACGGTGACGACGGCGTTCTTGACGGGCTTGGACAGGTAGGCCTCGGCGGTCTCCTTCATCTTGTTGAGGACGAAGCCACCGACCTGGGAGGGGGAGTACTTCTGGCCGCGGGCCGAGACCCAGGCGTCGCCGTTGGTGTGCTGGACGATCTTGTAGGGAACCTCCTTGATGTCACGCTGGACCTCGGCATCGGTGAACTTGCGTCCTATTAATCGCTTGGTGGCGAAGAGGGTGTTCTCTGGGTTGACAACAGCCTGTCGCTTGGCGGCGACACCGACCAGGCGCTCGCCATCCTCGGCGAAGGCAACGACGGAGGGGGTTGTGCGGGCACCTGGATGGGGGAAAAAAGCCAATGTGAGCAAGGAGCTGTTTGATGGGGAAGGGGCAGAGGCGCGGCGATGACAGACCTTCGGCGTTCTCGATGATGCGAGGAGTCTTGCCCTCCATAATGGCGACGGCGGAGTTTGTGGTACCCAGGTCGATACCGATGACGGCGCCCTGGACCTTGACCTCACTGTCGCTGGCCGCGGTGGTGGCATGGCGGGCGTATCTGGAGGCCAGAGGAGCTCTGGCCAAGGCGGGAGAGCGGGCAGCTCGTGGAAGCTGTGGAGGCCGAGTCAGCCATGATTGCCACGAAAAGAAGCCGCACACACATCATCGACATGATGATGGTTTCGAAGGTAGGAGGTAGTAGGGTGTGAAAGGTGGCACTTACAGCTCTGGAGAATCGCGAGGCCAGCATCTTGGCTTTGTGTGTGTGAGAGAGGATTAGCGGTAGTGCGGGAGATTGAAAAAAAAAGAAACACAAGGAGCAGAATGCAGAGACACAATGGACGCGATCCCTCTGGGGAAAAAAGGGGAGAAGGGAAAGGGTTCTGGCTCGAGAAAAGGCTGAAGCTGTCTCGAGGGATGAAGCAGTGAGGAAGATGGTGGAGGGAAAGACTTGGGGTTTGAATTTTTTTTTTTTTTCTACTTACATACGCCCCCCCAGGCCAGGCTCCCCCC
>NQYS01000002.1:3283856-3297814 GCA_003055955.1 Escovopsis sp. AC | reverse complement strand
CCCCCCCCCCCCCAAGAGCCGTGGAAGGAAGGAAGGATCTGGATTCGATAGAAGCCAACAGAAAGAGGCGATCGGCCTTCCGGACCCACCGACCGGGTCCTGATGCGGTTAGACCGCGGTGCGTAGCGGCTGAATTTTGTCATCATTCCCGTGTGCGAGGATGGACGGGCCGCGCGCGCTGATTGGCTCGGTAATGCGGGGAGGCGGCGCAAGGGTTGATCCGACCGCACTCGATGGGCCGTAGAAATACATGGAGCGACGCCTCGGACGCCATACTAAAGCAGGTAGGGAGTACTCCATACCTACCTTCCGTTTCCAACCTCGCAGGCATCATCATCTCGAAGAATCTCCAGGTTGGATCAGACAACGGTCATGATGGACGAAAGGTTGAAACGTATGTACATATGTATGTATGTAGACATCCTCCGTATTGGATTCTGCCTGCCAGTGCGGAGGACGGATGGCCTGTGATTGATGTTCTCGCCGGGCTTTGCGACTGCTGCACGGATTGCGACTCGCTCACGACGTCATGCTTGTGCTCGGCCGTCGAGCAGCACAGTCAACCCTAACCCTAGCCAGTCTTCACGTCGTATTGATCACTGGATTGAATTGATCCAATGAATTCCCCACTGAACAGGACTGTTCGTGCAGGGTCTTCCAGGGCCCCAGCGCATCATCCAGCGCCTTCGAGCCCTGTAGCTCCAGCGGTCGGTCACCTCGCGGGTCGGTCAGCGCGTGTACGTGATGTAGGTACGGAGTACGGAGTGCGGGTTTGAATCATTGAATCCATGAGGTGGTCATCACGTCCGGCGCCTACCCGGTAAGGAACCTCAATCTGATCAGCAATTCAGAGGACATCGGTACCTCATTGATGTTCTAAAGTCTTTGCAAATTCACCCGAAAGAGCGCAAAATCAATTGCTGGAACACGTCAATGGATGAGGTAGAATCACATCTCTACAGGACTCCCTCAGATTCGTCAGGTCGATGGAATTGGTGGCCCGTGAAGCTCAAAATCACCTCGAGCTGTTAAAATATGTATAGAAAGTCCTTATCTTATCTCGAGGCCTTGACCTCCAATGGATCAATGGATGGATCAATGGCTGGATTGACTGTGTGATGGATCAATGACGCTCTTTTGGGATGAGTTGATTCTCCCCATAAACCGAACCGAACCGATTGATTGATTGATTGATTGATTGATTGATTGATTGATGAATCCAACCATCCACCATCAATTACTAGTAGCGTCGGGAGCTATGACTTGACTTCGATCCTTCAATGCCATACTGCTCGGAAGCCGCCACCGCAAATCTCAATCTCTCCGAATTTACTACTCGTATGTACTACGGATACCACCGACACTTTTGACTCCTCCTCACCTCACCCGACTCCAGCCATCATCTACTCCAGATATTGTCGTCGTCGTCGAGAAGAAGCACGGCATTCAGCTTCTTCCCATTTACGCGATCCATATCCCCCCCCCGGCGCCTGCCGACAGCTTCAAATACAGAGAGCATCGCGCTCCGCTCGAGTACATACTCCAACGGCGTCATCGTCATCGTCATCGTCATCGTCATCGTCATCTGCCAGCTGCCAGCTGCCAGCTGCCTCATCGCCCGCTGCCCTCGTCGTTCCATCAGACCATTGCTCCCCACGGCCAGGCTTCGGCCCTCAACACGCCTCCTGGCGACCGCCGGGTGCCACAACCTCGCCTCTTCTTCCTCTAAAGCCAATCGCCATTCGGGCTGATCCCATCTCCTCACCATGGCCGTGGAGAACGACGTCGCGTGCGTTGTCCCCGCGAAACCTCCCTCATCCATCCTCCCCTCCTAACCACTCCTCCCGCTGACCTTGATCGTGGAAATATAATAGCTTCCTCCCCACCGAGTCCGGACTTTTTCACAAAGCGCGCAAACATTACCGAGTGCCTGTGCGTTCGCCGTACGTCAACACGCCCCCCCCCCTTCTTCTTCCATTGTCCGTCGCCGGGAGCCTGTCACTGACCCGTCTTCCATCCACAGCCACTGGCAGCTCCGATCGCTCATCAGTGCCGAGAACCAGCACATCGTCTACTTTCCCGGCGGCAAGGGTAGCGACGTTGTCCAGCGCCTCAATACCCTCACACATGAATGCGAAACCATAAGGCTGCTGTCATTCGTGCCCCGCTGCCTCGTCGCCGAAAATGGATGGCTTTGTTGCGGGAGCGAGAGAGGCGACTTCGTGGCTATCCGGCTGGACGACCCGAGCGACAGGCGAGACAAGCAGGGGAGAGGCCAACGAGCCGGCGCGAGCGGGGCGATGGCGGGAGAAGAGGCAGACCCGAGAGCCGAGGGGGACCAAGGCGACCAAGGGAACCAAGGCGACCAAGGGGACCTAGGGGACCGCGCGCCCGACAGCGGCAGCTCGCGCTCCACCTCAGGCGTCGACTCGGATCCCCACGTGCCCCTCGTCTTCGGCCCCTCCTCGTCCAGTGAAGAGCTGCTCGCCCTCCTCGAACAGACCCAATGCACCAACAGCAAGCCGGCGCTCGCCAAGAGCATGAAGCTCGCCGGCCAACGCATCAACTGCGTCACCCTGTGGTTCCCTCCCACCGACCTCCCAGCTGACGAGAACGCCTACGATGAGCCGGTCGCCGTCCTGGCCAACAACGACAAGACCGTCACCCTGGTCAGCCTGCACGACTTCGACGCGAACGACAAGACCGACCCTCTCGACGTCGTCACCTATCCGGACCTGGTAAACCGTGCCGTCATCTCTCCCGATGGCCGCATCATGATTGCCATTCTCGACGACCCCTACCTATACGTCCATCAGCGCGTCAAGGTCTCCGCCGATAAATGCCTGGGCATGAGCAGCTGCTCAAGGTACCGCTGGGAACTGAAGAAGAGCTTTCTGCTCAAGAGCCAACGAGAGGACGACTTCACGGACAATCGCGGTAGCTTCGCTGCCTGTTTCTCCTCGTCGGGGATCCATCTGGCCGTCGGCACCCAGCACGGGACCATCTCCATCTTCGATGCCGCGCTCCTCACCCAGTCCGCCATCGATCCTCTCATCACGACTTTCACGTCCTCGCGGCCCCACAGCCCCGCGGGGGCCGTCCGGGACATGGCCTTCTGCCCCGGACCATACGACCTCCTTGCTTGGTCCGAGGACCGGGGCCATGTCGGCGTCGCCGACATGAGGAGCGATTTCACGGCCCGTCTGATCGTCGATATCAATGTCGAGGCGGGGCTCGAGCACATCACCGTCCTGGATCGCAACGCGATCGATCCCCGACTCACCCAAGGTAGAGAAATTGACATGGTCAATCGTCCCCTCACGGCTGCTGAATTGCAAATTCTAGAGGCTATCCAGTACGATCGGCGGCGTCGAGACCGCGGCAGCTCGCAGAACACGGAGATCTCCCCTCCCCTGTACCGCCCCCGCGACGCCCCGCCGCTGCAGGACAGCGCCGAGGATCACGCGCGGCGGCTGCCCGATGGCCTGCGGTTCCCCTATCGCGCCCCGATCACCGATGGCGATCCGTCCCGGCCCCAAGAAGGCCGCCGCGGCGGCGGCTCCGAGAGGTCGGGAATCCTCGCCTTCTCCGAGCTGAGGAATCGCCTCCGGGACAGGGATCGCAACGCCGCCCGCGACTGGCGCGAGGGGCCGCGCGTGCAAGCAGGTACTTCCCGCCGATTCGACCTACGGTTGATGCGCAGGGATAATGACACTGTTGCAGCTCTACGAGAATTGCGAGACCAGCGCTCCAGGCCGGATCCCAACTACGAGAACGTCCTGGAGATCCTGTTCGCTAGGGACGTTCCCAGCGGCACCGAAAACGAGATAGACGAGACCTCCCTGCTCGTGCCTCTCGTCAATCAGGTCGTCAACCGCTGGGAGGAGAGCGCCATCAGGGGCACCCTGACCCCCGATCAGCCCGTTTTCGACTGCCCCCCCTCGCCAGACAACACCGCCGGGGTGGCCTGGAGCCAGGATGGCGGTACTCTGTGAGTTTCACCCTGATCTATTAACCATCCTCGGAGCTCAGGCTGATCTTGCGATCCTCCTCTAGATTTATCGGCGCTCAAAATGGCATTTACGAACTCAAGGTCAACACCTACAGTCGCAAGTTCTGTCCAAGCATCAAGATGCGCTAAAAGTCGTCTACCCCCCTTCCCCTTCACTCTCGTCCCTTGTCTTTTCCCTTTCCCCGGCCGGGTGAAAAAAAGGGCAGTCCCGAATCATTGTTTTTCAAAAGTCTTTGCTTTTTCTTTTGACTTTGTGTGCTATAATCGTGACAACAGCGTTGGGTATCGACTACGGCGTTTTGAGAGCATGATTGAAACGACTTGGCATGTTGCTACCCTCTCTCTGGAGGTCCCAGAGGGGGCCCTGATTTTTCTCGTTCTTGAGGAACACAGTCTCAATTTCCATCCACCAATGTTTGTTTCATGTACCTTTTTTTTCCTACTTTACTGTTTCCTCCGTCAGATGGGCTCTTTAGCATGGATCGGCAAAGAGAGTCGAAGGAAAGGGAGGTGGGAACGCAATTTTACGGTCAACGTGCAGTCGAGGGTGAAGCCTCCCCGAGCTTGTATTTCTTGCTGGATCGCTGGCGGTAGTGCTTCTTTACTCTACCTCAATGTATATTGATTGATATCCAAACATGAGAACTCTTCTTTCTCCGCCATCCATCCATCCTAGATCCTCAGCATCACGGCACGCCTGCCGCCCACATTGATGCCTCAGAGGCCCCCCCCCCCCCCCTCTTTTCTTAGGTTGACGTGGCGCTCCCGTACAGCAGCTCCTCGACCATCTCCGCAATGGCGAGACTGCTCGTCAGCCCCGGGCTCTCGATGCCAAGCAGATTGACCCAGCCCTCGTAGCCGTCCTCGCGGCGGATCACAAAGTCCTGGAAGCCTTTGCCGGCGGCGACGCCGCCGCGCGGCGCCAGCTTGGGCCGGATGCCCGCGTAGTCGAGCTGCAGGCCCGCCGGGTCGAGGCCCGGCAGGTACTTCCTGATCTCTGCGACGGCGTCGGCCAGGCGCGCCGGGTTCGGGGCCAGGTCAGCGGGCGAGTCGACCCAGTCGACGTCCGGGCCGAAGCGCATGCGGCCGCCCAGGTCGAGCGTCAGGTGGGTGCCGAGGCCGCCGGCGCCGGGGGCGGTGGCCGGGTATATCAGGCGGGAGATGCGCGGCCGCGGGGCCGAGTAGGAGAAGTAGTTTCCCTTGGCGTAGAAGAGCTGCTTGCGCCGCGCCGGCGGGACGATCATGTTGTGCACGTCGACGGCGCCGAGGCCCGCGGCGTTGATGATGGTCTCGGCGGTAATGCTGCTGCTGCTGCTGCTGCTGCTGCGTGCGGCAGGCCCGCCGACGTCGAGCTGCCAGCCCGCGCCGTGCGGCCGGACCCCCGCGACGGGCGCCTTGAGCGCGATCAGCCCCCCGCGCTCCTCGAACAGCGCCGCCAGGCACGCCATGACGCCGTGCGAGTCCACGATGCCCGTCTCCGGGCTCTCGAGTGCGCCGCGCGCCGCGCGCACGCCCTCCCCGTCGCGCGCGACCTCGGCCTCGCTGACCCAGCGCAGCCCGAACCCGAACCCGAACCCGCCCCGCTGCTGCCCGCCGGCCTCAAGCTGCCCGCACGCCCGGAAGATGCGCTCGAGGCTCTCCCGCTGCGCATCCGTCTGCGCGACGATCCACTTGCCCGTCCGCCGGTGCCCGATCCCGTACCGCGCGCACAGCGCGTACAGCAGGCCCCGCCCGCGCACGCACAGCCGCGTCTTGAGCGACTTGGGCGGGTAGTACAGCCCCGCGTGGATCACCTCGCTGCTGCGCGACGACGTCTCCGTGCCCACCGCCGCGTGCCGCTCGAGCAGCACCACCGACACCGACGGGCGCTGCGCGAGCTGCCGCGCGATGGCGAGGCCGACCACGCCGCCGCCTATGACCTGGGCAAGAGTTTGTCAGACGCGGGGGCTTTGGTCCAGCGAGAGCTGAAAGGCGTCAAAAAAGAGGAGACGGGGGAGACGGGGGAGACGGGGGAGACGGGGGAGACAAGAGGCTGGGGATGGGTGTTAAGACGCACTGCATGGGTGAAGTCGGCCCTCGCGGCCGCTGAGCAGTGGAAGAGGGACCGCTGCTTAATCCTGGCCGTCCGAGCCCAGTGGCCGCTACCTGGACATCTTCGAATCGGAAAACGGATTCTATCAATCGCTCGCTGTGTCGACATGTTCGCTCGGGGAAATCAAATTGTGAGGGGCAGGAAGAGAGCCGGCAGAGGCAGCTCCGCGGATGTGGTTGTCATTTTAGCCACGGGAGTTTGCTGATGGAGGGGCAAAGAAGCTGAAGTCATCAATCTATCCAACGAGCCACTAACAACATATCCTCCTTGAACTTCTTCCAGCTGATACGCGGTCAGAGAGCTCACCTTGGGGGCTGCGTCTCCCACCATCTGGTCATTTCTCGACACATCCATCCCGTGCCATTTGGCCTAGAGCATCAAGAAAAGCTCGCAGTGGAGGTAAATTATTAACCAGTGCGGGCGGGGGACCAGCCGTTACCTCGACGCCAGGGAATTGCCTCAAATCTCAGTACATGCAGCCTCTATAAAATACAACGGCGGGGGGCGAACAACCGCCAGAATAAGAAACATTAACCCCCGCTTCTCCATGGTCGTTCAGTCCATAGTTGTTCCCACCCGAATGCATGGTTCAAATTGTCATTCTCGTCGACCTGGCCCGCGTTTCTCTCTCTCTCTCTCCCTCCCTCCCTCTCTCTCTCTCTCGGTTGTCCTAATCCTCCCCGGGGGATACCTCGCTTTCTTCCTCTACCGTAGTAGATGAGCGGGTCAGGTTTGACGGCACCGTGGGCTCGGTCGGGTTCAAGGCGCAGGGAGACCAGTCTGCCACTTGTTTCTCTGAGAGGCAAGGATGTGAGCCTTTGATGATTCAACGTTTCCCCAGTAGAATTCCAATTCCACGACAGACACTTACCCAGCTCTCGGATGCGGTGTCGGAGCATCTGATTCTCGCGGACAAGCATCTGAGTCTCTGCCTGGTAAAAGGCATTCTCGTCACGTCCTCCAAGCACCCACTCTCCGCTCTCTACGCTGATCGAGGTCGCTCTCAGTCTCGGGGATGCGCCTCGACTCGGGGTCCTGGACCGGCGCGACGTATCGAGGGAGCTGCGGTGCAAGAAGACCGGAGATCGGGGGTGTGATCCCGACAAGGAAGCGATCTGATGAGCGGTCGGGGTTGCAATGGGGGAGGGGACCCCGGCCCTAGGTCTCTCGGAGCCCGGAGGCTGCTCATCGGTAGAGCCATTGGTGGGATGAGAGGCTTGTAAACGCTGGATTTCGAGCTGCTGTTGGCGAATCATCTGCAGGAGCCGATTCTGTTCGAGTCGTGAAGCGTCAGTTTGCGCGGGACTCCCCCTATCATGCGGGCGAGGTGCAGTGGGACATACCACATGAGCCTCTTGCTCTGCCTCAAGCTCCTGGTGGAGCTCGCCCAGGCTGGGAGCCCTCTGGTGATGAGGGTCCGCGGTCAGGGGTGAGCTCATTAAAGGCTGTGGGCTTGACGATTGATGAGAGCCGTGCTCATGGAGCATCTCGCCTGGACCCGGAACAGAGGGATCGTTGAGCTGTAGGTTCATCAGAATGGCCGAGCGACGTCGGCTGGCTTGAGGGGATGCCACGGCCCTGGGCAATGAGCTATTTGACGAGTCTGGTCGCAAGGGTTAGGCTTCAGCTGGTTCTGGGACAAGTCGGGGGGGGAGCTTTGAGTCATGTCGCAGGAGGCATTTGAATGCAACGTACGACGCGAAGGTTCTCGTTGGAGACCCGCATTCAAAGCTGCAGCCGCATGCAAGGAGACGGATGCAGAGCGAGGTGAACCAGCGGGGGAGTCGGGGCGGGGCGGGATCGAAGGACTGCCGTTGGTAGCCATGGTCAATGGGCCTAGGTACTAATGTATTGAGACAGCAATCCGAAGGTTGCTTGTTTGATTGTCGGGAGAATCAATGCTGGGCGCCTTGGCAGCGTGGTGGATGGATGGATGGATGGATGGATGGATGGATGGCTGTATATCGAGTTCGGTTTATGCAGTGCTGCTCTCTGGATCCCTCTCGTGAGAAGCCGGCCTGTTATCGAGATCCTGCCAATTGCAACGGCGAGAAGCGAAGCGCGAACCCTACGAGGATTTTTTTTTCTCTTCCACTTCCGACGTCGTCTCGTCGATGCGCGGTGAAATCGGAGGAGGGGTTGCCGTGATCGATCGGGTCGTGGTCGGTGTATCGATGATCGGTAGTTGGACAACGGTGATGGTGGCGGGCGGCAGCGATCAATCAAATGTGCAGAGCAAGAGGTCCGATCTCCGTTGGGATTGGCGCTGTACTCCGTACTGTGGGCGCGGGAGTGGGATCAGCAGAGACGGCCAAGATATCGAGCGACCATGGCTGAAGTCCAAGCCGGGGGGGGGGGAAAGAAAAAGAGATCGCAATAATGTTTTGGGGAAGATGGATGGTTTGATGGTTTGATTGATTGATGTTTGGGGTTTCTGGAGACTGCGAGGTCCTTTGGATTGCTCTTTCCTCCTACAGCGGGAACCTGCCTCGAGTCGTTCGCGGTCAAGTGTGGGAAGGCGCTGTGGGAAGCTCCTGACCGTGACGTGATGCCTTGCTTGGTGGGGTCGGAGGTGACGCATTCTCGCTAAGAAAGTTGGAAGCCGCGTCCGACCTTTTCGACCCGGGACCGCTAGGCGGTACCTCCGGGTGTCGCTATTCGGATAGAGAGGGACCTAGGCCGTACCGCTATAACAGCGCTGCCATGAAGTATCTGTCTATATGTTTTCTTGGAGAACGGCGTATCTCTGGAAATCGAGATTTCGGGATATGCCAGACTCGCTTGTAAAGACCGCTCGCTCTTTCCTTCTGCACTACCGGAGTACTCCGCAATGCATTGGCGAATCACTGATGCAGTCGCTCCTGACAACTTTGCTGGATGAAACGACTGTAGGGTAAGTCGATGAGCTGCCACGCACCAGCATTTGAATTGAAATACGGAGTACATCGGTGCATTTTGACGATGGATGCTCTTTTGGAGTTGCACTGACAACCTGCCAACCGAATCATTCATCATCCTCCGCACGTCACGCTATCAGCCCAGAGGCCTGCGTCCATCATTCAGGTCAAAACAACTCCCGCAAACGAATGCAGGCATACGGTGACGTGCTTGGTAAGTACCTCATTGAGCAAGTCCCTGTTGTCCAAGAACGACCTCTCGTCACCCTCATGGTCAATACTGTATCGCTGACGACATTTTGCATGGCCTTGGGGATGGAATGGAGCTTCGCGAGGCATAAGACGTCATCGAATGCCAACGGATCTACTCCGTCTTTTACGACCACTCTTACCTCTGATACTGGCTGAGGCCGATATTGCGAAAGGACGGAAGCGATTGATCGATTCGCCGGAACTCAGGACGCGCTCCTGTTGCGAACGCACTCCGACATGAATCGAGTGTCGGATAGATGACAATAACCCCATAGCGACAGCCGAGCACTATCGCCTGCATCCAGGGGGCTGAGCCCCAGGGGCGCCTTGTCCCACAGCACAGCAGCCTCACCTTCTCGAACGGGCTTGGGGCTCCGTCGTTCCTCGACCTCAAAGATTCGGGCAGGTGGCAGCAGACGTGCAGGTACTCGTACGTCCTCGTACTCGTATGCACATGCTCCGTCCATACAGACCATGTTTCCCCCGTACAGCAGATCGATCGGGCAGATTCTTGCGCCGGTCCAATGCAATCGGCGCTCACCTGCTTCGTCCTCTGCAGGGAGGCGTGAAAATGCGCGTCCATGCGCGTCGAAAGCGACAGGGCTGGGCACCTCCTTGGTCATTCTTTGCACATGCGAGTCCGGGTCGTTGGATCAAGCAGCTCCAGAGAGGATCTTTTGCTCCAACGAGGGGAAGAGGAGAAAAGAAACGTAATGGCTAACCTCGGTCTGGACACTGCCGTCCTTTAGGGTTCAGGGCATCCATAGCCACGCGTACTTGGACGAAAGCCACCTGGGCTGATATCCGTCTGCGATCATGCCGCCTTCTCCAGTGGCCCGCCCGAGCTCGGCACAACATCAATCATCCATGTGTTTTGCGATTACTTGGCGAGAGCCCCCCCCACGATCCATCCAACCTAAACGACGCCACGGGCTCGATCCGTTTACGAGGACGGAGGACTCGTCCCTGTACGGAGTAGTACAGTCCCAGGTACGGAGTCTTCCGAACTCCGTACGCAAGTTTGCCGGGTCCAGAACGTGCCGCAACGCCTTTTTCATGTCAGAGCCCATGTCGACGATCGGCCCATCTGACGGTGCCGCGCGTTATGAGGTACCGGTTACTGGTACGGAGCATGAAACCCCTCACGCCGACGGACGAGTGAGATTGATCCATGGTCCTCCGTACGAGTACTCCATACTCCCTCACGAGTACAGTGTCAAATCTGCATCTCGTCGTGGCTGCGCTCGCTTCTGCTGGTGCCAGGAAAATGGTCGCCGGCTGCTGACATCGAATCCACGTGGCGATAGAGCTGATGCGCGGCATTTCTCCCAGTGCGCCACCGAAAGCAACGTGACGGCGCCGTCTTGCTCAACAGATGGATGGATCGAACCCTTTTTTTGGGTCAGCGGGGCAGCTTCCTGTACTCGTACCTGTATGTACGGGATCGAAGCCCCCCCCGCGAGGCACCATGAACGAAATCCTTCTTCTCACCGAAGCTTCTCCCAGGATGGCAGACCCATCTTGCGTCTCCCCTCTGCGACAGCTGTTACACCTTACGAGCTTACGGAGGCGGAGCGGCCAAGTCGCGCAATTTCAGGAGCTCTCGATTCCACCCCCTTCGAGCTCGGACGCGCAGGATGCACGTGGCATTGCGGGCCCGCCTGCTGGTTCTGCAATTTTCCCATTCTCCAATCACCCAGCAGGAAGAGAGTGGGAGGGGCCCTGTCGTCGGTGTGTCCAGGGAGTCATCCTCGATACCAAGAGTTCCGGGAGGCTCTCCATCGTTGAGGGATTCTTGGTCTCACCAGACCCAAAAGTTCCATGCCTCTCGAAACCCTCCCACGAATACTCCGTACGGAGTGCCGAGCTGCACGAGGTATGTAGTAGCAGAGAGCGCATGAGGGGAAGGAAGAATTCCCTCCTCTCGCCCCCGCCCCTGATTTCCATGAATCACGCAAATTATTGCCCACCCTTGGCAGCAGGCCTCGCGTCTCGACATGCCGGCAGAAAAAGCACCCGACTGTGTGTGCCGGCTGTCTGGACCTAAATTTTCTCCGTCGCGAACTGCGAAGATGTGCTGGGCTCAGGCACTGCCAGTGGGTAGGGGGGAAAGAAACAGAGGAGAGACATGTGGAGGGGCAGCGCAGATATTAGTACATAGATTGCTGCTGCTTTTTTTGTGGCGGAATCTCCCGACGGAAATTAGCACCCCATTTTTGAGCCAAGGGGACTCGCATGCGGCAGACTCCCGGGGAAGAGGGGGGGAATGGGGGGGGGAGCTTGAATGGTGGTTCTGAACGGTACTCGTACCGGCATTGTCGTACGATCAAGTACGAGTACGGCTACCACCGAATCCTGCGGCGACATTCTTCGTCTGAAGATTGGGTCAAGTACTCCGTACGAGTCCTCCGTACTGGCTCTGGCCTCTTGTGAGGTCGGCTGCGGCTGCGGCGTCCGCACGGCTCAGGCCCCCATCTCCAGCCAGCCTTGCGGCCCTCGGCCCTCGCCCTTGGCCTCTCCAGCCCTCGTCCTCAACAAGAATACCGGTAACAAGAGGATCACGAGTTGGCCCGCGATCTCCCACCCGGTCCGGACGCACCGAGCAAGCAGGAGCCGAGGGTCTGGGGAGTCCACAAAAAAAGATTTTTTTTTTTTTGGGGGGGGGGGGGGGGGGGGGCAAAGGGACGGCAGTCGAGCATCGGCCCGAGACCGGAGCGAAATGGAGACGAGTCTCTCTTCTGGAGCCATCTGCGGAGTACCACGGAGTATGCGGAGAACTTTTAACCTCGACCATGTCCATCTATACGTGTACTCGTAAAGGTGAAGGGGAGCTCGGCGCTGCAGTGCTGACTGCGCGGCATGGGAGGACAGATCAATACAATGCGGAGTACGGAGTACGTGACCGAGCGAAGGCTGCGAGCGACCTGGCGTCCGGAACCCAGGAGAGCTTTGCGGATGACGCATGTGCGGAGACGATGAAGATCAATTTGATCCGAGCCGTGATGGGAGGAGGACTCGGACTCGGACCCGGAGGACTCGATGCGGATTCCCTTTGTCACTTGGAGCTCTTGCCGTTCGTGATGTGGAAGTGGAATTGCATTCAATGATGATATCGTGCATGATGTGCGTGCAGCTGAAGATGCGCTCCGAGGAGATGCTAAGGAGTCTGTTAGTACGGAGTACGGAAGTACTAACTCTGTGCTCCTCTCCTTGGACACAGTACGAACATTGAATCTTGAATACAACCTGATTACTACCTATCATTCCCGGTACCGAGGTCGTTCCAGAGGAGGTACGGAGTAGTACAGTACGGAATACCTCTACCAGTGGTACGGAGTACATGATTGGAGCAAATCTGCAATGATGAGCACGCACAGGCAGGCGCGCTGCATGAGGCGCTAATGCAGGAACAGGTTGAAAACAGCTCGAGGCCCCTTTTGCCTCCGAGTCGCTGCAGTAACCCCCCCTGGCGCGCCGAGGGAGCAAGTCAACAATGGATCAAATGGATTTGATCCATTGAATCCTTTCCGGAATACCGGTACTCCGTACGGAGTACTTCCAATGCCCTTCAAGTGATCCAATCAAGAATCAAATTCGCCTTACGCTATAGTGCCTTGTACCTACTAGTATTTTATGCACAGCAAATTGGCTCATGGCATGAACGGAGGTCGACGTGCTGATCCGTGCCACGCACCTTCCGCAGAGATGGTGGTGCCCCCTTTGCTCCGTGCGGCGCCTTCAACGCATCGCACTGTGCCGTCGCAAATACCTCGCGAAAAAGGGGGCTTCGAGTTTCTGTCCGAGAGGGAAGGCGCGCATTGGGTGCACGAGGGGGAGCGGGAAAAAAAAGGTCAAAGGAGGAGGAGAAAAAAAAAAAAAAAACTCTGCTCCTCCAGGCTGGACCCTTGCTCGCCTCGGGGGCTCGACTTGGGGGGGGAGGGGTTTCCTCCAATTCAATTCTCAATTCTTCTGATTCCGCGGCTGCCCGATCTCGATTCCTTTGCAAGTCTCACCGGACACCGAGTGCGCGTTTTTTTCTGGATGCTGCAGGTGGGTTCAATCCATTGATCCAGTTTGCCGTTGGATGGCCGCGCTCTCGATTGAGGACTAAGCTTTCCACAGGCGCAAGGCTAGCCCACGAGGTCGACCGTGTCCCCCGACGGCTGCTGCAGCCACCGAAACATGCATACCGCTAAAGGGCCTACTCCATACATACATCCAGGCCCACCAGTACGATTGCGGATGCCGGTGATCTATGTTGGGAAACCCAGGCAGTCATCGTTCTCTTGCGTGCTTGGGGCTACTGCGCGCCATTACGGAGTGCAGGTGCGCGCGCGCCGCGAGGGCGGAGTTGGGCTGGCTGGGCGGTTGAAACGAAACGAAAGCACGGCGAGGCAAAAAGGAGATGGAAGCTCGGCGCGGGCCTGGATCCACCGGTATCTGCACGAGTACGAGTGAGTACCAGATCATGCAGCTGCAGAGCATCATCTCAGACGAGCACCTGTACGGAATACTCGTACAGGTCGTACGAGTACCACTCCGTGCTGGGACGAGCGAACACATTGCGGGAGGAATAGTGGGGGACGCAATTCCAGACGCGCCCCATCGGACGATGCCGGTATTTCCAGATGCAGCTCGCTGAGCTTCTCGATGTCGAGGATCGAGATTCCCTCAGGGCTGCCCCTTCCCCCCTCCCCCCTCCCCC
>NQYS01000002.1:3271537-3282386 GCA_003055955.1 Escovopsis sp. AC | reverse complement strand
CCCCTCGCAGAGGGAGACGACCCCCCCGACCCCCCCCCCCACCCACCCCTTTTTTTCTTTTCCCCCCCCCCCCCCCCCCCGCTCCCCCCCCCCCCCCCCCCCCCCCCCCCCCCCCCGACGAACCATGATGCATCAATGCATCCGGACTCCTTACATACGATGCGGAGGAGCATGATGGCATCGATGATCACCAGCAGGCTCCGGATTGTACGAGTGCTGAGGGATTTCTATCTTTAGATGCCCGTACTCCGTACTCCGTGCTCGTACCAGTGGTATGAGGCACGCTCCGGAAGTACGAATAGGAAGACGAGGAGACGAGAAGAAGAAAACATAGTACCGGTACATACATACTCCTGGGGAGCCCACTGCTCTCCATGCTTCTTCTGTGTTGAAGGTCGGACCCATCATCCAGGGTCCCTCTGCCCGAGCTCCCGTCCTCTTCCTGTAGGTGTCCTCTTCCTGTGCGGATCCAGGCTGCAGATGCTGCAGCTGCAGCCACCTCGTACATACATACATTGTACGGAGTACATTGTACATACATACCATCCATGCCATCTGGATGCGCGCATGCGTTCCACGCAAGCGAGATTCACGGCGACGCATGCCAAGCAGCCCACAGATTGGCCATGACGAACCCCGGGTGCCTTTGCCCGCGGCGCGCAGGAACTTGATGAAAGCCACTTGATGAAAGCCCGAGGCGGCGGATGGGGAGTCGAGGCGGCCTTGCAATCTCGATGGCGCGGCTCGTGACCCCGCGACGTGTGCCGAGAGGGAAGGAGCGTAGGTATTGATGGTGGATGCCTTCAATCGTTCATTCAGGAGGTCCGTACGGAGTCGTTGTACCCGTACGAGTACAGGTACCCCTCTGTACCGGTACTGCTGTATTCCGTACTCCGTACAGGTACGAGGTACTAAGACGACGACTCTGGACCGGTACTGGGCTTCCCTGGCATCATGATACTACAGCTAACCTGGAGTGCGTTACGGGTTCCGGAGCGGCAGGCCGCCGTACGGAGTACGGAGTACATGCAGAGTAGGAGCTGACCTCCGTAGTGCGTAGTGCGTAGTGCGTAGTCCGTACTCGTCTCGTACCGTCAGCGTCTCATGGATGGGCTTTGCCCCGGAACCCTGCAGAGGTCTCACCCGAGCCCTGGTCGTTGCAAGTTGAAGTTGCAGCCCAAGGAGGTCGGCTCCATCAATGTATCAATGTACTGTACGGAGCCCGAGCGGAGCAGGTGCAACGGAGAAGCCGTGCTGGCATTGATTTTGGACTTGGAATTGATCAATTAGTAGGTACCTCTCATTCCACGGATGGACGGATTTCTGGCAGAGCACCGACGAGCCGGCTACAGTCTGTCGGCCTTCCGAGCATGACTTGCCGCCGCCTGACCGTCGGTGCCCGCCGCCGCCTCGCTTGGGTCCGGTGGGCGTGCCGGGCCTTGCATTTGGGCCAGCCGGGTCCCAGTGCCAGGGTCGGAGGCCTCGCACGGTGCCAACTGGGCGGTGCCTCGCGAGAGTGCCTCTCGCGCCTTCCGTCGAGACACCCATTGAACCAAATCTTCAGGTACGGAGCACATACATACATGTATAGCAGCAGCACTTGATCCATCCATCCATCATCCATCATCCATGTGCCTGGCAGGTGCAGGTTGTCGGGCAGGGAAGTTGCGGGTGGTTCAGGTCCAGGTCCAGGTCCAGGTCCAGGTCCAGGCCAGGCGCAGGTGCAGGTGCAGGTGCAGCGCAGGCGCCCCTGCCCGCGAGCGCCGGAACCCCTCTCGTGGGTACGGAGTACGGAGCACAGGTGCTCTACATTTGATGTCCCAGTAATCTGAACACTGTGCTCCGCCGATGCATTCAAGGCCGCACGGCCCCTGATCCTTCTCGTACTCCGTACTCACATGTACAGTATCGTTTAATACTGTAGGTACCCGCACGCACCCACCACCATCCGCTGCTGCCTCTTCAACCTATTGATTGACTGACTTTCACCCGCCAGACGCCTCGAGCAGCCACTCGAGGACCAGTTGGGAAGAGGGAGGAAAAAGAAAGGAAAAAAGAAAACAAATCAAAACAAATCAAGACTCCGCATCGAAACGAAACAAGACGAAAGGAGACGACAAGGCCACGGCAATCATGTCGAGCTTACCTTAGTACTCGAGAGCTGCCCAAGCAAACCCACCACTCCTACTCCGTACTAAATCTTCATCATTGATCCATTCAGTCGACTCGACTCATCACTCGACTCATCCAGCCGCAAGACCATAGATCAATCCATCATTCATCCTCGCCCTCGCCCTCGCCCTCGCCCTCGCCCTCGCCCTCGCCCTCGCCCTCGCCCTCGTCCTCGTCCTCGTCCTCGTCCTCATCCTCATCCTCATCCTCATCCTCATCCTCATCCTCATCCTCATCCTCATCCTCATCCTCATCCTCGCCCTCAATTGATCCTCGCCGCCGCCCTCGCCCTCGCCCGCCTCTCCGCCTCCGCCTCCGCCTCCACCTCCACGTCCACCTCCGCACTTCGCGTCTCTCCCTCGCTTCTCGCTTGTCTTTTTTTTTTTTTTTTTTTTTTTTTTTTTTTTTTTTTTTTTTTTTTTTTTTTTTTTTTTTTTGCTTCTTTGCCTCCAGTCTCTCCGGGACTGCAAATATTGATTCTTTGCTTCTTGCATCTTGCATCAGCGCCACTTTCACACACACACACACTGCTTCTTGGCCTCAATTCTCTTTTCTTACTCGCTCGCTCCCTCGCTCTCCACAATCCACCCCGGGTCTTTTTTATATCTTCGCCTCGTTTCCTCACCACCGCAGCTCTCGTCTGGCCTCCTCCCCCCTTCTTCGAGTCCCGCTGCTTTTCTCCAGCCTGTCTGTCATTGATCCGACCCTTCGACCAGCTGACGCACCCACCCATTCGTCGATTGCCGAACGCCTCTCGCTCTCTCGCACTGAAATCCCGGTCAACCTCCTCCGCCGTCATCACCACCTCGTACGTACGGACTCTTGATCAATCAATCAATCAATCAATCAATCAATCAATACATATACATACATCCATCCGTCTCGCTCCGTCTCTATTCTACTCCGTACATACATCGATTCCTACCGGTGATCCGCACTCTCACCACGCCCGCTGCGAAAGGCTGACACCCGTGACAAGCCTTTCTTTCGTCATACCTTTTTTTCTATTCCTGGCTTCACATACTACCAACTACCTACCCGATCACTACCGGTAGCCACTCGATTGCGTTACATGGGGCCGTCAAAGGGGGCAATCGTCGCTTCTCCTGCTCCCATCCGTCTTCTCCTCGTCTCCAGCAGAATACCCTGACAAGCTTCGAGTCGAATCTCCGCCATCTCTGCGACTCGCTGAGCAATCAGCTTGTTTGTTTTCTTTGATAGCCAGTCTCCCCCCCCCCTCCCCTTTTTTTTTTTTTGAATATATATATCGATATATGTATATATATATATATTTATATATATATACATATATATATATATATTCAATCTCCTCCTCAACGCTTATCGGGACGCGCCTCGGGCCTCACTGGTCGATCTCAACCCCTACAAAATCATCTTGCAGCTCATCGTCTCGGCACATCACCAAGAATCGGTACAGCTGCATGCGGAATTCCACTCTCGGGACCTCGTCTTACAGCGCTCTAGTCCCTGTACAGCCCCGAGTCCGCAATGTCTCAATACACAACCTTTGATGCCATCCAGGGCCACCACACCACAAACCTCAAGATGCGCTCCTCCGAGAGTGATTTGGCCTCCGAGGATGGCGATTTCGTCCCCTCGCGACAGGGAAAGCTCGGCCGGCGGGAATCCATCTTGGGCATCCGAAACATCTTTGGACGTTCCAACAAGAAAGAGGCCGATGCCGCGTCCCTGTCCAAGGCGTCCCGGTCCTCCAGCATCCGAGCATCCATCGCCGAAATCAGCCCTTGGTCTCACGGTCAACCTAATCGGTCAGAGACGGTCCTCCCCTCGACGGCCTCCTCCCCGGACGACCTGATGCAGGAGCGGCCGGATCCCAGCCAGCGAGCTCCCACCCCGATCGGCGCCACGAGGCGCAAACCCGGCTCCGCCGCCGCCGCCTGGACCATGCCGCCCCTTTCAAAGGCCTACTTGCGAGCCATCAAGCACGGCGTCCTCCCGGCACCCACCCTGTCCGCAGATGCCATCTTGCGATCTCACGAGAAGAAGAACAGCCCCGTCACGGCCGAGACCGTCGCCCTGGCAGATCAGCTCGCCGCCGACGTGCAGGTCAGCGACATGGACAAGCTCAAGAGAAAGCTTCGCGGCGACGCCCTGGCGACGCACAACCTCCAGTGGACGTCAAAAATCTACGTCCTCCTCCCGGCCGGATGTCTCTTGCAGTACCCCGGCGAGGGGCATCACGACAGGCTGCCCGAAAAGGTCCTGCGTCTCGGCCACTCCTCGGCGGCCTTTGCGAGCGATCTGATCCCCGGGCGCCATTGGGTCCTTCAGGTCTCCTCATCCACCGACAACGACGGCTCGCCCCAGACCGAGTCCCGATCTCTCTTCTCCAAGCTGCAGTTCCGCATCCCCGATCGACGCACGACCGCAAACTTGCTCATGGTCTTTGAGGGAGCAGAGGACATGAAGGAATGGATCGCCACCCTCCGCACCGAGATCGAGAAAATGGGAAGCAGCAAGGAGCTCGCAGACATCGCCGCCACCGCAGAAAAGGATCTCGACGTCGACTCGGCCTCGCAAGGATACGCTCTCGGTCACCCCATCTCCCTCAAGAAGTCCAGCTCCTTCCTCAACCATCGCAATGCCCCGCTCATGGAGGAGGACGAAGAGGAGGCGGCGCCCCGGCCCAGCAACGCCTCGATCGCGGCCACCGACTGTGACGGCGGGATGCAGGATTCCTCCCTAGACGACGTCTCGGTCACCAACAGCATCATCTCCCACGACGGCCGCCAGCTGGATTCGCTGAGAGAAAGCTCTCATCGGTTCTCCTACCTGTCCTCGGGCCAGCGCACCGTCATGACCTCGACCAACTCGTCGCCGGCGGCGTCCCCCGTCATGGAGAGGTTCCCGCGGTTGAGCGACGCAGACAGCGACGCCGCCCCGAGCCGGCGAACGTCGTGGCAGGCAATCTCTCCGCTGTCGGACGACGGCCGTCACGACACGATCCCCGAGGGCTGTCCCGCCACCTTTGTCTCCGCGCCGCCGCCCAACCGCGGCGACGCGCTCCACCATGCGTCCGGGGGCAGCTCGGCGTCCGGCCGCCGGGCGAGCTCCGGCAAGACGGCGCCATCCGAGCCGGACGCATCCCCCTCCCCCTCGGGCCTCAAGGGAGGCCTCTCTCTCTTCCCCCGGCCCTCGATCCGCAGGCAGCTGGGGGCCATCCGCGTCAGCCGACCCCTGTCGACGGTCGAGGATCAGCCGTCGCCCAAGGAGAACATCGACATGCCGGAGCGGCCCATCACCAGCCACCACGCGGGCAGCCAGCCCCCGACCCCGCCCGAGGACGTCCCTGATCTCCCCAGCGAGTTTCTGATGCCGGGCGCCCACGCCTCGGGCTTCGATTCCAGCATGACTCGGAGCCTGGGCCGACGCACCGGCCTGGCGACGGGTCTAAAGCACGCCCAGTCCGTCGTGCCATCGAACGGGCCTCGCGGCCGCAGGCTGTCCAGCTTCAGCTCGCTGCGGAAGCAGGCCGGGACGAGCGACTCTCCACACCGGGAGGGAGAAGGGTCGCGGCCGTCGCTGTCGATCCGGGTGTGCCCCAACTACGCGTCGCAGACGCACCTGCGGCGGTCGTCGGTGGAGGCGTCGGAGACGTCTCACCTCCACGCGGCCCTGTCGCGGGCGGCGAAGCGGGCCAGCATTGCCTCCTTCTGCTCCGACAAGCCTTCGAGTGGCGAGATGAGAATGAGCCTCGAGATCCCGCCCATGCCCGCACCACCGCCGTCGAAGGCGCTCCCGCCCATCCCTCAGCGGCCGTCGACCTCTGGCAGGGGCAAGCTGTCTCGGAAGAACAGCATGCCCCACGTGGTAGAGGGGCCCCCTCCGGCTCCGCCGCCGACATGTGCCCTGCCGCCGATCCCGATCCCTCGGAAGTGAGGGAGTCGAAGGAATGCGGATTATTCGACGAGCGACGAGCGACTTCATGGAACGAGCCCGCATCATTTTCTTCTGTCTTTGAAATTCTTGTCCATGGCTTGCCGTAGCTTTCCGCGCGCACCCGGCACATTTGTATTGTACATAGAGGGATGCATCATCCCATTTTATTTTTTTTTCTATCTTGTTGTTTTCCTTTGTTCAGACGGGAGGCGTTGACGTTGATACACACATATACCCTTTTGGGCGGGCGATCTAGATGGGATTGGCTCGGGTTTATTTTCATTTTCATTTTCCTCTTTCTTTTCAATTTTCCTTTTCCATCTGTTTTCTTTCTGTGCTTCTCGACTGAGATGGAGGGTCTATACCAGGCAGAGTACATAGATCTGGCCATTGGAGACTCGGAAGGAGGCCGAAGCGGGACATGGTTGGATTGATCCGAGGATCAATTGTCTAGACAAAAAGCAGATCGATACTACGATTTGTTGATGAATACATACTAGAATCATGTGAGAAAGCGGCCATTCTCGTGATCGTACCGTCTCTTTGGAACCTTTTATTTCAAAGACACTTGAAGAGACAGCCCAGAGCATGCGGAGACGGCGCTTCACGGGCTGCATCCAATGAGGCGGCGGCGCTGGTGATGGCGGGAGGCTGGTCTCTGCAGGTATACGGAGTGTCCAGGCAATCGACGGGCTGGATTGGATTGATCAATTAATGGATGGATGGATGGGTGGGTGGGTTGAATGGGTTGTGATTCTCCATCCAGGGACAAGGATGTCGGGTCCACCCGCGCTGGACGCTGACAACGATCTAGTCCCCCCCATCCCGCCTCTTTGTTTTCTTTGCTTTCCTTTCCTTTCCTCTCCTCTTCCCCCCCATCGTCGCTCACCCACTCCGCCGATTGCAATCCTGCCTCCCCCCCCCCGGGCACGCCAACCTCCGAGGCGGCGACGTCACAAAGAGGTCTACGACAAAGACGACACGGAACCTCACGATCCGTCATGTCGGTGGCGTGCTGACCGGGGCATCGACGACAATCATCGGGCTGTGCGGCGTCCCAGCACGATCACGGTTCACGCCCAAGCCCCCATAATCACCAGAGCATTATCAACTCCTCGAGCTTCCCATCCGGCATCAATACAGCGACACTCTACAGATTACGGAGGACCTCGACCGCTGATCAATCCCCCCCCCCCCCCCACCCCCCCGAGTCGGGCCATGGTCGCCCTCCCCCCCTTCGCGCGGCGGGAGTGCCTCGCGCACCCATACCTCCCGGCCTTCCTGCAGCCGTCCTCCGCCTCGCCCACGCATACGCCGACGCATTCATTACACCTCCCGCCCTCGCTCGCCCCCAGGCAGTGGTTCGTCCCCGCGCCCGCAGCCAGCTTCGCCGTCATCCCGCAGACGTACACCCCGCTGCGCAGCCACCTGAGCCCGGGCGTCATCGTCGCCATCGTTCTCGGCGCGCTGCTCGGCTTCGTCCTGCTGCTGGCCCTGTTGTGGCTGCTGCTCGGCGCGTGCGCGTGCTGCGGGCTGCGGCGGGGGCAGAAGAAGCGACAGCGCCAGCACTCCTCGGGGAAGACTGCCATGCGCGAGCGCTTCGACTCCTCGAGCGGCTCGTACTCGCTCTCGCACTCGTACCGCTCCCGCAGGCGCGCCTTGGGCAAGGGCGTCGGCGTGCGCGCCACGCCGCGCGGCTTCGTGCGCAAGACGGAGCGCGTGGCGGTCCGGCGGGCGCGCGAGCCGGAGCACGCGCGGCACTACGACGACGGCGGCGGGCGGTACCAGCAGCGCAGGGCGGGCGCGGCGCGGCGCGGCGGGGGCGAGGACGAGGTCGTCGTCATCGAGGAGGAGATCGACGACGAGCGGCGCATGCGGGGCCCGCGGCGCGTGAGGGGCGCCCCGCACCAGGCGCAGGACGAGGTCGTCGTGATTGAGGAGAACTCGCCGCCGGCCAAGGGCATGCGGAGGAAGCCGACGGGGCGGAGGGAGCGGCATCAACACCGGGATGCGCGGTCCGAGGTGACGAGCGCGACGGGCCAGACGGGGTCGCGCGAGTAGGCGGTCCGACTCGAGTATATATTCGCAATATTTGTCCTTTCGAGGAACTGTGGAGACTTGCGTTGGGAAAGACATACAAAGGGGGGAAGGAAGGTTTTTGGATACTATGGGAGATGTCTGCTCTGGCTTGAAACGGCTTCAAGATTTTCAAGATTTTTTTTTGTATTTGTGTATTTTGGACTTGCTTTTTCTTTGTCAGCATGCGGGCCCGGGGATCCGGCACACGAGATGACGCTTGATGGTAATGACATAAAGGATTCACGATGGAGCGAAATGAGGCCTTGATTTGTTTTGATTCTCCTTCCTTTACCCCTATTCCTCGATGATGTCATATCCCAGAGGGCGGACAATAGCGCAGAGACGGCGTGAGATGATGAAAGTCTGGTGTACAGGAGCATCGAGCTAAATTATCCCTCTCCCGAGACAAGAGGTGACTGAGCCAACTCTGACCTGCGCAGTGGAGAACGAGCCCGCCCAGCCAGCACAGAACGCCATAAACACGTCCACGTCCACGGATTCCGGACCCCCGACGTTTGCCATCATGCTTTCTACTGCTGCTGCTGCTGCTGCTGCTGCTGGCCCCCGAAGAAGAAGGCATCAAACGGGTTCATCTGCCCGCCCTCCCCGTAATCGTGTTGCATGCCCTCCCAGCCCATCCCAGCGAGCCCCATTCCCATGTGGCCCTGCTCCACGCCGACGCCGCCCAGCGGGTACGAGTAGTCGAGGTGCTGCGCCGCGTCCGCGTACCCGAGCGGCCCGGGTACCCCGTAGTGCTGCTGCTGCTGCTGCTGCTGCTGCCTGTCGAGGAACCCGCCGTCCGTGCCGCCGTTCTCGTGAGGGCCCTGCGGCTGGATCGTGCGCGGCATCGGCGGCGAAGGCATCGGAGGGGCAGATGATGGTGGTGGCGGTTGTTGTGGTTGTTGCTGTGGTTGTTGCTGTGGTGGTGGTGGTGGTTGTGCAAGAGGAGCATCGAGAGCAGAAGGGGCATTGCCCTCGTGCACCGAACCCTGGCCGTCAAACGCCTTGGTCGTCGCCACGGATAAAGCGGCCGCGTCGTCCCCGTCCTGGTAGGGAGAAATCGTCGTCGGCGACCCGCCGTTCTGGACCGTCATATCGAAGGGGAACCCCTGCTCGGGCCGGATGTGCCGGTGGCGTGGCGCCTGCGCGAATGACGTATCGGACGGGGCCCAGGCGGGATCTCGCCGTCTTGCTCGCTGGTGCTGTTGTTGTTGTTGTTGCTGCTGCTGCTGCTGCTGCTGCTGGAAGCGCTGCTGGAAGTGCTGCTGCCGGACGGGCGCGCCGAAACCTCCGTTGGCATTTGCCATCTTGATGGTCGCCTTGGCGGTGCGGTCGAACGCGTCGCGGCATGTCTCTGCGGGCGGGCACTTGTCGATCATATCGGTGAAGACCGATTTGGCGGCCAAGATGGTAAAGTCTACTTCATCCATGGTCTGGCCGCTCCTCAGTCAGATAACTCTCCTCCTTCTTCCTCTTCTCTCATCATCTTCTTTTCTTTTTTATCACTTACCAAGCGGCTCCTCACGGTGGGCGAGTGCCATATGGCATAGAGGTACGCGATGCCCGCCATGAACAGATGGTGCGTAGACAGGTAGGTGTAGCTGACGAGGCAGTTGAGGTGCAGCTGCCTATATATGCGGAGGATCTTCTGCCCGGCCTCGGCCACCTTGAGGTAGATGCGGTCCTCGTCCTCGCGGAGCTCTGCGGTGAAGGCCGCGGGGCTGTTGACCTCGTGGGAGGTATCGTACTCGCCCTGGAAGACGGCCGGGATGCTGAGGCTCTGCCTGTACAGCAGGATGATGGCCTGCCAGTAGTTGAGCTCGAGGAACTCGGTCGAGAAGGCCACGCCCGTGTCCATCCGCGTCGGTGCCGACGTCTTCCAGGCCCACAGCCTCCTGTCGATGTCGGCGCGCCACGACCGGAACGAGTCGAAGTGGACCAGGTAGGGGCACGGCACGTGCTTGCTCATCTCGGGGTAGGTGATTCTCGGCTGCGGCTGCGGATGCGCTTGGCTGTTACTACTACCGCCGCCGCCGCCGCCTCCCGTCCTCGCTAGGACCGCCTGGTTGTACTGAAGCACCTGCAGGATCTCGGACTGGAGCTTCCGCAGCCGGAAGTAGTGGTGGGCGACTCGCTTGTAGCTGGGCTGGTCGTGGCCCCGCGGCGGCGCCAGGAACCCGGCCGGGGTGATGTGGTCGTCGTCCAGGATCGAGGGCAGCTCCGTCGTGACAACCTGGTCGCTGATGCCGAAGGGGCGGCCGACGCAGGTGCTCACGAGCCGGTCGAACGAGTAGGTGCACCACCACAGGCGCCTCCGCAGGTCCCTGGCCCAGAGACGCCGGCCCCTGTCCACCTCCTGGGCCTGCCCGAGCTGGCCGGTTCCCCCGCCCGGGGCACCGCTGCTGCCGCGATTGCCGTTGGAGGAGCCTCCACCGGCCTCGTCTCCCCCTTCCTCGTGATGGAGGCCGAGGTCCACTGCCAGCCGTACCGCGACCCCGATGATGTACCTAAAGACGAATAGCAATTTTGTCATCAGTCAAGGACGCCCCCTTCCTGACGTGTACTGCGCCGTCGTCGGATCTTGTTGAGGAGCCCGAAAGGATAGAAAGTCGGGAGGAGGTGGGCCGGGGGCCGGTTTGGGGATGGGTTTTTTTTTTGGGGGGGGGGGGGGAGATGG
>NQYS01000002.1:3217727-3246936 GCA_003055955.1 Escovopsis sp. AC | reverse complement strand
GGGGGGGGAAGCTTTGTGCTGCGGAGAATTTGGGGCTGAAGTCGCGGGCGCAACTCGTGTTGGAAGGGGTTCGAATCCTATGATAATGGTTTTAGATAGAAATATGAGTTCATTTCGAGCCCCATTGGCAGTGTTCAGGGATCGGGATTGAAGCTGTACATACCACCGGAGTACTCGTAGTATCAGAGTATCAACACACGATTACCGGTACTCGCGCTCGTACCAGTATGTCCCCGTAGCAAGGCAGGGTTCTTGCACCAGCTTCCGCATTCGTCTTCGAGGGCTGTCGTTGCTCATTAATGCCTTCTGGGCATCGAGTTCCAGTACAGGTATGGGCTCGCACTCCGTACATATGTATGCATGTACATACGGGGCGTGGGCTGCCGAGCCGGAAGAGGATCCATAGGGCGGCCCGGCCAGAGACCGAGACCCATGGATCACAGAAAATCGTACCGGCGAACTGCGCTGTGAGCCTGAGTGGCCATGTTTCGCATGCCCGTCGGCCTCTGATTGGGGAAGCTGGACGACCTGGCGGCGGGCGTGGGGAGGTTGCATGTGTCATGATGCATGGATGTATGTACTCGTACATATGCAGGAGGAATGCACATTTTGAGTGCTCGCCCAGGGATGTGCATATGTATGTGATGTGGGAGCTAAGGCCCCAATGCCTCAAGGCTCACCCAGTTCTCTCTGCGCCCCCGAGAAGGCCCAGCTCAGGTACCCACGACGGAAACGACAGATCGATCCATGGCTTCTGGACCGGCGCATGCGCAGGTTGGAGGTGGACGTCGTGCTTGGATTGATCGACGGATCGACGGATCGGCGATGCCAAGCTGAAGTGGAAGCTGAAGTGGAAGTTGAAGTCGACGTTGAAGCTGAGATCGAGGTCGAGGCTGGAGTTGAAGTCGAAGTCGAGGTTGAAGTCGAGGTTGAGTCTGGCCTGACGTCTTTGTTTGGTTCCTTCCTGAAAGACGAGACGACGGCAGTTCTCGGCCGCACCTTCTTCGAAAAGTCCTATCTTGCTCGCAAATCGAGAAAGAGCCGTCGGCGCCATACCCCCTTAGGAAAGGCGCGATGCGGGGGAGGGAAGGCGGGGCTCATGGAGGTGCGTCTTTCCTAATGAGGACTAAACCGCGAGAGACACATCTGCCGCCTTATCTGCGGCCTGCCTACCCTGTAACTGCAGCGATAAGAATAGATTGGCACAGGCGGTGCGAATTCCCGCGCTGCAGCTTCGGACGGGAGTCGCAGGTGCTGGTGCAGGTGCGGCGGCGTTTCAGCGCGCACCTTCCCGGCGAGGCTCCAGGGCGGGCAGGCGGCGAAATTTCTCACCACCAACGTCGCCTCGCCTCATCCGTCGTCATCGAGCATCTCGTCGCATTCCTGCCTGTCGCGTCCACAGGCTTCCTGTCGCATCTATCCTGTCGCATCCAGCAAGACGAGGCGAGCCAGAGCCAGCCCGCCGCGATCACGGTACCCTCCAGACGACAATCAACACCAGCGCGCGCACGCACCCGCAGACGAGACAGGCGTCTTCGAGGGCCTCTCAGCCAACAGCCCAGAAGGGTACTGTTCGTACACAACACATACTTCGAACTGGTATACCGGTAGATTCTTGGAACAGGCTTGGTCCGAGCCATCCATCACTCTGCACTCACTCATCGATCGGGAGCTGTGACAGTTCATCATCCTCTGACGTGAAGCTCTGCGGGCATCATATCCAGTCAGCCTAACTTGAACGCAAAGACATCCGAGCCGCACCGAGTCTTGTTGAGCTGCTGGTCAGTTAGGGAATCCTTCGCCTGAAGAATGACGCTCACGCGATACTGGTAGTCTCAGAGGTTACCTAAGGCCTGCCATAGTTTGGACACGACGAAACAAGACGCAACAATTACGCAGGCGACTGCTCGAAGCCAAAATCACTCACCTGCCTAGTGGAGAAAGAAAAGATCCGGTGATCAGCGCTGCCTTTTCCCTCTTCTTCTTCTTCTTCTCTCTCTTCGCATCCCTCGACGCGCAACGAACGCACCTCCCTATCGCGCACATTCCAGGCACGCCTCTCACTTTCCTCGACCCAGCTGCGCCTGCCCATCTGCAACTGCGCAACCCCATCTGCAACCGCGTCTGCGTCTTCTCCCAGACCCTCCTCGCCCCGCCATTCACCTTGAACTCGAGCAGACAACCACGCTCCCACCGGATTCTAAGCGCACACCCCTCCTGCTTTCTCTCGAAAAAAACCGACGCGCCAAAACCCCCTGCTCAGCTCTCACCCTGTGCTGTGCTTCCCGCGGCTCAAATCTGCATATTGCTGCATATCTGAACCCGAGCAAGCGACAAAGGACGGCCGCGACAGCAAGCCTCGTTGGGCTTCCCGAATCAGGACTGCAGGAAGAGAGAAAAAATAGTTTTCCAATTTTTTTTCCCTCTTAAGAGTGCAGGAGAAAAAAAAGGGGGACAAGGATTAGGGAAAAGGCAATACTCTAGGAAATATTCGACCGATTCAGTATAATGGCGGGCAACTACGCTTACGACAACGCGAAGAAGGCGGCTGGCAATGCCAAAAAGGCCGCGAACGCTGCCAAGAAGGCCAGAGCCCAGGAGGTTGAGCAAGAGGCGGCCGAGAGCAAGAAGTGGGAGAAGGGATCCAAGGATAACTCCAAGAAGTGCGTGCTTCGACGATCTCTGTCCCCGCTTTGCCATCTTTCCCTGCCCAACGCTTTCGTTCCTCTTGCATGCAAATTTTGTCATCCTCGCTTCCCCCGCGCCCCCCCTCCCCCCTCCTCTTTTCTCCCGATTTTTTTTTGCTAACAGTCGACGCAACAGGGAGGCCGAGGCAGCTAAAAAGGCCGAACAGGCCAGGAAAAAGGCCGAGCGCGATGCCCTCGCCAAGGAAGAAGCAGCTGGCATGAACCAGCGCGCAGAGGCCAAGAAATCCTTCAAGGCGGCCCCCAAAAAGAGTCGAGGCCTCGACCTCTCCCAGCTCGACGACAGCGCCGGCAGCGGCAGCGGCAAGGGCGCCTCCATCAGCGCCTCCGGCATCGACAACGCTCTGGACGCGCTCTCCCTCACTGCTGGCGGCGACGACAACAAGGTCGACAGGCACCCCGAGAGGCGCTTCGCGGCGGCCTTTGCCAAGTACGAGGAGCGGAGGCTCGACGAGATGAAGAAGGACGGCAGCGGCGTCGGGCTGAGGCTCGAGCAGCGCAAGCAGAGGATCAGGAAGGAGTTCGAGAAGAGCCCCGAGAACCCCTTCAACCAGGTCACGGCTGCGTACAACGCCTCGAGGGGTGATTTGGCGGATATCAAGGCTCAGGAGATGGCCAAGATTGAGAAGAGGCTGGCGCACTAGAGGACTACCTCATTGATTTTACGATATTTTTTTTTTCTTTTCCTTTTCATTTTTCCTTTCCATTTTCCTTTGTCAAATTCAAAATAGAATGGAGGAGGGGAAAAATCAGGGGCCGGAAAGGTTTATAGATCGGGGCTATCTCTTAAGATGTTAGGTAGGCCAGGCCCAAGGGCGGGATGCTGCAAGAGCTCGGAGGTCGAATCATGGATCTGTTGCTCGATGATATGGATAGCATTTGCATTGATGGAATCGATCTCCTACAGTACGAGAACTCGGGGAGAAGACTGTTGGAACGCAGTCAGTCATCACCATGCTTTTTGCCGACAAAGGCCTCGAAACCCCGCGATTCCTCCTTGTCTCCGCGAAGCCGCCTCCAGTTATATGTATTTTATGGATCATTTTTTGCACGGCAGAATCGGCGCACCGCCTTTCCCACCGCCCACGCTGCCCGTCCCTCCTTTCCCCGGTACGAGGCACGGGAGACGTGATACTACTGGCAGCCTGTCGCTGGCCTCCAACACGTCCCACGTCCCACGTCCCACGTCCCACGTCCCACGTCCCAAAGTTCCACGTCCCAAGTCGGCGGCCCCATCGGCAGCTTACGGAGCAGGGCGCGGCCGCGACTCCATCGATCCCTGATCTCCGAGACATCGCTCCTCGACCGTCCCATTGTCCATGTAACAACTGCAGACTCTCCGTGTCGGGATGGCTACCCTTTCGCTGGGGCATTTGCCTTCGCTGTGGAAGCAGCACTTGCTTTCCGAATTGTAGGGCAGCCACAGCTCCATGCGGCTCGTCTCTCGGCGAGGCGAGGCGAATCGGATGGCCACGCAGTACTGACATGGGTGCGCAGCGCTGGATTGAAGCAAGCATGCCCCGAGGGAGTCTTTGTCAGTATGAACCCGGGGGATGCTGCATTGTGGTCTGCCGTGTTGTTTGTTCGTGATGGTGAGCTTGATCTTTCTCTCTCTTTCCCTCTCTCTTTCCCTCTTCTTTTCTTTTCCCCTCCTCCCCTCCTCCGGAAACGCCACCGTACCGCCCCCTTCCGGCCTCCTTGCTCCCCCATCCGAAAACCATCCTCCTCATCTCGTCGAAGGGCCTACTCGGACAGCTTGGCTTGCTAATACGATGGATGTCGCGGTGCTTTCCAGGCCCCTACGCAACCGCCGTCTTGCGATTCCACATCTCTTTCCCGGACTCGTATCCTAGAACACCGCCTCTTGTGACCTTCCAAACCGACATGTTTCACCCGCTCATCACGCCTCTGACGACGCACATGTACGCGTTGGAGCTGCAGATCGACGCCCTGGGAGGCACAGCGGGGCAGGAGATTCTCCCGCCCGGCGGCTTCAGCCTGCGGCACGGGTTCCCGGAATGGTACAGCCGGGATAAAAATATCCAGCAGCAGGCCGCCCCTGCGGGTAGCAAGGGACCAGGCGGCGGCGGTGGCGGCGGCGCTGAGCAGTCGGGCCAGACCACGCCGACGACTACGACGCCGACGACTACGACGCCGACGAAGACGAAGACGAAGACGACGATTACAATGACGACGACGACGGCCTCCACCGAGCTGCCGCGATACATGCAGACTGACAGGAGGACAGTTTCAACGTACAGCATCCTCAAGTATATCCGGAGCACGTTTGACAGGGAGGACGTTCTGGACTCGGTCCCGCTTGGCGCAACGGGCAACCCGGGGGCTTGGCATGCGTGGCGGACTCATCGCCGGAAGCAGGGGAAGGTGTTTCAGGACGACCGGGCGGTGCCAACCCCGGCCCAGACCCCCGCGGCGCCCACGCCTGGCGGCGACGCACCCGGAGGGGACCAAGGCCATGACCAGCAACAGCAGCAGCAGCAGCAGCTTGAGCCTCAACCCCAGGCCGAGAAACAGGCACAGGGACAGGAGCAACAACCGCAGCAGCAGCAGGCAGAGGAGAGCAAGGCGGACGAGACGGTTAGGAGACCCGAGGACTGGAACTGGGAGGGCGTCTGGGAGGACCGGGTGAAGAAGGGGATTGCGTCGACGTTGACCGAGTCGGTCCTCTACGGCGCGGCCGGTGGTCCTGAGAGCCTTGTGCGTATCCATTCCCGGCTGCAAATCTCATCTCATCCCTCCCTTGGATAGAAGACCGTTTTGCTGATGATGACTTGCAGATTCACTTTCTCGCGTTGGAGGATGGGGACATTCAGACCGTCAAGGAGAACCTCCGTCGCACGCTGGGGATTCCTGTGTAGCGTTCGAGCGTTGGAGTTGACGACTACTCTTCTACTTCTTTTTAATTTTCCTAGGATAATGCTGACCAAGACTTTTCTTCCGTTTCCCTATCTCATGCGATCTTGGGTGAACATGAACCAATGTTGATATTGCTTCATCAGTTGTGTGCCGATGATGAGAGAAATCGAATTGAAAGAAAAGCGAAAAAAAAAGACCAAGTAAATTGATGTTGACGTGGCTTGATCTCGGTGCTTTTTGAAAGGGAAGGCACGTCGGACGGCGATTTCCAATTCTGCAGACGGCAAGAGCATCGCCATCCGATGGCTCCCTCCTCGCTCTGCCTTCCATGAATGCTTGTGATTTTCTCTCGCCTCTCCTCCTCCTCCTCCTCTCTCCTCTTCTATTCATTTGTTCCCCCATTTCGACTCTTTGGCCGAAGCATCTTCATCTCGCTATGGACATGAATACCGAACCCGCTTTCAAAGGTGGGGAAACCTGGCATATTTCTGAAGTCATCGCTTTCGCCATCATCGCCGTGGGAGCCACAATCGTCTCGGCTGCCATCATCTTGAGCTCCTGTCTTCCGATTTACCTGTATTCCTTGCGCGCCGTCCGGCAACTCGAAGTCGAGCAAGAGAACCGGGAGCGCGAGGCTCGCGAGCGCAGACTTCGGTGGATAAATCTGGCAGGAGGATCCTCGGAAGCACTCTGAAAACTCAAATCGATCCAGCTCGGGGCCTGCCGTGCCGTCACTTCCATGGCACCCTCGGAGACCAGATCCATTCGCTTCGGGCGCTCGAGTCGGGCGGAACGCACCGAGAAGGACAAGCCCAGTCCCCTCCGGATCATCAAGCAATACAAGAACTTTAGTCGCCCGATCGCCAAAGAATGCTCGACCGATGAGGGGAGGTCGCCGCCAAGCGCGCGGGACGATCATCTGCCGCTCAAGGTGATGAAGAAGAGGGCCAGCAAGGTATTTCGCGACGGATCTTGCCATGGAGACGAGGTATCCGACTGGGGGCGGCCTTCTTATGCGACTATATCAGCACCTGAGCGCTTCTCGCCGCTTGAGAAGAACGCGAGCCCAAAAGCCTTTGAGACGTCCGGACGATCGCTGTCGAGACTGGGTACGCCGAAGCATGGTCGCTTCTCGAGGCTCCCGAAAGCTCGCAGAATGTCAATTTTGGTGCGGGATCTCTTCGACCCACGAGAAGCAGACCGGCCTCCGTCACGACATGAGAAGGAGTCCTCGGGGGGCAGCCACGTCACCGAATCGTCAGGCTCTGCATGCTGTACCGCGTTCGACACCAATGAGCAGAGCATCTCCTCGTGTCCCGAGGGCTACCTCACATCACCACGAAGCCCTCCTTCTCCTGTCAGGATACGGCCGGTGGTCACACCGTCGTGGGTGTTGGTTCCGAAGATCGCCATCACATCGGATTCGACGTGTCTATACGACGGTCAGCAATCTCTCTGGGCTGCCGTAGAGATATCGAGTCGACTATCCCAGGCTTTCACGGGAAACCCTTATCCTGAGGACCTCGAACACCAGGGTATGTCCAGATGTGGTGTGTAAATTTCATGGACCCATGTCGGCTGGCCCCCTTTATTCAAGATCTCAACCCTTGAGACTTATAAAGATGACTTGGCAATGACGTTAATTGAAAACCCCCAGGATCCTGTTACGAGGTCGGCTGCTTGTACAATCTGACGGTCGAGATCCTTCCTACTCTGGAGACGAGTATTCACCAAATCATCCGGCTTCAAGAGTTTCCGATGTGAGTCAGACCAGCCCCTTGAGACGCCTTCTCTGACAATCGCAGGACAATATATCCCGGGTCGACTATTCTCCTCATGGTTCAGGTTCTTGTCAGCGCTGGCAAGCCGCCGTCTCCGCAGCGTCATGGCCATGTTCGGCAGAGATCAGAAGAGCTACTCGCAGACTTGGAGATGCAGCTTGGCAACTCACCGGTGGAGTACTTGGAGGTCCATCTGTCTTATTCTCATTCTGCGTTTCAGGACTCCTTAGGCCCGGACACTGGTGCTGGGATCTCCAGCATGCTGAGCGAGATTCACACCAAGGCTGTGGCGACCCTCAAGCGTCACAATGCCTTGTCGCCTTGGTCGCAGCGCCCAGCCTCGATGGCCCATCGGCTGTTTCAGCTCATGGAGCGCCATTGGGGCGTTGAGAGAGCCTCCGAGGCAATACAACGTATTTCGAGCTCGTACGCCGCTCCCCCTTATACGCCGCCGCGCGCTCTGCCGTCCCGTACGAGCCCAGCCAGATGCTCCAGCGAGGGGAGCTCGACGCAGGTTTCATCAGATAAGTCCAGTCCGAAGGTCTCGGCTCGAAAGAAAGACTCTGGAAGTAACACACCGTCGAGACAATCGAATGGCACACCCGTTGAAAGATGCTGGAACGACTCGCCGGGCTCGAGTGTGACAGTCCTGCAGCCTGCTCATTGCAAGAGGAGCTCTGGTGATGCGGCGCCTCATGTCCAGGAGACGGGCAAGAGGACGCTTTCTCGATCGAGCAAGCGGGGCGATGAGAAGGGAAGCTCGTTGTGGAAGAGATGGAGCTTTTATTAGCAATACTAGATGCTGAGGATGAGATGGTAGATTTTGGAATATCATTGCTCGATGGCAGCAGGAGTCGCTTTCGGATGAATGGTTTCGACCACGGTAGCCACTAAGATACTCCCTGCAAACTGCCTCATGGAGGACCTATTTTCGAGAAAAGGTAGAGATTTTCTGAATCAATAAAGACCTTGTGGGGACCGTACTAGTAGTATGGAACAGTCAGGAGCAAGAGAAAGAGGCACATGATGATGCGTGAATCAAAATCGCTGTTACATCTACGGGGTATTTGCTGTTCAATGCTCTATGTTTGCCAAAAAGGTAGGGACATGCTCTAATTCACCTCGTCCTTCCAGGGGATCGAGCTCTGCGCCCCCTTCCTCGCCACGGTCAACGCAGCCGCACGATTGGCGGCCCTCACGGCGGTGTCTATGTCGAAGGCGCCGCCGTGGGCGCCCACGGCAGCGAGCGCGTAGGAGCCCACAAAGGTATCGCCCGCGGCGGTGGTGTCGACGACGTCCGTCTTGTGGGCGGGGACGAGGGCCGAGGCGCCGCCGCCGGTGGCGTAGAAGACGCCCTTGCCGCCGAGGGTGATGATGACGTTGGAGACCCCCTTTTCGATGAAGAGGGCGGCGACACGCTGTAAGCCGGCGGGCTCGAGGAGGTCTGCCTCGTCGCAGCCGGAGAGGATGGCGGCCTCTGTCTCGTTGACGACGAGGTGGGCGAGGCCGCGGTAGGTGTCGTCGGGCAGGACCTTTGCGGGGGCGGGGTTGAGGAGGACGGGGACGCGGGCGTCGTTTGCGGCGCGGAGGGCCTGGAGGACGGTGTCTAAGGGGATCTCGAGCTGCATGATGAGCAGGTCCGGGGCCGGGGCGGGCAGGGCGGCGAACATGTCCGGGAGGAGGGAGTGGTTCGCCTCGGGGGAGAGGATGATGCGGTTCTGGCCGGAGGGCTCGTCGACGACGATGAGGGCGATGCCCGTGTTGGCGCCCTGGCGGACGAGGACGCCCGCGGTGTCGACGCCGAAGGAGGCGAGGGAGGAGAGCAGCTGCGCGCCGTACGAGTCGGAGCCGACGGCGCCGACCATGGAGATGTCGGCGAGCGGGCTGGAGAGGTCGGAGGAGCGGGAGAGCTTGCCGCAGGCGACGGCCTGGTTGGCGCCCTTGCCGCCGGGCGAGGTGGTGAAGTGGCTTGACGTCAGCGTCTCGCCGGGCAGCGGGTGGTGGGGGACGTAGGAGACGAGGTCGATGTTGAGGGAGCCGAGGACGGTGATCCGAGGGCGAGCCATGGTGATGCTTTGGTGCGAGGTGATGATGATAAAAATATTAGAGCAATAAGCAGGCTGAAAAAAATCTCGAAGGACAAGGATCAAAGCGCCGGGTCGCAGCGGTCGAATGGTCGATGTTGGGTGGTTCGTGATGGTGGGTGAAGGTGGAAGAAGTCGAAGCAAATCAGGCACATTGATCAATCAATGCATGCGGTGTAGATCATCCGCTTATCTGGTGGGGTCGTAGGCCGGAGGGTCCAAAAGGCACTCGTGCTTTGTTGGTCCCCATGATGACTGACACGCGTCACAGAATTCGCAGGCAAAGGCATCGGCGCCATCACCCGCCTTCATGTGCGCTTTGTTCTTTTCGTGATTTTCATTGAAATGTAGAAGGCTTGACTCGTTCTCGGAATGGGCCGCGCCCAAGAAGCACGATCACGAATGTAGTTTCCCGCAAAGGACGACATCCTCGCCGAACGGATGCCACGACACTTGCGATAACCTCGCCGCCGGAACCGGCGTGCCGCTCCCATCCACCACCCTCGCAGGCGAGACCACGACGCCCCCTTCGCCCAGCCAGGTCGGCGCGATCGTCACAATCACCGAGTCCACAAGCGCGTGGTATGCCGGGTCAAGGAGCGAGTTGATGATTTTCCCACCTCCCTCGACCATCACACTGGACAGGCCCTCCCCGTGCAAGGTCGCGAGAATGTCGTGCCAGTCAAACCGTAGACGGCCGTCACGGGCTGGGCTTGCGAGGACGTGGATGTATTTTCCACCGTGTTCCCGCAACAGCTGCGTGCTCGCCGCGGGCACCTTGGCCGGGTCTTCGCCCGTGAGAACGTACGGCGCGAGACCGGCGCCCTCGCGACACACTTGGAAGACCTTGTCAGATCGGCCGGGCGTCCAGCGCAGGTGAGGATCGATGATGATCGGGCGCGGCTGGCTGTCGTTGCCGGCGATGCGACAATTGAGCGCTGGGTCGTCGGCCAGCACGGTGGACACACCCACAAGAATGGCCGCATGGTGCGACCGGAGGTAATGCGTCATGGCCTTGGATTCGGCTCCGGAAAGACGAGTGCGCACGCCCGGAGAGAGCGAAAGGCTCGAGTCCAGCGAGGTCGCGAACGTCAGCGTCACGAAAGGACGGGTCTTTGGGTGTTGATCCGACGGCTGCGCGGGAGGCAGGTGAGGCTGTAGAAGAGCGGCAGAGGACGGCGAGAACGAGATCTTCTCCGACATTTTTTTTTGCCTCGCTTCTTCCTGTCAACTAATGATCCAAACGAGTGACAGCAACCGATATGCCGAGCTTGAAGGAAGGGCGCGTTGGAAGACGCGAAGTTGGGGTGAGATGATCGCCCACGCCGAAATTCCGGGCAAATCACCGAACCCCGCTGTCGCACGTTAGTGCACATACTATGACGCCGCTGCAAGCCCATTCCTTGAGCCCTCGGGCAAGTCTTTTTTAGCATCTCAACGAGTCTGACATGACCAGAAGATCAGACCCTGATGAGGCCAAATCGAAATCCTCGGACAGGGCGAGTTGTCACCAAAGCCAAGCCAGGCCAGGCTCATGGCGGTCTCGAGACCTTCCTGGATGGCCTTGGGTTTCCGTCGTCGTCAAATTCGGCCCACTGGAAGAACGAGCAGCCCTCCTTTCCAATGATGTTCCCGGCATAGCACACCCAGAAGTATTTCCCAAAATTCTCCCTCTTCCTCTGCACCACTCGCAGGACGCATGGCACCTTGCAGTCGCACCGCGGGGTCTTTGAGGGGTGCATCTCCGGCCGATAATGGCGGTACGTGATGTTGATCCTCTTGTCTCCCGCGATGGGGTGCGGATCGATAGACAAGGCGGAGGCGATGCAATGCTTCCACTCTTCCTGCATCTCTGCGTGCATCACCAAGAGCGAGTTGTGCGGCAGATGGATGGAGATTTGGCCCTCCGCGTCCGAGTCTTCTGGGCGCTTGCTGTCGGCGTCCTTGGGCAGAACTCTGCGGACACGGAATTCGCGCGCGACGCCCAGGGAGACGGACCCGATGACGGCGCGGGGGCCGAGGTAGGTAAGCTGATCGCTGTGCCAGCCAACGTTCTGCCGAGCCCCCGAATAGCAGTTCACGAACGCTGCGTTGGGGGCCCAGGGCTGCGGCGACTGATGCTTGAGTTTTCGTCCCCCGGAACATCGCGTCCTGATCCAGTGCTGGATCTCTCGGTTGACAGCCTCTTGCACAAGGGGCTTGACCTTGGCCAGCACGGGCGTGATGCGGCGCACGTCCTGACACTTTTCTCAGCATCATCCTGAATTGGGTACTGGCAAGGACTGGATCGCTGGTTCAGAGTCATCCTACCGTCAACTGCCCTCCGTTGTAGAAGTAGCTGGCCTGCTGGGTCTTGACATCGTCGCTCGTCTCGACATAGAAACTCGAGGTATGCGGGCTCGAGACGACATTCTCGAACAGCTTAAAAGTGATCTTGTTGAACGTCTTGGCCTCATCGAGCAGCTCCCGCAACAGCTGGTCCGCATCCTCGACGGGCAGGAAGTTGTGGATGATGGTGCACGGCGTGTGCTCGGCAACGTCCGACGGGTCATACAGGTGAAGAGTAGCCCCCTTCTTTGAAACAATCTTCCTCTTCTTAGGGGAGACATCAGGCGAGACGGTCGAGACGGTCGAGGCACTTGGGATGACATAGTGCTTGAGGGACTGCTGGTGCCCGAGTGCCCCCAAGGACCTTTTCGGAGACGCGGGCGAGGGCTTGAGAGATAACGACGCATCATCCATCGAGCCATCATGAGCCAAGAGAACATCCAGAAGGACTTCTTGGCCCACGTCTGGGTGAAGGGACGCCAGGATGGCCAACTTGAGTTCTGTCGACTCCTCGTCCTCGGCCGCCGAGGAAGGCCGCGGGGAGCGTGGGCGGGTCAGGAAGCGATCCATCATGGCATTTTCCAGGGATAGACTGCATTTGTCTCATAATACAACATTTCTAAAAAAAAAAAAAAAGAATCCAAGCATCGTCCAGAGCCACCTGTCGTTGGCCAAAGAAACCCTCGAAGTCCCGCGATCGCCTCGCCGCCTCCAAAATGCAACGCGCGGCAACTTCGAGTGCAACGCGAGATCACGTGACTCTGCTCTTCTTGATTGCTCAGCATGTCTCCCCCCGATAGATGCATCATCTCCCCTAAACGAATACAGTCTCTTAATCGAGGCACATGATGGCACTGAGCATCCGCACTCTGACCTTTGAAGCTTCCAGCTCCAACGACGACTGTGCATATCGCCATGACGTTCCGGACCTCTTGAGCTCTCTGCTTCCTTTCTGTGCTTCCCTTTTTCCTGTTTCTCTTTTTGACTCCTCACATAGATACCTAGCACATGCCTTCGTCATGGCGGCGATGCTAGAGTTTCGCACGCAAGGGTTTAACCCCTACGCCGTCAAGTACTCGCCATACCACGACTCCCGCATCGCAGTCGGGACGTCCGCCAACTTTGGCATCGTCGGCAATGGGCGGTTATTTGCGCTTGCGCTGACGGCGCACGGCATCCAGGTCGAGAAGACGTACGTTTCGCCCGCGCACCACCATGACAAGATGGCAGAGGGGGGGGAAAGGGGATAGTGAGAGAGACTTCGGAGAATGGACGGACGAGCGCTGACGAACTTGGACTTGCTTGCTGTAGGTTCGACACCAACGATGCCATCTACGACCTGGCCTGGTCCGAGATCAACGAGAACCAGCTCGTCGTGGCGTGCGGCGATGGCTCGCTCAAGCTGTTCGACATCGGGATGAAGGAGTTCCCCGTCATGATCTTCCACGAGCACAACCGGGAGGCCTTCTCCACGGCCTGGAACCCGGTGTCCAAGGACAGCTTCATCTCCAGCTCCTGGGACGGCACTGTCAAGATCGTGAGTCGCCCCCCCCCCCCCAACTTCATCCTTCTGGCCGTTCGATTCCGCCCCCCCCGCCGGCCTGTCTCTGACTCCCCCATCCGTCGCAGTGGTCGCCGACGCGCAACTTCTCCCTCACGACGCTCCCCATCGGGACCTGCACATACAGCACCGCCTTCTGCCCCTCGAACCCGTCCCTCATCTCCGCCGTCTCCTCCGACTCCTTCCTGCGCGTCTTCGACCTGCGCATGCCCGTCTCCGCCAAGTACCACCTCGCCGTCGGCATCCCCGTGCACGCGCTGCCCGCGCCCCCCGGCGCGCCCCCGAACCCCGGCGGCAGCCCGCCCTCCGAGGTCCTCACCCACGACTGGAACAAGTACCGCGACACCGTCATCGCCACCGGCGGCGTCGACCGCCTCCTCCGCACCTTTGACATCCGAAACCCGGTCGGTGGGCCCCTCAGCGTCATGCAGGGCCACGAGTACGCCGTGCGCCGCCTCGCCTGGAGCCCGCACGCCAGCGACGTCCTCCTCAGCGCCAGCTACGACATGACGGTGCGCCTGTGGAATGACGCCTCCTCCGCGGCACACGCGCCCCCGCCCGGCGGCGCGCGGGCGGCCACCGCGGGCGCGCAGATGGGCGTCATGAACAGGCATACAGAGTTCGTCACGGGCGTGGACTGGTGCCTCTTCGGCGCGGGCGGTTGGGTTGCCTCCTGCGGCTGGGACGAGAGGGTCTTGCTGTGGGACTCTAACATGCTGATGGGCCCGCCGCAGTGAGAGACGATGCGTGAGCGGATCGGGTGAGGTGAGAAGGAATGCGGCGGGGGTGAATACATCATCATCATACTGGGGACATAGACGAAGAGGGATACGGATTTGCTCTTGATCTGCGGATTTTTTTTTTGGCTGGCGTTTCTATCGGGATTGCAAAAGGCGAACATATACACATACACTCATATATCACATTGATGAATCTTGGATGATATGAATGACAACTTCTAGGAACCCTGAACAACAGTGGTCACCTTTGCCGAAGTGATCACCAAGCTGAAGAGAAAATGTCTAGTAGAGATTGTCCTTTCCTAATCGCAGTTTCTCTGAACCCCTGAACAGACCAAAAGCAAAGCAACAGTATTTTGTACAAATTTGTCTATCATGAGCCCTGACATGCCGCAACATAACCCGAAAACAAAGTAATGATCCCTCGCCCATGCAGTTTCTCGTGTTCTCAGAGGGAAAAAAAACTTGATACGAATCCACAAGCGCCCATTACCTTGCAATCGCACTTTTTTGAAGAGACAAAAAAACAAGAAGGGGGGGGGGGGGGGGATGAATAAAGAAAAACGGAGATTCTTTCCTGCAACCCCTTTTTGTGTAGTCGCGAGCCTTGCGTCACGCCCACCTCTGCCCACTTTCAAACGTAGGCATGGATCTCTGGCCTTTTACCACGTCGACCTGGAGTGGCCGCGGTTGTCCCTGGACTCCTTGTGGACTCGGCGGCCCATCTCCTCAAAGGCGTCTCTGGGCTTGCGAGACTGGAAGCCGCCGCGGCGGTCGCCACCTCGTCGGTCGCCGTGCCTGTCACCGCCTCCTCGTCGGTCGCCGTACCTGTCGCCGCCACCCCGTCGGTCGCCGAAGCGGCCGCCGTCACGATCGTCATAGCGGTTGCGGCTGCCGTCGCGGCGGTCGCGCACGTCGCGGTCCATGCGGGCCTCGTCGTTGATGTTGAGGTTGGAGCGCGCGAGGCCGAGGTTGCGCGCCCACGAGCTGGTCACGGTGGGGGGCTCGTCCCAGCCCCAGCCCTTGGTGGCCCAGAGGTTCAGGTCGTCGACGAGGTCCTCCCTGCCTTCGACAACGCCGCCGAAGATGGAGGTGTAGGTGGAGCCGAGCATCCTCCGGGGGACGGTGCTGGTGAGCGCCTGCACCTGCTCGTGGTACTTGGGGAGGGCGTCGACGGCGGCAAGGTCGACGTCGGGGCTCTCGAGGGAGGTGTTGGGCTGGAGGGGGAGGCCGCGGAGCATCCTGCGGGCGCCGTTGGCGGACGTCGGGGTGACCAGCAGCCAGCCCTGGCCGCCCTTGCCCTGACGGCCAGTGCGGCCGAGGCGGTGGATGTAGGACTCGCGGTCGCGCGGGCAGTCGACCTGGATGACGTGCGTGACGTCAGGGAAGTCCATGCCGCGGGCGGTCACGTCGGAAGAGAAGAGGACGCCCGACTTGAACTCGCGGAACATGTCGGCGGCCTTGGTTCGCGCGTTCTGGGTCAGGTTGGAGGAGATGCTGAAGGTGGGGACCTTCATGCCGCCGCTCTTCCTGCGCAGGAAGCCGTACTCGCCGGCGAGCTCGACCAGGGCGGTGGTGTTGAAGTAGACGATGGCCTTGAAGTTGGGCGCGTCGGGGTCGGCCTTGGACGCGGCGACCTCGCGGTCGATGAGCTCGAACAGGGCGGGGAAGACGTTGCCCCACGACTTGACGGGGACGACGTTCTGGGGGATGCGGTCGTGGGTGAGGACCTCGTTCTCGGCAATGGTCTGCACGAACTCGAAGTCGTTGGGGCGCACCATGGACCGGGCCAGACGGATGACGTCGTCGGGGATCGTCGCAGAGACGAGCATCGTCTGGCGGACCTTTTCGGAGCGGCTGGGGAGTGACTTCTGGATCTCATTGAGCTCCTTCTCGAAGCCGACGTCGAGCATGCGGTCGGCCTCGTCCAGGACGAGAGCAGCCAGGTTGGGGGCCTCGATGCCGCTGCTCGGGTCCTGGAGGAGGTCGTTGAGACGGCCCGGAGTGGCGACCATGAGGTGGCAGCCCTGTCGCTGCGTCTGGCGCAGCATGGAAGCCTTGTGGGTTCCTCCGACGGCGGACTGGACGACCAGGCCGGTCTTCTCGGTGAGGCGCTTGGCCTCGGTGGCGATCTGCTCAGCGAGCTCACGGGTGGGCGACATCACGATTCCGCGGATGTCGTCGGAGCGGGCGGTCCTGGAAGCGCTCTTGGTGGCCAGGGTCGGGTCCTCCTGGATCATCCGCTGGAGGAGGGGCAGGAGGAAAGCGAGCGTCTTTCCGGTACCAGTCTTGGCCTGGGCGACGCTGTCGAGGGGAAAAGAAACCTTGTCAGCCAAACAGTCCCGATATCTGCTAGAGCCGACTCTTCGCATAGAAACTCACATGTCTGTCCCCTTGAGCGCGGGGGCGATGGTCTTGGCCTGCACGGGTGTCATGGCATCGTAGCCCATGCCCTTGGTGATGGCATTGAGGAGGTTGGGGTGGACGCCGAGCTTCTCGAGGTCGGCAAAGTTGACGATATCGCCGGTCGCGCCGGCAAGGGAAGCCTCTTCTCTCTCGGCGGCCGCTTCCTTGCTGTATGATCGGTCGAGTCTCGCGAGGTTCTTCAAGGGCGCGATGGGACGGGACAGAGAGGCAGCGGCCTGTCTGGCAGCCGGCAGTCCGGATCGCGAGACAAACAATGACGAGGTCGGCGCGATGCGAGCCAGGGCGCCGCACCGGCGGAGTCCTTGCCGGAACATGGCGAAAGTCTGGGTATCTGTAAGAGCGGAGGAAAGTAAGAAGACGAAAGAGTATAGAATCCAAAGCAAATCAACGAGTTTCTCAAGGCAAAAGTCGTGATGTAGGATTGAAGTCGTCGCTTTCACTTCATGCCCGTTAGTGTAAGATCTTCTAGGCGAGTTTTCAATTTTTTTTTTTTTTTTTATCGCGATGGCAAAGGCGGGAACCCTTCCCATCGACGCCATTCCCATCCTGGACTAGCCCCTTATCCCACTATGGTCTTATCGGGTCCAATCGCTGCTTATCGGCTCCCGCCATCCGAGTCTCTGAAACGCCCTGTCGGACCGCTAAATCGATGCCGGATTAGGGTGCTGGGAGGTACGTTTATAGCGGTCGAGGTACTTCTCGTTGCCCCGTGGCAACGGGTCTCCAAAGTCAATATTTTGATGGATCAACCATTTCAATGGATTGATGCATTTGATGGATCCGATACGGAGTACGGAGTATAATATTGTATGTATTTACGGAGTAGTAGTACCAGTATATTGCGAGCTTCGCAAGGCGTGCAATGTTCAAAACAGCGCCTGTTCTGGTCTAGCCAAGGTTCTAAAAATGCAGCTCACCATCATGCAGCATACGGACAATTCAATATATGCTCTTGAATCCTTGCCCAAGACGCCAATCCCGCTCTCCAAATGACCCTAAGCAAACCGTGCGACCCGAGTCCTCATCCAAACCCCCCCTTTTCTTTCTCCTCCTGCGCGATTCCACCTGAATAATTCGTCCATCCAATCGCCCACTGCCTTTTCACCCTCTCCGCTGCAAAAAGAAGATTGTATTCATACCGCAGGGCTCATATCAGACATAATTTGCAAAATCGAATTCGTCTCTCTGTATCCGGTCGTGGCGACAACTGGTCTTCGCCTTCGCCATTTGCTCCTCGCTCATCCTCATCACAGGTTCTTGCTCATCTCATAGGACCACCCCCCATCGCGGCGCAGCTTTTCGCGCGCAGCCATGTCCTTCCTGATGTCCTCTTCGGTCAGCCGGTCGAGGCCGTTCCAGTTGGCGCTGGAAGTCCTCTGCCGGAACTTGTGCCACTTGTCCTTGCTCTTGTTGAACACCTCCTCCATGTCCAGCGGCGCCGGCGGACCAAAAATCTGAGAGGGATCGAGCGTCTCCTGGCGAATCAGGGCCCGGCGCAGATCGGGGGAGTCGGCCCAGGCTGCGACCATCATCGCCTGCGCATCGTCGTCCTCGTCCTCGTCGTCGGTCTGGATCTCGGGCAGCTCAATCGTCTCGCCGCTCTGGAACCGGGGAGATGACCTTGTCGCCTTCTTCGCGGTAGACTTGCCGGCGGCAAAGGACCCGATCCTGGCCGGCGTCTTGTAAGATGATCCAGGAGCGCCGGTATTGGCCGCAAACGGAATCGGGCCCTTTGATATCTGTGCCAGGTCCAGAGGATGAGATCCCTTGACTTGACTGTTGTGTTGGGCCGTCACCGTAGCTTTGAACAGATCTCGCGTCGCGCTGTGGGGTGGTGGTGCATTTGTATATCCGCTTTGGAACACGGTCTTCGGGGCCATGTCCTGTGCGTCATTAGCAATGCTCGATTGGGGGCGACTGTTTGGTTGCCGAATGGGAACTCACCTTCTTGAAACCGTTTGAGGGCCGCACAGGGGGGCCCTTGATGTTTCGCACAGGGCCAACCTCGGGGTCGTTGACGACCTCGCTTGTCCTGCGTCGCTTGCCGTCCTTAGCTTGGTATGACGGCCCACCACGGGAGACGGGCCGCTTGGCTTGTCCCTCGTCGCCCGCGTCGTGTGCGAGGGCACGCTTCGCCCCGGTCTTGACGGCGCTCGAGAACGTGGTGCTGACCGGCATGCCCGACGTCATCCTCGAGGGAGGCCGAGACGGCTCGCCTCTCTGCTGACCGAAGCCGCCTTCGGATGGGATATTCGTGTGGATATTCGTGTGAGAGCGCATCGCAGACGTCGGTGCTCGAGTCTGCTTGGCCTTCTCAGCGGCAACCTGTCTCTGTTTCTCCGCGTGCCTCCGCTGCTCTTCCTGGATCGCCGCCCGCTTCCTCTCAATCTCGGCCTTGGCCTCGCGACGCCGCTGCACCTCCCGTTCTTCCTGCTCCCTCTTCTTAACACTCATGTCCAGGGCCTTGGGGCGGACTGCGGTCGGCAGGGCTTTCAGGTTCTGTGACGAGGATTTAGACTGTAGCGTGATTTTGCTGCCCCTGGAGGAAGCTTGCGAGCTGGACATTCCGCCGGTATCGTGGGAGGCGGTAGATGCCCTGCTACCGTATTGCGTCGTTTGCGAGCTGGTGTTGACCCTGATCACAGTCGGCGCCTGTTTCGCCTTGGGGATCGCCTCCTTGGTGGGTCTCACGGGACGCTTGCCCTCCTTTGTCTGATTCAGTTGGCCTAGCCCGCCTATTTTCGTCGCAGGGCCCGAGCCTCCATCAGTCATCTCCACGTCAACCTCTGCGTGTCTCAATTCCGCCTCGTCCTTCGCCTTGGCCTTCTCGGGGCTGCCTCTTGCGGCGAAACGCTCCTGTTGGTTCTTCGAGGCCACCTTTTTCTCCATGGCTGCGACTTGCTCTTGTTCTTTGCCAAAGACTCGGGCCTTCTCGCGCTCCTCCTCTCGGGCTCTGTCGAGCTTGTCATTCTGATCTGCCATGAATCTGGCCTCCCGCTCCCGGCGCTTCTCCTCCTTCTCTCGCTCGGTGGAAGCCCTAGTACGACGAGCAATCGGCTTTCCAGGGCTAGTAGTGGTCTCTTCCAAGGATTGTGTGTCGGATTCGGGTATCTCCGACTGAGGCTTCGTCATCACAAATTCCGAAGAAGGGCCCAGGTGAAGGGCCAACCGGGAAGTCGAGGGCGACATTATCGATTTGCCATCGGCGCCTGTCGCCGCGCTGCTCGCAAGCAAACCTCTAGAGCTCTTAAGAATCGATGAAAGCTTGTTTTTGACGTGTTTCAATGGACTTTCCCGGGTATTTCGGACGGGGGACTTCGAAGGGGTGTCTGTACCGTGATCTGCCGAAGGAGCTGGGTCGGGGTCTGACGTGGGTTGCACCAGCGCCTGGCTGTCACCGCTCAACAGCGAATTGGCCGACATGGTTGCGAGAGAAGGCGTCTTGTTGTGACCGAGCACATCCCGGAAACCCCTCCCGACAGAAGCGAATTTCTGAGGAGATGAGGGCAAGTCTCCTTGATGGGTCTTTGTGCCATTGAAGTCAGATTGGCCAAAGGCGTTTTTTTCGTGTATGCCCTCCATAATCTCTGCCGTGAAGCTCTTGGACAATGGAGGTGCAGTTTTTAATGCTTCGTCCAGGGTCTTTGGCGGATCGATCCAGTCCTCGTCATCATCATCGGCGAAAGCTCCTGGTGTCGTTGGAGCGGGGTCCTTCTTAGGAGAGTCGAGGGCTGCTTTTGGCTCATCGGCGACGACGTTGGGCGGTACTGTGGCGGTAACAGACAGCGCAGCTTTCACCTGGGCCTTGCCAAGCAAGCTAATCTGATCCTGTAATCTCTGGGTATACGTTTTGCTGTGAGTGAGGGGCTGTCGTTCCGCCTCGGGGGCGGCGGCAGACTGCGTGTTGTCGACAGCCATGGCATTGTCCCCAGCATCTTGTGGCAGATCGCCCTTGGCCCCATTCCCGAGGCTCTTTCCTCCGGCGGCGCGTTGATAATAGCTCGTCCTGTTGTTGCCATTCTCTGTTTGGCCAATTCGAGACAATCCTCCACCAAGGCTCCTGCCCCCTGCAAGAGGCTCTCTCGCCGGGAGTGACGCAAAATTGAGGCTGCTCTTGCGTCCCAAGGGCCTCACGGGGCTAGAAGCTTCTGAAGAGGATCTTGCGTCATCTGAAATGGCCTCATTCTGAGCCTCAAGCGCTGCTGTTGGTGATTCGGGTGGAGTATGTGATTCAATGTAGTCGTCGTGCTCGTCCCCATCCTCGTGTCTTTCGTCGTAACCATCCTGATTTTCATTTGCCGGACCAGGTACCTCTTCTTCCCTCGTAGCCTGAAAGGCCTTGACGGGCGAATCGTGGGCGATCTGTTTCGTCGGGCTCTGTCTTAGCGGCGTGGATGTTGATAGGTTGGGATGATTCGTCGTCGTCTCGAGCTGTGATGCCCCTTGACCTCGCTTGTGATCTGGACTGTTCGCAGTTTGGCTCCCGTGGTGACCAGAATCCTGAGCTGGAAGGACCAATGAGGGCGCAGATTTGGTGGGAGACAAGATTGGTTCTCGGCGAGGAGATGTGGGTCTGACATTCAAAGGCGTCGGCCTTGTCAGGGCATGAATATGCGGCGACTGGAAACGGGTAGTCGTATGAGTGGACGAGGGCGGCTTCGGTCCGTTCGATATTGAGGCGAAAACGTCGGACAAAGGCTAAGTCAAGAGGCATCAGCAAATTGCTTTTGAAATGCGCGTCAGGTCTCCGTCCCCTATTCTCACCATGCGCGGCTCTGGTGCGATTTGTTTTCGTGTCGTCTGAGGGGTCCTGGTACGAAATTTGCCAGGTGACTTGAAGGTCTCGGCGAGGTTGCTGGCGTCTTGTTAGCCGACGACAACAAATGCTGGTCAAATACGGGAGCGGGGCGCGTACATTTCGTTCTCGTTTAGGATGCCGGCCATGTGCTCATTGATCCATTCAAGCTCGTTGCGGGCGGAGTAGGAGAACTCCTCAATCTCCTGATCCACGATCTGGAGTGCCGACGACCGCTCCTCGCTGATCCACGCCGCGGACCCAACCTGTGGGCGCGGTCCCCTCACGCCCGCCATTCTTCGACCGCGATGGTATCTGGTGAGGGTTGATCGTTTCGCAGGCGCGTGTGCGGTGATGGAATGCTGGGGACTCAGGGACGACGGTCCAAGGTCATGGCAGCCGGACGATGGAAAGAGGGACAAAGCATCAAAACTGAGATTGCTGTTGACAAAGCGACGTGTTGTCGCGCGAGGTTCGAGTCCGAGGTACTCCGTATGTGCAGAAAGATGGATGGATGGATGGATCAATTGTGTTGTGGCAGGGTCACTTGCGAGGACGAGCATCGGGGCCTCAATGTTTTGATGGATTCCCCATCCGGTTAGCGCCGTCGACCTCCCGCTCTCGGCAGGAGCAATCCACTTTTTGCTTTTCAAGAACAAAGGAAGGCGCCAGTCATGCTAAATCACGTGGAGATAAGAACAGCGATCCTTATCAATACGTAAACAAGCCCCACTCCAGGTTAGGCCGTGCATTTGTTCTGTTTACTTTTCGCACTTGGCGACATCAATTATCGCGTCTCGGCGGCACAGGCCAGGGTCTATGCACGAATATCAAGACGACACCACCCAGCGATTGCGATTGCGACTGGTGCTTCCTCCTGCATCATCACCACAGGTCGTTTCCATGCCGTCATCATGAGAATCATCGAAGTGATCATCGACGTACGTCGTCTCCCCTCCTGGAGGTTCCATCTTCTTTGACCAACGTTTGTTTCTTTTTCTGCAGGGCTTCAAGTCGTACGCCGTGCGGACGGTCATATCAGGATGGTAAGCGGCATTGAGATTTGGCCCCTCCTTCGATGATGGATGAGCTTCGCCGATGGCTCGCAGCTGACGGCCGCAGGGACGAGAGCTTCAACTCCATCACCGGCTTGAACGGTAGCGGCAAGTCGAACATCCTCGATTCAATATGCTTCGTCCTCGGCATCACCAACATGTCCACCGTTCGAGCGCAGAACCTCCAGGTAACCGAAGCCGGGTTTTGTGATAGATGCGGACGGAATGGTGGGGTGTTTGACACTGGATGCAGGACCTCATCTACAAGCGCGGCCAGGCCGGCGTGACCAAAGCCAGCGTGACGATTGTCTTTGATAACCGCGACAAGAAGAAATCCCCCATCGGTTTCGAGGAATACGCCTCCATCAGCGTCACCCGCCAGATCGTCCTCGGCGGCACCTCCAAGTACCTCATCAACGGCCACCGCGCGCAGCAGCAGACAGTCCAGAACCTCTTCCAGTCCGTCCAGCTCAACATCAACAACCCCAATTTCCTCATCATGCAGGGAAGGATCACCAAGGTGCTCAACATGAAAGCTGTGGAGATCCTCGCGATGATTGAAGAAGCCGCCGGCACGAGAATGTTCGAGGACCGACGGGACAAGGCCCTCAAGACGATGGCAAAGAAGGAACTGAAGCTGCAAGAGCTTAGTGAGCTGCTGAGGGACGAAATCGAACCCAAGCTCGAGAAGCTGCGCACGGAGAAGCGAGCATTCCTCGATTTTCAACAGACCCAGAACGACCTGGAGCGGCTTTCGAGGCTCGTGGTGGCGTACGACTACACGAAATGTCAGGAAAAGCTCAAGCTGTCCGCGGCCGATCTCGAGACCAAGAGGCAGCGACAGCGAGAGCTGGAGGACTCGGCCACGCGCTTCCGCAGCGAGCTGTCGCACCTGGAGGACGACATTCAACGGGTGCGGTCGCAGCGCGACAAGGAGCTCAAGAAAGGCGGCAAGGCTCAAGCTCTGGAAGATGCAATCAAGAAACATGCCAACGAGCTGGTGCGCCTCACAACAGTCATGGACTTGAAAAAGACGAGCCTTAGCGAGGAGGCGGAGAAGGAGGCTGCCGTCGAGAAGAATGTGGCGGAGCTGGAATCTGCCCTCAAGGTCAAGACGGCGACCTTTGACGACACCAAGGCCAGGTACGAAGCAGCCAAAGACGGCCTCGCGAAACAGAGCAACGAGGTGGAATCGAAGGAAGAGCTGCTACAGACCCTTCAGACAGGCGTTGCCTCCAGGGAAGGCCAGGAGAACGGTTACCAGGGTCAATTGCAGGAGGCAAAGAACCGTGCCACGGCGGCCGCCACGACCCAGGAGCAGGCGAAGATCAAGATCGCGCATCTGCAGGGGCGCCTCAGGGAGGAGGAGCCTCGGGCGAAGAAGGCCAAGGAACAGAACGCCGGTCTGCTGCGCGACCTCGAAGGCCTAAAGCTGCAGGCACAGCGGCTGGAGAAGGAATTGGGCAAGCTCGGATTCGAGCCGGGCCATGAGGAGGCCATGTACAAGGAGGAATCGAGGCTGCAGCAGGCCATCCGAGATCTGAGACAAGAGTCCGATACGTTGAAGCGGCAGGTCGCGAACATCGACTTCAACTACGCGGATCCCGTGCCCAACTTCGACCGCACCAAAGTCAAGGGCCTGGTCGCCCAGCTCTTCACCATCGACAAGGATCAGACCCGTGCAGGCACGGCGCTCGAGATCTGTGCAGGCGGGCGACTGTACAACGTCGTGGTCGACTCGGAGGTCACCGGCACACAGCTCCTCCAGAGGGGGAAACTGAGGAAGCGCGTAACAATCATACCCCTGAACAAGATCGCGGCGTTCAGGGCCTCGGCCCAGACGATTGCCACGGCGCAAAAGATCGCGCCTGGCAAGGTGGACCTCGCCTTGTCGCTCGTAGGATTTGACAACGAGGTGGCCGCCGCGATGGAGTACGTGTTCGGCAACACGCTGGTCTGCGCAGACGCAGAGACGGCCAAGAAGGTCACGTTCGACCGGAGCGTAAGGATGCGGAGCATAACGCTGGAAGGCGATGCCTACGACCCCTCAGGGACCCTCTCGGGCGGCAGCGCACCCAACTCGAGCGGCGTGCTGATCACGCTCCAGAAGCTGAACACTCTAACGCGGCAGCTAGCCGAGACCGAGCAGGCCTTGAGGGCCCTTCAGGTCAAGATTGCGCAGGAGAAGACCAAGCTAGATCAGGCCAGCCGGCTCAACCAGGACCTGGACCTGAAGAAGCACGAGATCAAGCTCGCCGAGGACCAGATTGGCGGAAATTCTTCGTCGTCAATCATCCAGGAGGTTGAGAACATGAAGACCTCCATCGCCGAGCTACAGGAGGCCATCGCCGACTCCAAAACGCGGCAGGCCGAAGCCGCGGCGGACATCAAGCGGATCGAGAAGGACATGAAAGAGTTCGATTACAACAAAGACGCCAAGCTCGTGGAGCTGCAGAAGAGCCTCGACAAGCTGCGCAAGGCGCTCGAGAAGAACTCGGCGGGCCTGAAGATGCTCCAGAAGGAGCTCCAGGGGGCCCAGCTGGACCTCGAGCAGGTCAGCGGTGATCTGTCCGCGGCGCGCGACCAGCTCCAGGAGGTCCAGGTCGGCATCAAGGCGCAGCAGCAGGACATCGAGGACCTGTTGAAGCAGCAGGGCCAGGTCACGGAGACGCACGACGCGGCGTCGGCGCAGCTCGACTCGGAGCGGGCCAAGCTGCACCAGTTCGACGACGAGCTCCGGGCGCTCGAGGACGCCATGCGCCAGAAGAGCGCGCTCGTGACGGAGGAGAGCCTGGAGATGCAGCGGCTGGGTCACCAGCTGGACAAGTTCCAGAAAGAGCAGCAGGCGGCGGCGGACAACGTGTTGCGGCTCGAGGCCGAGTACGAGTGGATCGACGAGGAGAAGGACCACTTCGGGCGCGGCGGGACGCCGTACGACTTCGAGCGGCAGAACATCGCCGAGTGCAAGGCGACGCTGCGCAACCTGACGGAGCGCTTCCAGGGCATGAAGAAGAAGATCAACCCCAAGGTTATGAACATGATTGACAGCGTCGAGAAGAAGGAGGTCTCGCTCAAGCAGATGATTAAGACGGTCGTCCGGGACAAGCGCAAGATCGAGGAGACCATCATCAGCCTAGACGAGTACAAGAAGAAGGCCCTGCAGGAGACGTGGGAGAAGGTCAACAGGGACTTTGGGCAGATCTTCTCCGAGCTCCTCCCGGGGGGGAGCTTCGCGAAGCTCGACCCGCCGGAGGGCAAGACCATCAGCGACGGCCTCGAGGTCAAGGTGTGCCTCGGCAAGGTATGGAAGCAGAGCCTGACAGAGCTCAGCGGCGGTCAAAGGTATGCCTTCTAAGGTCTCCTTGGATGGAATTTCGGATATGCTTTTCTTGCAGCAGCTCACTCATCGACTCTTCATAGATCTCTCGTCGCTTTGTCGCTCATCATGGCCCTGCTGCAGTTCAAGCCCGCGCCCATGTACATCCTGGACGAGGTGGACGCCGCGCTGGACCTCTCCCACACGCAGAACATCGGCCGCCTCATCAAGACCCGCTTCAAGGGGTCGCAGTTCATCGTCGTCAGTCTCAAGGACGGTATGTTCCAGAACGCGAACCGCATCTTCCGGACGCGCTTCAGCGAAGGGACCAGCATGGTGCAGGCGCTCACGCCGGCGGACATGAGGTGAGCCGGCACTGCGGTCCACCACTCGAAGGAATCTCGTTACCTCTCTTGGAACGGAGAAGTGGAAGAAGGGGGAGAAAGAATGAGTATTTACAAAAGGAACGGTGTACGCTGGATTTTGGGTTCTCTCTGGTACGGAGCTGGGGGATGGTTGGGCGGCTTCTCATGGGACTAGGCCACGGGTTTTGAATTTCACATAGGAGTCAATGTGATGAGAGGAGATGGGATTGCATCTCATGCACCTTTTTTTTACCTCCCTCACTCTCCTGCTCTTTGCTCTGCGATTGCTCCTTGCGTGCTCCGCTACTGCTGCTGATGTTCCTTCTCTACAGAGCGAAATGGGGCCCTCGCTGGACGACATGGATCTCCATGCCCACCTTCAAGACGCCCTTCTCGGTGTCGCCCAGGAAGGGGCACAGCTGCATCCCGAGGCACCCCCTCTTGGGGGCTCCGCCGTCGATCTCACGATGCTTCCTGAGCGAGTGATCGGGCTCCAGCTTGTGGCGGATACCCGTTGCTGGATCGACGTTGGGCAGCGTACATCTACGGGAAGAGGGCGTCAGGCTAGAAAAAGGGAGGGGGAGGGGAACTCGGGATGTAGAGAAGACAGAAGAAGACAGGACGGGGGAGGGACGGTGAGGACACGGGCACATAACTGACCTGACGGTTCGGCATGAGACATCAAAGTTGAGAGAGTCTTGGAGGCCTCTTGGTGTGGCCGGCTTTACCTGGATGATGCGCCAGTCGTCCTCGTCGTACTCTGGCAGGCCGGAGACTGTTCGGTGTCAGACAACACATGAAGACGACGTTTCGGTGCATGTCTGTGTCTCGCTAGGAGGGGGGAGACTCTCACCGACGATGTTTGGGCGAAACCTCTGGGGGTCGAGGGACCGTAGGTTGTCGTCCTTGTGTATCTTGGACTCCAACGCTCGCACGCTGCTCAAGCTTAGGAGGTGCAGGGGATACTGCAGCGAGAGTGGGAAAGGATTAGCACATGGGCGAACATCTGTCGATCGTCCTGGAAGTTTGCTTCCACGGCTCCATGGCACATTCATCGATCTCACCTGGTCCTGGAAGTCCACCACGGGCTGGAAGCCCACCACCTCCTTGCGCGGCGCGTTCCCGTAGACGTCTCTCCTCCTGGACGGGTCCATCCTGAACAGGGACATCGGGGCCTTGACGCCCAGGTACGCGGCGAGCTCGGGGGGCACCTCGCCGGCCAAGTTGAGCGCCTCGAACCTCTTCCTGAAGAACTGGACGTCCTCGTAGCGGTACCTCTTTCGCTCAATCTCCACCGGCGAGGGGAAGTCGAGCGGCAGCACAATCTGCCTGCGCGGCGGCACGGCACCGGCACCCAAGCCCCTGCCCAGCCTGGCCGCTGCCATCTGCACCAGACCCCGGGCGAAACCCGCATCGGCGCCTGCTCGCCCCAGGGGGAATGTGATGACGACGAGGCCGCCGGGCGTGGTCCTGCTGCCCTGGCCGCGTCTGCCTCCTATGCCGCCGCCCTTGGTCTTGTCGTCAGGCAGCCACAGGTCGACCTGGACGTTGGCCAGCAGCGGCATCGACCTGAGCGTGGCAATCTCCCATTCGGGCTCCTGGTGTCGTCGCCCCTCTCCGTTTCCATTTCCATTTCCATTTCCATCTGGCTTTCCCGGACCCGGCCTCGCTGCATTCGGATCTTGTGCTGCCGCGGCTGCTGGTTCAGCTGCCGTTCCTGCGGGAGGCCCAGCCCTCCGCCTCGCAAAGGAGAACAGGCGATCATACTCGAGGCCCTTGGGCATGACCGCGCTGTGCGAGAGCTGGATGCCCCGGCACGACTTGACGGGGTAGACATGGAGGCTATGGATCCTGGCGGTTCGGCCCGCCTGGGGCAAGGCAAGAAGGTCTGGTCTCTGCGCCCGAGGGCCGCCCAGATGCTGCCCGGAGCCGCCAAGCCTGCGATGCGTGCGGCGCAGCTCGTCGCTTATATCGGCCGGGGAAGGGGAGAGCAGGATCAGGAGAGGCACGAGGAGGGCAGCTGCTGTGACCAGAGAGACGACCGCGGGGAATGAGTAGGCCAGCCTTGCGGCTTCCATGAGCACGAACATGATTTTCTCGAGAGCTCGTTTCCCTCCTCCTCTTCCTCTTCCTCTTGTCAAGGAGTCAGAGAGAGTGCTTGAGAGTTGATTAGCCGAGAGGGCGGAACAGCAAATCACCGCACCGCATCACCACCACTTTTGAGACGATGTGACGGTGTGTTCAGATTGGGACACCACACCCTCCTTGTGGCAGAACCGTTGACGCGATCTTCGACACAGCAGGCGCAGCGGAAAGCAGATCCGAGTGGCCCGGAGATGCAGAGAGCGTAGTGATCTCTGCCGTCGTCTCCAGAAGTTGCCGCAGATCTGCTGATCATAAGAAAAATCGAGTCGAGCTAATGAGCGCATGCCGTTATGCAATTCTTGCTTGATTCCTACATAGGGTAGCTCGCCGGGGCTGATGAACCTTCTTGTGCGTTCTTATTCGTTGAAATAGCTTGAATGGAGTCGAACATGGATGCTGATCGAACTCGGGATCCTGGCAGTCATCGCCTGGTTCAGTGCATACATATGTACGGTGCGAGGACTCTCACTCGTCGTACTCGTATGGGAGTTTTGGTGTTGTGATTTTCACCCCTTTTCTGGCCGTGGAATCTCCATGGTATGAACCCGGAGTCGCTGTTCCAGATCTCTTCAGTCGAGAGTGTCCCCCGGAGAAGAGAGACACCATTTCGTGATGCGCTCCGACATTGAAGCTGAGCGCTGCTGTCTTGCCTCGGGTCTGTACGAGAACAGTCTGTATGTACGGGTATGTAGTAGCAGTGGGCCGATGGTCCGTGGTAGCAATAGTCAATGTCTCGTTCATGCTCATGCTCAATGTTTGCCCATGCCCATGTTCGTGTGCATACAACACAGACTCGAACCGGTACGAGACGAGTACCGCAGGATCGATCCATGGCGGTTTGGGGAGGCACGTGCTTTTTGTAGGGACTCACCTGGAACGGATTCGGACCGGTCCAGCTCGAGTTCCGGCTCTTCTGGGTTCTGGGTTCGGGTTCGGAGCGTCACACCACTTGGGGGAACGTGAATAGGAGAATTCGGCGACCATTGTGGAGTTGCAGTGGGCAGTACGAGTTCGTACGACTCGCCGCCCC
>NQYS01000002.1:3189812-3217702 GCA_003055955.1 Escovopsis sp. AC | reverse complement strand
CCCCGGGCACCGGCAGGTCGAGCGCCGCGGCGTTCCTGTGGACGGCAGCGCCACCGGTTCGTGTCTGTCAGGGGTTCCAGTTGTGGGCGAGCTGCCATGAGAAAATGACTCAGAAGCTCTCAACTTCCGAAAGTCTCAATCGCCAACACCTGGGTGTGATCGAATCTCGGCCGCAAAGGACATTCCTGGCGCTCTCTCCCCCCCTTCCCCCCTCCCCTCTTCTCGTTCCCCCTCTCTCTCTCTTTGTGTAATCAAAAACGAGAGGCACTCTTTCTCTTTATCGCCGTGCAGCTTGATAAAGCAGGGCATCGTATGTACAGTCAGAGGTAGTTGTGCATGCTCCGCCATGTTTCTGAATAGCATCCCGTCCGGTCGGGGTCATGGTGTGTTTGTGTGTGTGTGTGCGTGCGTGCGTGCTGCGCTGTCTTGGGGCTTGCCATATGATCTAAACCCATTACCGATGCCGCGCCATCTGCGAGCATTGCGTGCTCGTTGTAATGGTTCCTGGAGAGGAATCTCGTCTGCCTCGGCAAAAAGTCGTTCATTCGAGAGACAGGCGCAGGCACAGGCACGGGCACAGGCACAGGCACCCGGGCTAACAACGCCGGACCGTGTGTGCGTTGGATTCAGAAATGTCTTGGATCTATCCTTGCGCTTGCAGCAGCAGCCCAAGCAGCAGCAACATACATAGATCATTCGACTGTCGAGGCTGATGGCGGTGCGGGAGGACAGACGGCCGTTGTCTCAGCCCTCAGATAAGGTGCCAGGGACTCAATCTCTCTGAGCATTATCGTCGCCCGTGTGGAACACGGTAGGCCGTCCGAGCTAGGAGTGGCAATGGGGGAAAAGCCTTGGATCCCGAGGAAGCCTGTGAGAGATGCCCTTATAAGTATCTCCATGAGGATAATACTGGTACCTGGGACGTCTCCCGCATGGTCTGCATCCTGTGCCGTGGGAGAAAGCTTCATGATTTGCTCAAGAGCACCAGACTGACTCCATCGGGCGGGCTTGGCCTCGCTCGCGCCGGGTCCTTCTCCAACAGTATATATGTATGTATGCAGAGACGGAGGCGCCTGTTGAGCTCGACGCACTACCATGTATGATCGACCCATATGTAGAGTCCCCTCATCGTTCTAGGCGGGCCTGGAAAATGGCGACCCGGGTACGGAGTAGAGGATGGTAATCATGAGATGGCGGCCGATATCGCATGAGAATGCGGAAAAAGGGTCTCTGGACCTCTCCCCATGGTGTTCAGTCACCCAAGTCGTGGTAGGCTGCTGCTCTGCTCATCTTATGTGGTGCAACTACCCCGGAAATGGGTCAACATCAATTGATCGATGCTTTCGGAGAGCTTCCAGTTGGTCAGCATGCTCCGGCTATGGGCTGGGTATGACATGCAGTTGTCGTGACCGCTTGCCGACTTCGACTCGTGGGTTTCATACCCAGTTGAGGCTTGCTCGGCCACTCATTCAAGGGAGAGCCCCTTTGAAGGACCGAGAAATGTAGACGGCTTTCAGTGTCTTCGACGGGGTCCAAAAGGGAAGCAGGGCGTGTTGTGTGCTGGTCTGTGTCTGTCGAACAGAGGGGGAAAAAATCAGTGAGTCTGCAAGTAGGCAGGGGCTTCCCTTCAATGTGAATCATTGCCGGTATGTATGTAGTATGTATGTATGTACATACATACGCACCACTCCATGGAGTGAGGAATATGACGCACTTACAGTGCCATTCATGAAAGACAATCTGATGCAGGTTTTGGCTGTGGAACATGCATGAAAGTGAAGCCCCCCAGACTCGAGCCGGCGGTTGATCTGATGCGACGCACATGTTCTCCGTGTGTATGTATGCCCTGTGGGCGAGGAAATCATCTTTGTGTCTTGCAAAAGCCAATTCGATGAGTGATAGCCTTCCCCTGACTTCATCAAAAGAGCCCTGCCGTGTAACGCGCAGCCTGTTCCTGTTGATGTACGCCTGGTGATGGTGGTACGGTGGCTTGCCAGACCGACCCTGCCCCCAGTTGGGCCGAGAGATCACATCTTCTCGACAAAGGCTTCGAGCGTCGGCATGTGTGGAGATGCTGCTCGTACTTGTATGTACTCCGTACATATTCCGTACAAGGCCGCCGTCAAACAGGTTAGAGACTGCATTGGTCAAGGCCGAGGACGGGGAATGGACCGGAACTTGATAGACCGCAGCAGAAAGCTGACTGTGAGAAGCCGGCGGTTGGCCTTGACGATATGTGGCTCTTCATCGCCTCTGATGGATGGCCAGCCGGCGCTGTTGATGCTTCCCAAAAAGCAGCTGCATCTTCATGAGACAGACAAAATAACGATTTGTCTCCTCCTCTCCCCCTCCCAGGTGCTCGTGCAGCATCGCATCCCTGTTCCGCGGCCTCCATGATGCACGTCGAACCCAACTGCGCAGGTGAATGAGAAATCATCTCGCCCCAAGACGATGGAATGGATGGTGGAGTGTTCCACCCGAATCCTGGGCTTTGATCCAACGGCCCAGACCCGTTCTGTCCACCCTGTTCGGAGTACGAGGCATTCCATCTGTGCATGCAGAATGCTTGAATTACCGGCAAGTACCTACATGCCTCTCATCAAGCCATCCATATGTATATATCCCAATCCTTGGTCAGGCAGAGAGACATGTCATTTCACAAAAAGAGCGGTGCACGCCGGAAGAAATGTTCATCGTCTTTTGGTTCCTGGAGGCGCTTGGATTCGTTTGCTCACTCGCAGTTGTTCGGGAGCATTGAGCGACGAGTCATCGTAGCTTCAGTCATGGTGTTGCCTGCAACGGTCAGGATTTCGAACGCCGAAAATAGGATAGGGGCCGACCAAGTCGGGGATTCTGCTTTTCCCTTCACGTATTCCGTGTCATGGGGGTGGTTGCCTGCATCTGTCATGTATATGTGAGACGGGTATACATCTTGGATATCCCCCCTCTTTCCTCCACTCGTACATATATACTGATGTATATACTGAAGATCATTGGGGATAGGATGCTACCCACTTACCCCAGGAGTGACTGTTGTTTGATGAAGGAGGCAGAGGTGTGCTTCAATGAGCGAACGGGGCATCTGGGATTCAGGACGCCTGGCAAAACTCCTCTCATCTATCCTTGCACTTGTCGGGCCTGCCCCCGGCCTGTCCCATTTGGATCGCCATGCAGAGACTTATGCACGGATGTGCGACTCGTGCGCGCATGGATGTATAAGGACGGACCCCAGAACGGCAAGAAAAGACAGAATCGGGAGAGGCTTGTTCGTGCCGGCGCAGGCAATACCTCGACATCAGGGCCATTGCCTTCTCCGCATTCTGCGTCCCGCCTCCCGCTGACGTGTGTATTTGTACGGAGTATATGTACATGTGGGATTGGACTGGTGTTTCCGAGTGCGTCGAAGTGAACGAATGATTCCAGCTTACCGATCATCGAGGCGCTCTGTTGCCTCGGCCCTGACTCGTTGTTTCACTCTCACCAACCACAGTGCCACGCCTGTTCTTCGAAAAAATGGATCATTGAGGTGGAGTCGCGGCATCTTCAACAGCTGCAGACGTTTTTGCCCTTGGTAGGTCTGTGCATTCTGACCAGGATGAAGTCGGGGATTTTGGAACCCTTTCGTGGCGGGCTTGACTGGATTGCCATGGGCTGCGGGATCCTCCGGATGGTGGACACAGCAAGCTGCTTGCGCCTGTCCCGAGCCTGGCCGAGGATTCACAGGCCCCGCCTTACCGGCTGTACAGGTACCGGTATGTGCTCGCATAGGACTCCGTACATACTCCCTGAGTAGTGTCAAGATTCCTGGAGGGGACCGTTCCTAATCGGCAAGTCTCAGCAAGAGGGTGTTGATGAAGGTTGCGCGCTTGTTCAAGGGAAATCAGGGAGTGGAGGCAATAAAGGAGGGGGGGAGGGACCCTACCCACATGGCCGTCAGTACTACCCATCAGCATTGCACGGGGACCATTGCCCCGTTCTCCGCGTTCCGCAGGTTCTCCGTAAACTCCGTACGGAGTACTCCGTACTTCGTACGTAGATCCGAGATCGTCGAGAAGTGCAATGATGTGCAAGCAGGGAGCTGATCCGTGATAAGCGCTCCGTGCTCGGCGCGAAATAGTACCGGTAGGTGCTTGACGAATGAATTGTCTCGTCCATGCGGTGTCTCACAGCGGCCAGCTCGGCGGGAAGAGGGGGGCTGATCATGAGTTCGTCCGGGTACATCACGACAGGGCCCGTCGCGTGTGATGCCCCCCGGAGACGGAGAGTTGATCAACGATGGAGCGATGTTGTTCTGAGAAATGGTCTTATGATGTTGGGGAAACAGACGAGGATGTTTCTTTTTCTTTCTCCTTTTTTTCGCAGGATTAAATTCAGGACACGTTGTTGCTCAGGCTTCGGTTCCTGGATCAATCGTGGAAGGAGATCCTGGAGCTTGTGCTTGCCAGTAATTGTCGCGGCAGAATGTTGAAGGAAGGAGACGCCGACAGAACCTCCTGCTCCTTGGATCAAATGGATGCCTCCTTCTCTGCAGTGGCTATCGAGGGCCATCGAGTCGTTCTTTCCAGAAGGCAATGAACTTTGAACTGGAAGTTCCACTGGTTGGTTCCATTGAACAGAGGTCCCTCTACTTAAGCCCAGAGAGGGATGGGAAAGTACTTCTGGCAATGTCGGGTGCAGACTACCATGTTCATTGCAGGAGAATGCAAGCGTCGGCAGAGTATTCTCTACCACAATCTCCCACGACACCTCTGGCCTTCCAAGTACAGGAACCTGCCCGCGCTGCAAGTGACCTGAGGTCCGAACGGTGAGTGCCCAAGAGAAGTGGAAGTCGCTCTCGGGCTGTTTCATTCAATCAGAACAGGCAAGTGCCTGCAAGACCCTCTTTTTCCCTCCTCCTGATTCCTTCAATTCTTCTCTATCTTTTTCTCCTCCTCCTCTTACAACGGCGGCTCGACGTGGCTCAACTTCATCTCGTCACAACCACTGCACCGCCGACATTTCCTCCGCCATGGCTGCTGCCGCAACGACGATCTCGATCTCGATCTCGATTCATGAGGCTTCGCATAAGCTCGTCATAAAGAACGAGATGCGGCACTGGCACTGTGCGCAATGCCTCGAGGCAGCAGGCATACATATGTATACAATCGGTTGGCCCGGAGACATTCTTGGGCACATCAGGCAAGCCTACTGGATCGTCCAGCCAGCTACCTATCACCTTTCGCCATGGCGAGGATTGGATCTCACGCTCACGGTGCGAAAGAGTGACTTGCGACCGAGAAAGCTCAAGGAAGACGCGGAAGTTGCCCGAATTTGAGACCCTCAAGGTGGTACCGCAGCGCAGGCGTTCGATACATGCCCTCAATCGTTGCATCCGAGCTGTACTCCGTACATACTATAGAGTGCGGATTGCGTATCTGCGGGCTTCGAGGCGCCGTTGAAAAAGATCTCCGAAAAACCAAGTTTCTCCTCTGCCACATGCTCCTTCAGGCCTTTCGAACCATCACCTCGACCCTCTCTGCCACGCGGAGCCCTCGGGACTCTAATTGACCAGATATAGAAGTGCCTTTGCTGCTCCTGCTACTTCTGTTGGCCTGATGGCCCTACACGATCAAGCTGGCTCTCTGGATCTGGATGAGAGCATGTCACGAAGAGCTCCCTTCAAGAGTGGCTCTTCGTGAAGCGCACATGGGGCAACCAGGACCATGCACCTGTGTTGTAGCTTGCAGATGACCCTTACTCATCACAATCTGGTCGAGGTCCAAAGGGCTACTCGGTATGCATAGTACGCCATACTGCATACTTCCATTGAGATTCCGCAAGGAGACTCCTTTCACACGCGCCTTCAGCCAAGGCCACAAATGCACAACTGTACTGCAGGAGGAGCGGCTTTGACAGAAAGCCCAGTCACGAATCGCGGCTGGTTGCCTTTTGCGCAAGAGACCTCCCAGCATCTACAGATCCCCCGGTCGATGGCACGATGAAGTGGTACCACTCCCCTTCCCTCGTCACATGTTCCGGGCTTGATGCTCTGAGCATTACGGAGTACCTACTCCATACATCTCAGCCATATATGTTTCTCACGCGAACTCTTGGGGGATCGGCCTTGAATGTGTGCCTACAGGCGTGGTACGGGATTGCTCCGCTACATTCTCCGCACCCGGTTACTGGTCGCCCTAACGACTGATGAGATCCTACTGGCTCTGCGTCGTAAACGACAACACCTCGAGAAGCCAAGGCGAGGAGAACAAACACTGTGGAACTGAAAGAAGCTGCTACTGTTCGGTCTGGCCCAACAACAACACTAGGTATGTATCAGCTTGGGCCCGGCGGCGCCTGACTCCCGATCTGTGAACGCAATCGGTCCCAAGCCTCAAATGGCCGATGAGTTGATGTCCCTCTGCGGCCGAGCTCCACGGGGGGTACTCATGGATGCGTTTCTGCAGATTCAAGGCCTGGCAAGAGGGGTCGACCGGGGCCCTTGTCTTTCGCGGCCCAGGGGAAAGCCGGCAAGGCCCCTCTGACCATCTAGTCTGCCCCGCCGTTCTTTTGCTGCTGCAGCTCCATCTTTGCTCCCGGAAAAAACCACTCCAGTCCATCTCCTGTTGAGTGTCTTGCCTCGTTCAAGCCATGCCAAAACAGTTCCCACCTTCGGTCTCCGCTGTGGACCCCGAAGTTCCCAGTCGTCCTCTGAGTCCTTGGCTGATACGATTTGAGGAGGCCCGGAACACAAGCTTGTCACAGGTACGGGTACACGTACTCGTACATACGAGGTCTCGTGCTAGCTAGTAGCTAGCAAGCAGCAACGCAAGGAGTCTTGTCCAGTCTCCCTCGCCAAGATGGATTTCCAGTGTGTTTACACGAGAGGGACGGTCATCATTGACTTTCCTGGTCAATCCCCTGTGGCTTCTGGCCAAGACTCCAGACGGTCTACTTTTGGTCTCAATTTGCGAGTCTCCATTTCAGCACGACTGATCCTGATGGACCCAGGAGACGCAGAAGTGCGGATGAAGGCTCCACTGGCCCCGAGGTAGGAGTCAGGCAATTCGAGACCGGAGGCGTCTCTTTGGATCTCAACCAGAGGTGTCCACCCATCTTCACCCTGTCCGTTGATAAGGTGGAGGAGCAGTGGAATCTTCTCATACAGACGCATGCTACATGCATACATTGCAGTCATCCACCGTCTTGAGGTGGCATTTTCACTTACATATCTGACCAGGATCATCTCCCTATCCCATGGACCATTCATCTTGGAAGCCGCCCACACTGCTCTTCCCCGTCGTCACTGCATGAGCTGCCTAGCACTACCGGCGAGACGCCCAGACCATCGGCCTGTCTTTGTCCTGTCAGTGTCAGTCCGACTCGGGAGGGATATGCATGATTCAGGGCTTCCAGTCTAGAGTTTCTTCAGTATTAGATGGTCTCTTGGTCCGGGACGGGTCTTCGGCTCCTCACTGCTCCATCAATTCCCCTCTCGGCCTCCTTTGTTCTCATCCCCTCTCCTCTCTTCTCCTCTCCTCTTCTCTCCTCCCCTGAATACTTCCTTCATATGACCAGTGTGTCTTGTATATGGGTCTCGGAGGAGTCTGATACCGACAGAGCTTGATCCATTGGTGTACCAGGGAGTTTCGATCCCTCTCCTCTCCAACCAAGCAACTTCCCACTCTACAACATGAGTGATTATTTTCACCTTCTCTCAACTATGACCGGCACGCAAGGCCATCCAATGTTGGATCATGACGGGATGGGCTCCCCACTCGTGCCTATCACAATGGCGGCTTACTCTCCGGTGCATCACCCACACTCGAATTTGGGTTACTTCCAAGGCGCGTACGAGCCGGTTGTCCTCGATGCACTTGGCCCCCCAAAGTCTCGTCGGAGGCCGTCTCAGGGTGCGGGAAGGAACACGGATCAGAAGCATCGAAGGACGCGATCTGGCTGTTTTACGTGTAGGAGCAGGAGGGTCAAGGTACGGGAACACGGGGCCTCTTTGTGACGATTTGGCTGACACCCGCTTTAGTGCGACGAAGCACGGCCGGTCTGCGAGCGTACGTACTGTGACTGCACATGGCTGAAGATTGAGTGCTCGACTAACGCCGAGCAGGTTGCAGAAAAGGAAGTCGGGAGTGCATCTATCCGGAGCCGCAAGTCTCAAAATGCCGTCAGAAGCAGACAGCAAAGCCAAAGTGCTCGGAAAATCATCAAGCCTCGCCATCTCCCACTCCAGGGGATGAACATTACGATGGGACAATCGACGACGAGGAGCAAGCCTGGCAAGACATCTCCTGGCAGGGGCCTGCGGATCGTGGCTGCCGGAGGACCAGCACAGCCTCCTCCATCATGGACCCGCCTACTGGCCGCCAATGCTCTGAAACGCCCTCTCAGGATGGCCGGAGTTCGCTATCATCATCATCGACTCTCACCACGGGAAGTTGGACCCCTCTCGAACGTCAGGCCCCAGAGATGATGCGCTACATGTGCCCCGGCGAGAGCTTCGACTGGTCCGACCTGGCGTCAGCATCACGGCGCTATCTTGATTTCTTCGCCGAACACATGACGAACTATCACTACAGCCTCATTGTCGACGACGGTGGTTTTTTTCGAGCCGTCCTGCCCAAGCTGGCGTTACAGTGCGAGCCCCTGCTCAACGCAGTGGTGGCGTTCTCCGCATATCATGCAGCATTGCGGGATTCAAACGGAAGGCTCGAGGAGTTTCTGCATTTTTACAACAAGAGTGTGACGCAATTACTGCAGATCATCGACAGGAAGGAGATGCATTCCGTGCATGCACTTGTCACCATACTGCAGCTTGCCACCATTGAAGTAAGTTTATGACATTCCCGCCCCCTCTGGCCTCCCCCCCCCCTTTTTTTCCCCTCCTCCTTCTTTCACTTATTGACCGGACTTTAGGAGTATCTCGGGGATTGGGTGAATTTGAGAGGTCACCAGAAGGCGGCTTTCGAGATTATAACGCAGATATTTTGCCCGCAGACCGTCACGCAATCTCCTGTCGGCAGGATGTGCATGGCTTGGTATGCGAGGTTCGATACTACATTAGCTCTCATGGGAGGACTGCCGATGGACCTCCATCGTGAATGGCTCCTGGCCATGCTTCAATTCTATCAAAGTGACGCGGATCGCCAATCGATTCAACCGCCAGTCGCATTGGAAGAAAGATACGCTCATCTTCAGCTCATCTTACATGATATATCTTCGTTGTATGCTCGCCGAGAGAGGGGGGAGATCTCGAGCCCAGACTACGCCATCGAGCATGAGCAATTATCCATGCAACTCCAGACTTGGTCAGACGGTTGCGATCAAGCTTTGTCTGGTCCCGGGTTCCTCGTGTCAGACAGCCTCTGGAAGCAGACGGCAGATCCGAGCCAATCCGTCCACTACTGGCCCTTCGACCAGGACAGTCTGGTCGACCATGGCCTCCTCAACCACACGATCCTCACGGCACAATGGCATTCTATCGTCATGATGCATAGATCCCAGTCGCAGAACCTGCACTCCGAGGATGTCTTCGAGGAGCTGAGTCAAAACGCATACGCCATTTGCCAGCACTTTGCCTTCCTGGAGCACTGGCCGTCGGCGCCGGCGGGGGCGTTGATCGCAGTCCAGCAGTGCATGTCCATCGCCGCCATCGTTCTCCCGCATTCCGAGAACAACAACGCGTGGCTGAAAGGCAAATTCGCCTTGATAGAATCACTAGGGTGAGTCCACACAATGCTTCCTCCTTATGCCCTGCTGCCTTTGATGAAAGTTTTCCATCCTCCTGACCGGCCTGCACGTCTAGGCACATCCTCCCCAAGGTCCATCGCGCAAAGATGGCAGAAGCGTTCCACGACCCATCCTGCACGGACTGGTGGCTCCCCAACGGCGAAGGCTTCACCCCTGTGCTGCAATACCTGCGCAGCTTCGCAGACGAGCGGAATGCCAGGCCAGCGACGGCGCAGCAGGCGAATCTGCGCGAGATGACGCATTTCTTGGGGAGGCTTGGGCTCGACGGCAGAAGGTGCTCCGATGGGATCGAGCAGTGCGACAGACTCTAGAAGAGTGGCAGATGGGAGAATCCCCTCCATGACCGCCCCTTGCGGGATGAGACTTGATCCAGGTGCTTTGGCGTTGCGGTGGGCTGTAGGACACACATATACAGCGGTCACTTGATCCATTCCATTCGGTAGATACCCCCACTTTTTTTTCAGAGGAAGTTTGGTAAGAATCTATTTTCAGTTCTTTTTGTCAAGCAATTGGCCAGCCCAGTACTGTATGTTTTTACCGCCGCCGCCGTCCTGAGTAGTAGTCTCGTCCTCAGACGTTTATCATGCACAAAGTTTTTTCATTACAGATATCCGTTCATATTCCATTCACCTCCTCACCCTATGACAATTCGCCCTCTGTCGTCGGATGAGGCTCGTTTCAAGACACCTCGTCGAATGCGGCGGCAGGCTCGCCATCTATCGAGCTTTTCTCCGGGGTGTCCGTTGTCGCCTTGTCGGTCGACGTTGGCGATTCTGATGGGCCTCCCATCTCCTCGGAAGTGTCAGGCGTCGCATGTGATGTTGCCACCTCATTTGTCTCCTCCTCCTCTGTCACAATCACTGTTTGAGCGTCTGCGTCTGCGCCTGCGTCTGCTTCGTCGCCATTCGCTACCGTCGGGTCCTCTGCTGATCTGAGGGTTTCTGGTTCATTTTCTAGTGGCTTTCCAGGCTCCGTTTCATCCTCTGCTGGCCTCGCAGCTTCTGCTGTGGGCTCGGGGAAGGACTCGACGCCTGGGTCGGTGGGCGCTGTCTCGGCAGGAGGTGCCTCATCTTGCTTTGACTCCATCTGTTGCCGCGAAGGCAGCTCTGGGGCCGCCTCGGTAGGGGCCTCGAAGATCGTGGGCGGCGGCCCATCAAACATGCCCTGCTCGACGATTACAGGGACCTCGGCAATCTCGGATTCTTCCTGCACTGTGCTGGGTGGTAAATGATGCATGCTCCTCAGTCTTCTGGAGACGCGGCCGGCATCCTCCTCGTCCGACTCCGGGACCGTCGTCACGGAGCTCCCCGTGGAAGGGCTGCTCCTGATATGCCGTCTGGTGCTAGTGCGGCTGACGTGGATGTTCTCCTCCTCGGGGGCGGTCCCCCTCGTGGGTGGTTTGAGGATGGTTGGTGGCGGCTTCTCGGCCTCGGACTCTGCTGCCGGGGCCTCGAGGCCCTCGGCTTCGGGAGGTAGTATGTAGTTTTCGGCCGGCAGCAGGTCGTACAGGTCACAGACTGTCTTGAAGAAGAGGTACAGCCCGGTCTGGCCCTCGACGGACCAGAACACGCTGCGATGCTGGAACCAGGCGTGGGCGAAGATGCGATGCAGCCGGCGGAAAACGTTGACAAGACTCTTGATCCCGACGTTCTTGCTTTGTGCATCGTTGACGACGACGAACCGACTGGGGAAGATCCTCTGGTCGGAGACGACGTTGGCGGCCCAGTCAAGGGTGTGGCAGCAGTAGTCGATGGCGCAGCAGCTCTTGGGCTGCTCGTGGACAGCGCAGAGGAACTGCCACTCGGAGGCGCGCATCTCGGGGCACGTGGTGGCGCTGCACGGCGGGGTATCGAACAGGAAGCCGATGATGAGGGAGTTACATTGCGAGATGAGGAACCGGCAGAGCTCGTAGAGCCATAACGTTCGATCGATTCCGGAGGGGGATTGCGTCAGGTGCAGGGCAGCCAGGCGCGTCAGGGCTTCGGTGCCGGATTTCGTGTGGTGGTAGTGGAGGGCGGCGAGGTGTTCCTGGAGTTGGAAGGGCGAGTCTAGCTGTTCGTATTGCACATTGACGTCAGCGGATGGACTATCTTTTCTTTTCTTTTTTTTTCCCCATTCGTTCCTGGTTCTCGCTTTCTTGTTGGGCGCGCCGAGCGCAACGGGCTGGAGCTCGCGGAGCGGACGGCTCGTCGACGTACGTACTTCGTTCAAGGGGACCAGGGGCGGGCCGGCAGCCATATCGCAGGACTTTGTGCCGGGATGGATCCGCCGCCTCGAGTTCGCGTCCAGATGCGACTGCTCAATCTCGGATGCCTCGAGCATCGCCGCAGGCTCGCCCGCGGGAGAGTTTGGTCCGAACTGAATCTCTGCCGCGGGCGGCGGACTCGGCAGACGAGGAGAGGTCGGCGCGAGCGACATGGTGGCTGTCACGTCCGACGAGGCAGGGGAGCCAGGGGTGGAAGGAGGGCTTGCGTGATCGAACGGACCAGACGGCTTCGCGGGGGAGGAGGGGAGGAGAGAGGGAGGTTGGTGGTTCAGTTTGCAGACAGGCGGCGCATCGTGAAGGCCAGGGGAGATCTGGTGTGAGGGAGGACAAGGGAGCGAGCAAGGTTGAAGAGGGAGGGAGAGAGAGAGCAGTGGTTGACCTGGTCGATGATAGAAGCGAGACGCTCAGAGCTGGAGTCGGTCCGCCTCCCTAGTCGTAGCAGCAGCAAGAGCAGGAGATCGCGCTTTCCAGGGACAGGCGAATGGAGCACCGCCAAGGCAGGAGCGAGCGAGTCTGTGGCTGGTGCCTGCACGGAGTGCCGCTACCGAGTCGTACGACTCGGTACGAGGCAGGGACGGAGAACCTCTTACGGAGTACTCCGTACGGAGAACTCCGTACAGTTAGTACCTTCCACTCGGGCTAACCCCGCATAAGTGCATTAGTACCAGCCGTGGAGCTTGATATATGCATACAAATGTCGCGCAGCGGGCGAAATCGGACTAACGGGGCTGCATCATTCTGGATAAATGCATCAGGTCCTGACAGGATCCATCCCAACCCGCCCGGAAAGCTCCAGCCTCCCACCAACGGCTTCTAGCAGCAGCTAGCGGACGGCATCCGCCTCGATGCTACATCATCATGCATGAACCCTAAGCTGATGGGCAAGCCTCCGTCTGGGGAAAATCAGAGATCTGTGTTCCGCTCAGCCGCAGCGACGCCGACGTCCACCCTCTCCCCCTCCCTGTTGCTCCGACCCGGCCCATGATGAGTATCGACGACGACGACGCTCCGCCAGAGCTCGTCGACGTTCGTGATGGAGCTATCGAGGTCGAAGAGGAGCCCACAGTCAAGGTGCCGATCACAATAGTGACAGGTGAGACTACCTTCTACCTACGGACTACCTACTACAGCACTATACCTGTCATCAATCAATGGAGGCGAGGGTTGGTGGTGGCCTTGGAGGTTGTTCTGCTTACAGCACATGCACTCGTACTCGTACTCGTACAAAGAGACCAGCTAACGCCTCGATTCGCAGGATATCTTGGCGCCGGGAAAACGACGCTTCTCAACTACATCTTGACGGCGCAGCATGGGAAAAAGATTGCTGTTATTATGAATGGTGTGGACTGCAACGATTTGAGTCGAGCTCGCGGCCTCGGTATGCTAATCACATGGTTACAGAGTTTGGTGACTGTAAGCAATTCGAAAACAAGGAGGCGCCGTGATGGGATGAGCACGACTCTCACATTCATCTAGCTTTGGACATTGAAAAGTCCCTCACGGTGAACCAAGGCGATCAAAGAGTCGAAGAGTGGCTGGATGTGGGAAATGGCTGCATCTGCTGTTCGGTCAAGTATGCCTTCCGGGTCGCACACACCATGTCCAGATCTTGGCTGATGCCCTTTGTTTTCTTCTTCGCCCCCTGAACCAGGGACACCGGTGTCAATGCCATCGAGTCTCTGATGGCAAAGAAGGGCGCCTTTGACTACATCCTGCTCGAAACGACGGGTCTGGCAGACCCGGGCAGCATCGCGCCTCTCTTCTGGGTCGACACCGGGCTGGGGAGCACCATCTACCTGGACGGGATCGTGACCCTGGTCGATGCGAAGAACATCCTGCGCAGCCTCGACGACCCGAGTGGCAAGATCGAGGACCACAACGAGCACAATCACCACGGGCCGCTGCTGACCACTGCGCACGTGCAGATATCGCATGCGGATGTCGTGGTGCTGAACAAGTCCGACTTGGTGAGCGCGGATGAGCTGAGGCAGGTCCAGGAGAGGATCCAGTCGATCAACGGCCTGGCCAGGATACACGTCACGGAAAGGAGCGCTGTCCCGCAGCTCGAGGGCTTCCTGCTCGATCTCCACGCCTATGACCAGTTTGACGAGGCCGAATTGAAAAGCAAGGGACACAGCCATTTGGATCCTGTGAGTCTGTCGCATCACTTGAATTTTCTTTTCTTTTCTTTTCTCTTCTGTTCTTCTCCTTTTTCCCTCTTTCGTTTGATCTGACCAGTCAGACAATCTCGACAATCTCCATTCCTGTGCCTGCGCTCCACTCAGAGCAGCTTGACGACGTCGATCGATGGCTGCGGTCGATCCTCTGGGACTCTCGACTCCCTAGCGTCGAGAACGTGGCCGAGTTTGAGATACATCGCTCCAAAGGCCGGCTAGTTTTTGACGATGGTGATGTGAAACTGCTCCAGGGCGTCAGGGATGTTTTCGAGCTCATCGATGCGCCGAACAAGGGAGAGGCATCCCTGGCGGGGGGCAAGATCATCCTCATCGGACGGGGCGTCCAGGGCGTCGACTTTGAGCGGAGCTTTCGGCAGGCCATCCGCCCATGCGCCTGATCTATGTGGTGCGACGGACTTCTGATGATCCATCACCTGTGATTGGCTGTCTAAGTGCCTCAAACTGAGGGGTAGCAGAGGCATTTGGGGGTAGAATCTCTTAGAGATATAGACAAGTGTATCATGACTTTCTCGCAGACAATGCAAAGACACGGGTGAGATTGCACAAGAACAAGATGCGCTTGCTTCAATGGCATGATGTATGAGAGCTCTGAAGATCTCTGCAACTCGAAACTTCCCACTTATGAAGGCTCCCCCCCCTTTTTTTTTCGCGACGCCCAGGCAACTCGCAGAGAAAATACTAGATGGCCCTTCTTTCTCAGCCTGATTCCCTCTGCTGGCCAATCACCGTCGATCTCAGCCTCGTCAAGACCGCCCGCCCGCGGCCCTGATTGGCTGCAACCGGCCCTGACGGGCCTCCATGAGCCCTGATTGGCCACAGTCTGATCATCGGGGCGGACCCACTCGAGACCGGCCAGAAGTGCTAGTGCCTTATGCCTCATGGGCCCTTTCGCAGCGACGACATCGACCCCAGAGTCGCTTTGACATCACCCGTTTCGCCAGGTCGAGAAAAATCCGACAAATCTCGATCCATCCGATCCCGCTCCAATCTCTCTCCTCCGGTAGACGAGAATCCTGCGTGTGCGCCGCCGCCATCACGACGTCGACTTTCCTTTGACGGGCCCCTCGCAGATCCCGCTCGAAACCACCATGAATCGGCCAGGTAGGCTCTTAACCTCCAGACGCACCATGCCAACATCCCTCCCAGGCCTCTCAAAGCCGACGGATGCCATCCCACCCGCGAATCCCTCGAGCGAATGCGCACGGCAGAATCGAACGCAAAGCGGCCAATGGCCGAGAACGATGTCGCTATGCCCTCAATGTCCTTCCCACCACAACCCCCCTTCCGCTCGCTCGCTGCGGTCTGGTCTTTCCACTATTCTTCTCCCCCCCCCAACCTTCTGCCTCGGTCGGGGGCAAGCGCATCAACGCTCGGTCATTGCCCTGTTTGCGAGCTGCCGTCATCGAGGTCACATTCGTCTTTGCGCATTACTCGAGGGAGGAGGCGGGAGGACGATAGGCTCTTTCCATTCTGTCGTGGCTCAACTTGATGTCACTGGTTGCCGACAGCCATTCAAGTGCTGACTGTGCCTTTTTTTTTTCCCTATATCTCTCTTCATACAGGAGCCGTACCGCAAACACTCCGGGGTTTACCTGGGAACTTTGGAGGTCAACAGCAACAGCAACAACCAGGCCGTGCGGTCATCAACCGGTTACCAAATGGCAAGATAGGTATGCAATGGACGCGCGCCACCACGGGCAAAATCATGGGTCAAACGACTAGGGAACAAGGAGGAAAGAGAAGGGAGAGAGGGAGGGGGGCGGAAAGAGGGAGGGAGAGGGAGAAAAAGAACAAGAGATATCCGGCAAGAGGAGGGAATCCACGGCTGCCATCGAGAGTCGAGAGAGAGCTGACGGCTGGAACACATTGCAGCGAACAACGCTTCCGGATGGGCATTCAACACGGGTGTCCCGATGGGAAGCGCCGGTTTCCAGAACCAGGCCCGCCAGATGGGAGGAAACGTCAGCTTCGCGCAAAGCTTGAGCGGATCGCAGCCCGCAACGTCGTTAGATCTCTCGTATGTCCTTTCCGCGCGAACCCCTTCCGCCATCTGCAGTTGCCTATCGTTCCGTTACAAACCTGATTGGTTGTTTCCTCTGGTCGCGCTACTCGGCAGCTCACAGCCAGGAGGCTCCCCCCCCTCCCCCATTTCCATCCTTGTTTAACCCCCCTTTCTTTCCCTTCCCCCTCCCCCCCCCCTTTTTTTTTACCCCCTTTTCATTCAATCTTTCCGAGATCAGAGACTAATCACTGTATGGCAGGGAGTTTCCGTCATTATCGAACAACCCGCAGCTTCCCAGCGCAAGCCAAGCATCGATGTGGTCATCTGCCGGCGCGAGAAATCTCAGCGGGCCCATCCAACGGAACCAGGCAACACCGGTATCATCCCAACCAGGCGGGCAGGATGAAGTGTTCGGCCCTTCGTCTTCTCGAATGCCCTCAGCACAGGGAGCCTTCCGATTCGGCAACCAGTCCTCCCAAGTACCGCCAAGCAGCGTGGACGACTTTCCCCCGCTAAATAGAGCGGCAAACGGCGAAATCGGCTCGGACCACAGCGCCAACCTGATGTCGTCCCTTGGGTTCGGACCCCAGCCCGGCTCCTCGTCGGGGCCCAACAGGGGGAACGGCCTGTTGAACGCTCTCTCGGCAAACAGCAGGGCGAGCGAAGTACGGTCGCCGCCAGGAGTCGGAACACCGAGCAGTAAATCTCAGCCAGCCCTCCAAATCGGCCCTTCCGTCTTCCTTCCACTCACTAACCATCGGCCCCCAGGTTCAAGGCAGCCCGAGAACAAGCGAGCCGGGCAGGAGGACGAGCTCCGGCAGAGCAAGCTCCCCGAGGGGCTATCGCAAGCCATCGAGGGTGGGCGGGGCCCCCTGGGAGCGATAGGCAGCGACGGCCCCGGCGCGAGGGCCTCCGGAGAAGAAAAGGACAGCCAGCAGCAGTCGGAAGCGGTAGACCCCTTAGCCGGGATGTCCGCGGTCGACAAGTGGGGCATCAAGGGGCTGCGGACGCTGATGAACAACTACCCCGACTACCACGCCATGGTGATCGGCATGGACCCGAATTCATTCGGACTGGACATGACCTCCCCAGAGTAAGGAGCCGGCGCGATCTTCGCACAAGAGAGAGAGAGAGAGAGAGAGAGCACAAGAGACAACGTCGATGAGCAGAAGGACTGATGCGCTTGCTTTTTTTTTTCCAGACTGATGTCGACGCAAAGCTTATCGTTGTTTGACGACACGCCGCCGAAACCGGTGGTCAACGTTGGCAAGTACCGGCTGCCCGAGTGTTATAACGTAACAAACGTCCAGCCAATAGATACCAAGATCCAGAGCTTCAATGAGGAGACGCTCTTCTGGATCTTCTACAGCTGTCCCGCCGACGTCAAGCAGCAGATGGCGGCAGTAGAGCTGTGAGTGGTCACTGGGATTCTGCCACCCCCCCCAACCCCAACCCCCCTTTCTCCCCTTTTCCAGCCGTTCTGAAATTCCGCGCTAACCCGAAACGCAGACACTCTCGAAACTGGAGGTGGCACAAGAAGCTCCAAGTCTGGTTGACAAAGGACGAGCATATGGCGCCTCAGATCCTGAGTCCCAATCACGAGCGAGGCTACTATATCGTTTGGGACACGGCCACTTGGCGGAAAGATCGGGTAAGACTTTTCATCAGTATTTGTCTTTTTTTCTTCTTCTTTTCATCCATCCCCAAACCCCTTGGATCCCGCTGGCTGACGATGACTTTGCTTCCACGCAGAGGGAGTTTACGCTGCATTACGGAGACCTGGATACGACCCTGACCCAGCCTCCTGTGGTGTCCTGATTTCGTCGGTGCAAGGAGCCGTGCTTGCTTGTTTCGTTGGTTGCTGGGCTTGCATGAGGATTGGGAGAGGCAGCGGGGTAATTCTGGCTGCTTGATCTTCCGGCGTTCCAGCCATCGGGGCTAATGGTCAAGTCTTTTTCAGCATCATGGACCGGACTGGTTTTTGGGGTTGAGATTCGTATGTTATCTTTTTCCTTTGAGGTCCTCAGGAATGTCAATATCGATAAAGTTTCCTTTTTCTTTTCCAAGGGGCAGGCACGCTGCTGCCCGGTGCTCGGTAGGGATCGCAGGAAGGATGGTGGATGAAATGATGCGGTCTGCCGCCAAAACGCCTTCTTCTTCTCCTTCTTTTTTTTTCTTGTCTCTCTTTTTTTTTTTGAAATGTCCTCCATCATTTTCCTGGAGGTGTGATTACGGGCACTCTGGGTGGGAACTCGGGCTGCGATCCACGCAGTGTCGAACCCCTGAGCCGGGTGGCTTCAGGTACAGATGCGAGGAGTCCCTGCTCTAGGACTGGAGGCCGTAGCGCCCATCTCGGTGTGCGCCTCGAGCAGACACGTTGGAGTAGACCCCAGAGAGCGGCTTTGGGATCAGGCCATCACTTCTTGTAGACAGGATGGAGGGATACAGGATGGAGGGAGAACTTGGAGAGCGGCGCTGAAGCGGGACCGCGTGAGGGGGTTGTACTCGTACAGGTACAAGGCGCCTAGTCTCCACGACCTCAGCCACCTGCGCCTCAAGCCTCCATTACATGACTGGGCTCGAGTGTGGCTTGCCTTTGGGTCCCGGGTAGCCAAAGGTCGAGGCACATACTCCGTACTCCGCATGTACTCCGTACTCCGCATGTACTCCGTACTCCGCATGTACTCCGCATGTGTGCACGCTCAATGGGCATCACCGTCATTGAATGCAGCTGAAGCTCGGCCGTCCGAGGCTCCGGAATGCGGCGGAGGACACTCTTCCTCTTCCATCTCCATCTCCATCCATCATCCACCCGCATCGACCGTTCTCAGCAGCGTGCTGCCCATTCCCTCGACGCGCAATCCGAGCGGATCCAGGATGGGGCTCTCTCTTTAGACATTTTCATTTTCATTTTCAACGCACCGCACAGCCTGCCGAGCACCACCTGATTTATCGCCTTGAGCACCCGACTCCCAATCATTGCTACAATCAATTGATCAATCGATCAATACCTCTATCTACACTACTTACCCGACTCGCTTGAATTCGCGCGGGGAGGGGGCGTGCACGCATCAGCCAGCAAGCCAGCAGCCAGCAGCCATCGGCCATCCTCGGCCCGCCGACGCGCGAAAACCCGAGGTCCCACGTGCGGGCCGGCAACGCCTCAAACCCACCATGTCCGAGGAGCAGATGTCGCTGCCGGTGTTCGCGGTGATCCTGCTGGTCTCGGGCCTGATCGTCCGCTATCTGTTCTTCTCCGGGCCGGCGCCGACGCAGCCGCCGCTGTCGTCGCGGTCGGCGGAGGCGCAGATGCGGTCGCGCGAGCTGGCGGTGGAGCGGATCCAGCAGATGTTCCCGCAGGTCGAGCGGCGGGCGATCCTGTGGAGCCTGCAGCGCAACGGGGGCAGCATCCAGAACACGACGGAGCGGATCCTCGCCGGGCGGTTGGAAACGGTAGGCGTCCTCTGCTGACGGGGACTTTTTGCTACAACGGGGGAAGAAAAGGCTAACCGATGTTCCGTGTCTGACAGCCGCCGGTGACCTTCCAGCCGCCGCCGCCGCCGCCGAACCAGCAGACGCAGAGCGCGGCGCCGACGGCCGCGAAGCAGCCCGAGATGTTCAGGCAGCCGGACCTCATCACGCGATACAACCTCAGAGACAGGCTGGACGTGGCGGCGGGCGACGGGGCGACGGGGACGGGGACGGGGACGGGGATGGGGATGGAGGACAAGGACGCGGCGCCGGGCGAGACGAAGAGCAAAGGGTGGAGCTCGAACCGCGAGGAGAGGCAGGCGTCTCTGAAGAGCAGGAGGGACGAGATGATCCTCGCGGCGAGGAGGAAGATGGAGGCCAAGATTGCGGCGGAGAAGGCGGCTGGGGAGCATTGAGCAAAAGGGAGGGGGGTTTCAGTCACAGCACAAGTCTACAGGCAGGGATGGGGGGAAAGGGGGGCATCGGCTTGCAAGACTGGATGGATCATTGCCTTTTCACGGGTATGTTCCCAGAGCGAATGCATCAATGGTATATGGTTTGTTGGATCTACGGTCTTGATATTCGGAGTGCAGGACCTGTTATGTCTGGTAATTGTGAGACGTTGGCGTGCTGATGGATCCCCCCTCCATCCACTCCCCCGGCTGGAGGCTCTGGGCTCTCGATGGGCCGGAGGGGCGTGGTACAGAGCCGCTCGGGGAAAGCAGCCGAGCACGAGCGCGAGCGCGAGCGCGAGCACGAGCACGAGCACGAGGTCCGTCAATGGATCGATGTGACCTGCAGGAACACGGCGGCGCGGTGGAGGATGGCATTGTGCGTGCCGAGGACCTCGTGGGAGTGTGAGGCAAGGTATCCATGGATTCGATATATTGATGGATCGATGCTGTCCGGGGATCAGGTGGACTTGAAGACGAGCCGCGGGCACATGGCAGATGCGTGATGCCGCAACCAGGCAGGGCTCTGCGGTCAGCTTGGCGATCTCGGAGCTGGAGGAGCTGCGAGCTGCGAGCATGTGGCTGCACTGCGATCGGTCCGTGCATGACAACCTGGGTCTCTTGAACATCAATGGCATGGCCTTTTGACGTCAACGATGGTAATGGGGTTGATACATAGACCAGATGTCCATTATCAGCAATGTCTATTTCATGAGCGTCAAATGTACTAGGTATTGATCAATATGAGGCATTGATGGATTGACGTCTTCCACGATGCAATCCAGCAAAAATCCTGCTGAATTCCGCGCCTGTAGGGTAACCCGTGGCGGGGCATGACTCAGCCACGAACGCCATGACTAAGGTGTTCGAGGCACTCGTGCTCCGTACTACGGAGTACTCCGTATATGTAAGCACCTTTTTCGCCAGCACGGGAGTTCCCACTAACGGTAACGGGCTAAGCGAGCGTCAAGCCACGCGCGTTAACCGAGAAGATCATTGATCAAATTGATTGATGGAAGGAACCTTGAGGTCGTGGCTTGTTGCTGCGTCACTGGTGGGGTCCAGACTCTAGGCTGTTTTTTCCATCTTGCAAGTTGTTTTGTTACTCGTGCTGGCACCCTCGTTTTGCAACTTCACTTCATACTAACTACTACTATCCATACTACTACCTTGGACCTCTCGATTCTGGGTCGACATTGCATTGATCTGTTCCTGTTGCCCTTTTGCTCGGCCGGCGCCCTCTTTCCTTTCCTTCAGTCTTGATTTCTAGCATTGCCGACTTCTCGCCCGCACTGCCTCGAACCTCGAGCCTCGAGCCTTGAGCCTTGAGCCTTCTGCCGCCATTCACCATCAGGTCTAGATCCGTCCGAAAACGCTCGTTTGGGCCGGGTGAATACATCAATCATTACCACACATACTCCATATGCTTGGGCTGGTCCATTTTCTCTCCCGCCAGGACAGACAGAAGAGATTCCGGGCCGGTTGGTTGCGCCGCATCTCGTGTGCTTCTACTCCGTACTCCGTGCACGTCCACGCAATCATCGAGGTACAGGTAGTAGTAGAGAAAGGCGACTGGTAAGCATCCGGTTCCTCTCGTCTTCCTTTGGGTGGAGGGGCTTCTGCGCCCAGTGTTGCGTTGCGTGCCACGAGGATTGGATCCTTCATCAATGCTTTTGCATTGGATCCTGGCGAGATTACGTCGAGAGCAGAGGCTGAGGTCCGGATCGACTGGCCTGGCGAGAAGCACTGGCACTGGCACTGGCACTGGCACTGGCACTGGCACTGATTCCAACATCGCCGCCTCTTGCTGTCCAACCTGAAGGCCTTTGTTGATGCGTCTATCATCTCATCAATCAATCCTTTGGGCAACTACCTCACACCTACCTGACCACCCACGATGACGCCCCCTTGAAGCTCATCCCTTAATTTTCTTTGGTCTTCTTCTCCCATCCACCCTTCTTCTTCTTCATTTTGCTACCTGCGTTTCAAAGTCCACCTCTAATTTGATGGCGCCAGGATCGATCGAGAGAACCATTGCGACAAGTCGAGTCGAGAAGCGATCAACCGAGCGTCTTCCACCCGTCGACACGAGCTGGCTTCCTTCAAGACTGAGGCGGATGCCTTGCGCCCTGACATTTGACAAGCTGCCGACCTTTTCTGAGACTTACCCGACATCGTCCTTCATATCGATCCACCTGATGCATCTCTCCTCACAAACGGCACACGACCGGTAACGATAACCATTCAAGGTGGCTTCGGACTTTGTGCGACGTCTGGCCTGCCTTAAAGCCAGCCAGCCAGCTTTCAAGCGGCTTGTCGCTCTAGCCAGCCATGGCGCCCCGAGACTACTACGCCGACTTGGAGCTGCCCCGAACAGCCGACATCCAGGACATCAAAAAACAGTTCAGAAAGCTTGGTATGTGGCAACCCCCCGGCCGATGCACCATACTTCCAAGTGAGAGCACCCTCTAAAGGCGGAAGCAGCCCTGAAATACCACCCTGATCGTAACCCCGGCCGCGAACAAGAGGTCAACTCCCAGTTCCAGATCATCCAGGCGGCGAACGAGGTCCTCAGCGATCCGCAGCAGAAAGCCAAATATGATGCAACTCTCGGGCGCTCAACTGCTTCCCGGTTCACGGCCGCCTCCGGCACCGCCTCGGGTGTGAGGGGAAACCCTTGGCAGAACGTTGGCCAGCAGTTTCCGACTCCCCCGCGAAGGAACCCCCAGCCCACATCGCAACCGACCTCGGGAGCCAAGCGATGGCAGGATCGATTTTCTTCAGGGGTCCCACCAACAGCGAAGCAGAAAGCGAACCCCGAGCCGTCGACGAAAGCGAGCGCAGCTCACGCGTTCGAGAGCATGCGAGGAGGTGGATACCAACACTCCGCGTTTCACAGCGGGGCCCGCCAGGAACGTCCCGTCCCGCCCCCTCCCTCGCCCTCCAGATCGCGTCCGCCGCCGCCGCCGCCGCCTCCTCCGCGCAATCCCTCCCCTCCACGCACCGATGCGGCAAGGAAACGAGCCGATGCCTCGTTCGGAACGAGGAAGACGGGATATTATCCTCACTCGGGCGCCGGCGACGAGCCCCCCGTGACCAACAACAACTATTCCACGAGAATCAACACCGAGAGACCTGTGCCGATCCCCGACCCCTTATCGCAATTCCGAGAAAAGGACGAGGCCGATGATGAGGGGGACGAGGAGGAGGAGGAGGCGGAGGAGGAAGACATTCCCGATACGCGAAAGAGGACCCCCTATACCAGTACTGGTGGCGAACGAACCAATCCCTTCGACGGCATCCCGCTGTATCGAGCCGAAAGCGCTCGGGAGCCGCCTCGCCGGGCGTCTGAATCGCAAGGAACACAGTCGTCGAGGCAGAAGCACCGCAGTTCCAGCGTCCCCAAAAGTGAAGCCAAGGACAAGTCGCAGTCCAACGCAGAGGCTCCGAGGCAAGAGCCAGACCAGACAATACCCGAGTTTGCTGCAAGACCTCGACGCAAGGCACGCATGAAGACACGCTCGACTAGGCCGAGCGTGAGTGAGCCCGTGAGTGCGACTGCGGCACAAAACGGACAGGTTCCGGATCCACAGCGACCGCCAGCACAGCAACCGCCGCCGCCGCCGCCGCCTCCTCCTCCTCCTCCTCCTCCTCCGCAGCACCAGCACCAGCACCAGCACCAGCACCAGCAGCCACAACCACAATCACAACAATCACAAGAGCCAGCCCTCACAAGCCAAGCATGTAGGTGACTCCTCTCTGGAGCAATCCTGGCCTCTCAGCTGACAAAGCTCTGCAGTTCCGCGGAAACCAGTCAATGGGACTCACGGCCCCTCAATGTACGCCACGCTACCACACCGAGCTCAGCACTCTCGGTTCTCAGCCCCTTTCACACGTCCCGCAAATTACAACCACACATTCAGAGCAAACCCACCCAGCACCTTTTCCGACAACCCGGGCAGTACCCGGGACAATGCTCAAACTCCTAGTGGAGTCAGTGAAGCAAACATCACGCCATTCGAACGGCAGCAGTGGGACCTTCTCCAACGCCTCATACAAACTCACCGAGATCGCGCGGATCAAGTGAAGAAGCCACGACACGATCTCGGCGGTCCAAGCCATGGCAGATTTTCGAGAAATGCATCTCCAGAACTTGCTGACTTTTCTCCTCCTGACAGCTTCAATAATGTCTCCGAGGATGGCGGTGCGCCTGAAGACTCGCCGCCGGCTTCCGAGCCAATGTTCTTCAACAGGAGTAGCGTCGAGGACATCAACACCAACTTCGCACCCGATGACGGCACGACAGCGTGGCAATTCAGTGCTGGCAGCGCAGAGACCGATCAATCAGGGTTAGGGAGCCGGGCAGGGAGCCGGGCAGGTCGCCGATCTCCCAATAAGCGCCCGCCGCTCCGCAAAGTCGACGCACCCAACAACCCTCCGCCTCCTCCGGGCCCCCAGAGCTCTACCGGGTTCGACGCAGACGACTGGACCGACAAGTTCGGGCCACAAATCTTCGTCCCGCAGTCGGGAACCAATGGCAGCACTTCTCCCACCCGCCCGTCAAATCGCGCCAGCTCTAGGAAAGCGAGGCCGGTCAGGGCATCGGTGGGAAATGCGTCCATGATGGAAGAGGGCGGCGGCTTCAGCGACTCGGATCCCCTCGATTGGCCGGGGCGCAAGCCTCAGCTGAGAGCGACGCGGCCGGACAGCCCTCTGGCGATGGACATCGATCCGCCACAGGGCGCCGCGGAAGAGTCGCCCAGCGAGTCTGGTCCCACGACTGCGCGCAACATCCCCGTCGAGCCATCGCGGCCCGAGTGGCGATCTGGCGATGTCGGATCCATCACCCCGGAGGCCGAGCATTCCGAGCAGGAAAAGGAGAAGGCGAAGAAGGCCCATCCAATCCCCGTTCCTGATAACACTCTGGGCTCTGAGGATGCCGAAGGGTTCAAGGCGAACCTGGCAGACCTGGCATCGGTGCATCCCTTCGCGTACGAACCGGCGGGCCTCAATTCCCTGGCGGAGCTCAAGGATCAGCTCCCGTTCGAGAGCAAGGCGTCAGCCGAGATTCCGGTCAAGATGCCGCGCGCAGAGCCCCTCCAGGTTCCCGAACCGCCGCCGGCTCCCCGGCTGCCGTCGGTCGTCACCGTCAGCGGCATTCAGCCGGACTTTGCGGTTTGGAGAAAGTATCACGAGGAGTTCCAGATCTATCTCAAGAAGTGGGATAGATTCAACGCGTCGGTGGTGGAGCACTTTGTGACGAGGAGGACGCACATTGACCAAATGCGAACGGAGAGCGGGCACAACTTCCACGGGGCCCGCGGAGACGGCGACGTGACGAAGTATCACAACTGGATCGAACAGGATCTTGACGTGAGGAAGAGATGGCAAGCAGCCTGCGAGGAGCACGATCTACGATTTCGGGAGTTTGTGGCGTTTAGGGAGAAGATGAAATGAGTACGTCGGAGTAGACGAGGAGTAGCAAGACGGCGGAGACGGAAGATACGGGATTTGGATGGGACCAATCCATAGAGACTTCGGCGCGCAGGTGAAGGGGGGGAGAGAGATCAAGGGGACAGCGTTGGAACTGCCCGCTCGGAACTTTTCATACCTGCTATTTGCTTTTGTTTTGCCCATTCTCACATATACTACGATACCCACATCATGGTTGCAGAGATGATTGCGTTGATTTGAGGATCATGAAAACATCTGGGACAGCGCATTGAAACAAACATGGTGAGACGGGACAACATGGGGAGGGAACGGTGCTCTGAGGAGTTCTTTTTCCTTTTTTATTTTCTCTCATGGCTGCGTTGCTTTCTATCGAGACGGGTTCGAGAATTGTACAATAGAGGAGAGGGCGAAGGGATCGGCAGAGCAATGAGGAGGCCGTCGTGTAAATGAACGTCTTTTACCTCTGTGACATTGACTGGTATTGTGTCGCCTATTCGAGAGACGGAAGAGCAAAGCAGGCAAAGTGACGTGACAGGATTCGAGGAGTCGAAGACGGGATGGTGTTGAAACAACTTGAGAGCGAGCAGGTTTCAGCACCAAGAGGATTGAAGAGTTGAGCCAAGAGTGAGCAGCATTGATATGCACTCGACCTGCACGGAGCCAGAGGCATCAATTAGTAGGATCAATGCACCGCGACGACAATTGGATTCGGACAATGGCCTTGACTTGCGCGCTGAGGAGGGTGTGAGCCGAGCAGTATCCGGAATTCTGGCCACTTCAATCACTTTGCCTCGAGCCCCTGCTTGACTTGCTCGCCCTGAGGACAGCGTGAGCCTACGCCCCTTGGTCTTGGTTTCTCCCCCCCCCCCCCTTTTTTTTTTTTGAGGCAGAGCTCCCTTTTCTCTTCTCTTCTCTTCTCTTCTTTTCGTTTCTTCTCTTTCTCTTTCCCTCTTCCACTCGCCCGCCCACTCGATCACTCGCATTCTGGAACTGCAACTCTGCGGCACGGAAGATAGAAACACGGAAACACTGCAACGAGTTGAACTTTACGCTTGAGTTGACGATTGTTCTTTTAACTTCTTTTTTTCTTATTCTTGCCTTTTCTACAGCTGGGAGCGAAGACTTGGAGATACTACAAACAAGCAAGGTACGAAGCCTTGGTCGCGCTTCTGGAGGGGGTTCAAACGTCTTCTTCTACGCCGTCTGGCATCATCTCGTCTTTCGTTCTCTGCCTGTCACTGACAAGAAGCGAAATAGTATTGAAGTCCGCCACGAGCATCTCGCCATGGAGTCGGGAACCCCCGAGACCAGGTCGAACGCCTGGAACGAGCAGGCCAAGGTAAGCCATCACGAGCATCTGTCCCTCGCCCGGCCAGAGATGGATGTCCTCCTCGGGCATGTCTGAGACATGTCGTGGCTTCCATCTCCAGCAGCGCCCTTTTTTTTTTTTTTTTTTTTTTTTTTTTTTTTTTTGTTCTCTGCCCGAGAAGATGAGTGGAGTTGATTCTTGACACTGGCCTCGTGGGCAGTACCAGCTGCTGCTGCGCATCATCGCGCAGACCAAGGAGAACCGCCCGATCAAGTGGGACCTGATCAACATGCCCGGGCGCACGACCAAGTCGCTGCAGAACATGTGGACCCGGATCAACAAGGAGGTGCAGGAGCTGGAGGCGCAGAACGAGGGCGAGGGCAGCGGCGTGGCGACTCCGAGGAAGTCGTCTGCCAAGAAGAGCGCTGGTGAGTCGTAACTACGTGCTGGCCTGGATGGAAGTTTGGCTCGCCCGGGTTTCTGCTCCCTGGAGAGCTTCGCGAGGGTGTCGAGACCTTAGTAGGCCCGTGGCTGACGAAAGGGGGTGGTTGTACTCTATACTAGGTCGTGGCCGACCCAAGAAGAGCGACCCGATCGTCCCCGAGGAAGCCGATGACGAGGAGGACGTCGCGCCGATCCCGTTCAAGCTTGCGAGCAAGAAAAAGCGCGAGAGCCGTGAGTCATCCCGCCTGCCCTTGCCGTTGCCCATGCGCTTGCCCCTGAGTCCCGAGTTCAGGAGGACGGACGGCTGGTCTGGAGTAAGCTGTGGAGAAAGAGAAAGAGAGAGAGGGAGAAAGAGAGAGAGGGAGAAAGAGAGAGAGAGAAATAATGGAATCGCTGATCGATCAAGTTTTTCGCCCAGTTCTCGAGGACGAGGTCTCCGACATCAAGAGAATGAAGACGGAGGACGACGATGTTCTTCTCAGGGCCTTCAAGAGCGAGGACGGGATCCTCGACGGCTTCGGTGACGGCGACGAGTGTTAGACGTCCTTTGCTG
>NQYS01000002.1:3136778-3147904 GCA_003055955.1 Escovopsis sp. AC | reverse complement strand
GCCAAATTTTGCCCTTTCCCCCCCCCCCCCCCCCCCAAATCTCTTGTGTTCTCCCCCCTCTAAGGCTTGCAGCGGTGCATGTAGCGGGGATACAGGCAGCAGTCTCTAACGGTGTGCTGCTTGCAGAGCCAGGCGAGGAAGCGTTCCAACCCGAGACCATAGCCACCGTGGGGAGAGCTTCCGTATCTGCGGAAGAAAAAATATTTATGTCAGTTCCTTTTATTCTTTTTGTCTCATTCCAAATCATGCCCGTCTTTTGGATGACTTACTTTCTCTGGTCGGTGTACCAGTAGTACGGCTCCGGGTTCAGGCCCTCGCGCTTGAAGGCGGCCATGAGCTCGGCAAAGTCGTTGATTCTCATCGATCCTCCGACGATCTCGCCGACGCCGGGCATGAGGCAGTCGACGCTCTCGGTGACGCGCTTGTCAGCCTCGTCCTTCTGCATGTAGAAGGCCTTGATCTCGACGGGGAAGTGGGTCAGGAAGATGGGCCGGTTGATGATGTCAGTCATGCGGCGCTCGGCGGCCTCGGCGATGTCGTCGCCAAAGGTGTGCGGGTTGCCCTCCTCGTTGAGGATCTCGTGCTCGCGCAGCCAGTTGATGGCGTCAGAGTACTTCATCCGCATAAAGGGCCGCTCGGGCATCTTGAAGTCCGGGTTCATCGCCCGCACCTTTTCCGCGACGACCGGGTCCTCCATGACGAGCTCCAGCACGCGGCACATGATGTGCTCGATGTGGGCCAGCAGGTCGTCAAAGGAGAGGAAGTCGAGCTCGGCCTCGATGTGCGTGAACTCGGACAGGTGCCGCCGGGTCAGCGACTTCTCAGCGCGGAACGACTTCTCGATGCAGTACACGTGGCCCATGGACGGCAGGCACGTCTCGAGGTAGAGCTGCGACGACTGCGTCAGGTAGGCGTCCTCGCCGTAGTAGTCGAACTTGAAGAGCGTCGCGCCGCCCTCGACCTGCGTCTGCACCAGCGCGGGCGGGCTGACCTTGCGGAAGCGCAGCTCCCTGTATGCGCGGTTGAAGGCGTACTCGACGGCGTCGCGCACAATCATGACGCCCGAGGCCGTGTCACCGCGCAGCGTCAGGTGGCGCAGGTCCAGCAGCATCGCGGCCTCGGCGTCCGCCTGCACCCTGTTGGTGATGGCGTCGTCCCCGCCGGCGGCCTTCCAGTGCTCGGGCACCCGGAAGAAGTCGGCGTGCAGCTCGCGGTTGAGCGGCGCCCGCGCGCCCGCGGGCACCTCGCGCATCTCGCCCAGGATCTCCATCGACGTCTCCCGCGTCAGCGTGACGGCGTCGTACGTCTTGGCGAGCTGGCCCGACACGACCACCTGCATTGTGCCGTAGCCGTCGCGCAGCGTGATGAACATGACGTCCTTCTGCTTGCGCTCGCGGTGGACGCGCCCGACGACGCGGACGCGCGTGCCCTTGCTCTCCGGGTCGTCGGCCTTGCGAAGCTTGATGTGGTCGCCGACCTCGTCGAGCCCGATCTTGACCGCGGCGGGCAGGCTGGGGTCCTCCTCGACCTTGATGGCCCTGGCGGCGTCGAGCGCCCTGGCGCGCTCCTCATCCTCCTTTCTGCGCCGGAGGGCGAGCTCTTGGTCCTTGGCGGCCTTCTTCTTCTGCTGCTCGAAGTAGTTGGCGGCCTTCTTGAGCGCCGACTTGGCCGCGGGCTTCCACTCCTGGGCGGCCTCGTCGTCCGCGCTCTGGGACTTGCGCGTGAGGTACTGTTCCTGGGCGGGGTGCTGGAGGTAGGCGAACTGGAGGGTCTTGTAGGGCGACTGCTCGGTTCCCGCCTGAGTGGCCTCGTCCCGGCCGACGTCCTCGTCGATGTAGATGGCGACCATAGCGGGCAGTCTTCTCGGCGAGCTGTACAATACTAGTCTGTGATGGGTGAGTGCCTGTCCTGTCAGCAAACAGCCTGGTAAGCAGGGGACTTTGGCTTGGGAGGATGGCTTGAGAGGGTCCTCACGACGGAGAATAAAAAAAACGCAGTCTTCTCCTTTTATGCTCGTCCGAAGTCTGCAGAAACAAAGTTGATTGACAAGAAGCCCACGATGTCCCGGCAAGGCGGGGCAGAAGCGGTCCAGATCCTCGTCTCAGTTTGACTCACGCAGGGACAGCAAATCGAACGCAAATCGGAGGCCAGATGACGGGGTCTGACCGAGTCCTTATCGGAATTTTCCGTTCCTTATCACCCCGCCAGGCATTGACGCACCTGATTGGCCGCTCAGGGTGTGGCTGGTGCCACTGGGGATCCGCCAGGGGCGGGGCCCCCGAGGCGTGCATGTTGCTGTGCCTGGCGTCAATGATTCCTAGTACTCGTAAGAGGCCCCCTTTGGCTTATACGAGTACGAAGTACGGCTACGACCTCGAGGATGATCATATTGATCGATTCCGTGTGTCATGAATCTACTAGCTGTTGATTTTCTGAAGATGACGAATGGCTAAATCATACTCGTATATGCATTCAAACGTCTTTTGCCGCGAACTGCCGGGAACAAAATGAAATGAAGAAAAGGGAAAGAAAAATATAGAAATCGTGCCATCTAGTATCGTCCATGCAGCCCAAACATATGTAAGGCATGTATGTATCATGTTGTCGGAAAGGCCTACCCGAGGTTGAACTCACTGGCGCCACTCGTGAGCATCCTGCTCTTCATCCTCAGGATCTTGCGGTTGGACTGTGCCTGGTCCTCCGTAAAGTCCTTGGCCTCGTCGTCGTCATCCTTCTTCGAGCCCTTGGCCGACGCCGACGCCGCGCCCTTGGCCCCCTTCCTCTTCCTCTCGATGCCCGCGCCGATGCCCCCCGGCGGGTCGCGCAGTCCGTAGCTCTTGGCCATGTGCCCGAGATGCAGTTCCGTGATGTCGAAGTGCACCCGCTCCTCGCGGATGTGGGTCGCGTACGCCCTGATGTGCGACTTGAAGCCGTTCCGCGCCAGCTCGAGGCGCTTCGCGTCGTTGAGCAGCCGCTGCTCTAGGTGCAGCTGCAGGGTCTCGGCCTTTGCGAGGTACGACTGCCCGTCTGTCGGCGCCGACGTCGTCTCCACGGGGAACTCCATCTTCGCCATGAGGCCCTTCTTGAGCACCGAGTCGTACGATACCGCCGTCGGCGACCCGGACGCCTTGAGCAGCTCGATGTAGCCCTCCTCGGAGCCGGGGAGGAGGAAGATGGTCGCGTCGCCTGATCGGCCCGCACGGGCTGTCCGGCCGATGCGGTGGATGTGGTCGGCGAAACTGAACGCCGGGTCGTACTCGATGACGAGGTCGACGGACGGGATGTCCAGACCACGGGAGGATACGTCCGTAGTGATGAGGAGCGAGGGCAATTTGCAGTCGGAGAAGGAGCGCAGGGTGGCCGTTCGGATGGGTTGGGAGAGGGAGCCGTGCATCCTGTGCAGGATGACCTCGGGGCTCGCCATGGACGTGATGTACGATGCCTTACACACCGTCTTGGATGTGTTCTCGGCGTCCTTGGAGGCGGACGGGGGGAGCTCCGCGTCTCCCGGCGTCCTCAACAGCTCGTAGTGGAAATCGACCGTGTCGGCGCACGACATGAAGATGATGGCCTTCATCGTGTGGCCTCTCCGAGAAAAGACCGATTTCAGGTATGCCATGAGCGTCACCAGCCGCAGTTTCGACGGCACGATGATGTGTGACTGGTGCAGCTGCGAGGGCGCCTTGTGGACATCCGGCTCCTCCACCTTGTTGTTGTTGCTGTTGCTCTCGTCGCTGCCCGCCTCGCCCTTCTCGGCCGCCAGGAACACTGCATCGGCCAAGCTCATCTCCCCCAGCTTCTGGACGTTCATCTTCATCGTGGCGGAGCACAGGACCGTGACCCTCCGATCCGGGAGGGCGTCGAGGGAGACGCCCGACGGCGTGGTCTTGGCTATCTCCACCTTCTTGAGCGCATCGATGGCCTTCTTCAGATCCTCCTCAAAGCCCAGGTCCATCAGCCGATCGCCCTCGTCGAGGACAAGCCACCGCACGGTGCCCAGGTTGAGGGCCTTGGTGTTATCGATGTGGTCCGCCAGTCTTCCCGGCGTCGCGACGAGGAAGTTGATGCCCTTTCGGATCCGGGCCTTCTCCGCCTTCTTCGACTCTCCTCCGGTGATGGCCGTCGACACGAGCCACGGGAAGGGCCTTATGAGTTTCTCCAGCACGGTGTGCGTCTGCTTGGCGAGTTCGCGGGTCGGCGCGACGATGATGGCGAAGACCCCCGAGTCGCGGTGGACCTGCTTGCCGCCGCCGCCGCCGCTGAGGAGCAGGACGCGGTGCAGGATCGGGAGGAGGTAGGCGAACGTCTTTCCGGAGCCCGTCTCGGCCTGGACGAAGGCGTCCGAGCTCGTCGATAGCAGGTGGGGCAGGACCTTCTGCTGGATCGCCGTGGGCCGCTCGAGGCTCATCTTGCCGAGCTCGTCGACCAGCCGCGACGAGATGGTCAGCGAGCCGAAGCTCGCGACGTCGAGGAGCGGCGCGTTCGACGGCTTGGGGGCCTCCCACTCGGGCTCCTCCTCGAAGACGGTCTTCTGCTCCGGGTTGAAGGAAAACAGCTTCGACACGACCTGGCGGTTTCCGAAGCCGGGGCCCGAGCCTCGCTGGTCCTTGGGGGCCCCTCCCGAGGCGGGGCCGTTCTCGCGGGGCGGCGCTCGTTTCCTGGAGTCGGGGGTGTGGCTGAAGGTCCGGCCGGGACCCTCGTGCCCGAGCCTCGGCCGCTTGAAGGACCTCGAGCCGTCGTCGTGATCGGTGGAGTCCCTCCCGGCCGCTGGGGCTGGTTTGCCGGTCGATGAGAGCCTGGCATTTCTCTCGGCGCGTTTTCGGTCTCGCCATTTCCCGCCGGTGAACTTGGTCTGGGGCTTGAGCGGCCCACTGCCCAGCTCAAAGTTCATGAGCATGCCATCGTCAGCCATTCTGAATCAGTACTGCCCCTTTCTGGGCGGTCGGTCGGGAGGACGGGTCGAGGTTGGATGGAGGATTCCCGTCGTCTTCAATTCTCTCGCGCACCTTCCCGAGCTCGAGTTGCATCGCCGTCCAAGAAATTTGACTGGTATCGCTATCGATAAGCTGATAGGAAGATATCCAATGGCCCAATAATGCACACCTTCAAACACCATATGGGTCTTCATCTCCTCGCTGCTTCAGACCAAGCATCTACAACATCTACCTGTACTCCGTACTTTGTACTGAGCTCGGAAATATCAAGAAGAGCATTCTGGACAGTTGTGATGAGCGCGGTATCGAATTTTCATCCATGCGTATTTCGAAGCGTTGACAATGAGATTGATGACTACCATACACGACATCTCGCTCCCTCAGACAACCTGTTGCTCGCTACATTTTGACCACCCCTTCAAGCATATTTCTCGGTACTAGGTGTACACAACAGTCTGGATTTATCATCACTTCAACTTCCCATCATCATCGCACCTGAGGAGCCCAGTTCAACAAGTCTTCGCACGGACTCGACCTCTTTCACGGGATCACAATGTTGAACGCAGTATCGGGCAAAGTAACGAGCTGGCAGATGGTGGTCCAGGCCTTGACGTCGCCAGAGGTGTTGAAGCCGTCGAGGCTGGCCGCCTGGCCCAGGGCCGCGGCTCCAATGAGGTTCGTGAGATCAGCGTGCTTCAGCCAGACGGTCAGGGTCGCCTTGCCCGTGAACGAGCTGCTGTACGCCACGTACGGGGTGGCGCGTCCGGTCACGGCGCCGTTGCTCATCCTGCAGTGCCATCCAGCGCCCGGGTTGGCCGCCTGCTGCACCATGTCGTCGATCATGAAGTCGATCGTGACGCCGTCCTGGAGGCCTGCCTTGGGCCCGTCGATGCGGATGGCCAGGGTGTCGAACAGCTCGTCGAGGCTGAGGCTGGCGAGCGACTCCTGCGATATGACGTCGTACGCCGGCTGCGGCCCCTGGATCAGCTCCTGGGCACCGACCAGGTAGATGTTGCGCCAGGTGCCGTTCTCTGATGCCTGGCCCATTTGCGTGTACACGGTCGAGAGGAGGTTCCTCGCGTCGCCGTTGCTCGGGTCCGCGAAGACGAGCTTGTTCAGCAGGGTGGCGGCGAAGCGCAGGTCTCCCCTGGAGTAGTAGTCGTTGGCCTTCTGGTACGCGGCGGCACTTCCTCCCAGGCAATCGACGAACCGGGTCGCCTCGTCCGTGGGCGTGTGCGGGTGAAGATTGGCGGGGTTGCCGTCGAACCAGCCCAGGTACTTGTCGTAGACGGCCTTGACGTTGTGGTTGACCGAGCCGTAGAAGCCCTGGAGGTTCGTCTTGTCCGCCAGGCTGGGAGGCAGCTTGATGGTCTCCCCAATCTCGACGGGCGTCAGGCCCTTGTTAAACTGGCGCACCGTCTCGTTGTGCAGGTATGCATACATGTCGCGCTGCTGGGACAGGAAGGTGACCGCCAGGTTCTGGTCGTCCTGGTTCCAGGTGGGCCAGTGGTGGCTGGCGAAGACGACCCTGACCTTGTCGCCGAACAGGGCGATGGTCTCGTCCAGGTAGCGCGACCACATCCTCGCGTCTCGGACCTGGGCGCCGCGTAGCGTCTGAATGTTGTGCATGGTGTGCGTGGCGTTCTCTGCCGCACAAAGCGCCGAGTAGTCGGGGAAGAAGAAGTTCATCTCGGAGGGGGCCTCGGTGCCGGGGGTCAGCTGGCAGATGACTTGCAGTCCGTCAATCTTGGGAAGAAGAGGTCCGTCGACCTTGACGTTCTCAGTCGGCTTGATGAGCGTGTTGGTGCCTGTGGACAGGGACTGTCCTAGGCCGCAGCCAATGCAGCCGACGGGTGAAGGGTCCAGAGACTGCCCGTACATGTAGATGGAGCGTCTGCCCATGACAACCCCGGCGTAGATGTTCTCGCTGACAGCATGCTGGAGAAATCCATCGGGAGCTATGATCCTGAGATCGGGGCCGGCCTTGTCCACGACGGCCTGGGCACCTCCGAAGTGGTCACCGTGAGAGTGCGTGTAGAAGAGAGCCACGATCTCAGCCTCCTGGCCGAGTTGCTGGACATGATACTCCTGATAGAGCTCAAGACCCCTCTTGGCCGTCTCGGCCGATGTCAAGCAGTCGATGATGACAATCTGGTTGGGATTGGTGGGGATCCGAATGAAGGTCATGTTGGAGATGTCCAGACCGCGGGCTTGGTAGATGCCGTCGACGACCTGATACAGGCCGGCCGTCACACTGCAGAGCTGTCCCTGCCTCCACAACATCTTGTTCGCTGTGCTGGGACAGTCATCTTGCATGAAAGCAAAGGCGTCCGAATTCCAAACCACGACAGAGGGGTCTGATTCCGAGTTGACGATTGGGTCCTTCTGGGGGATCAGGAGGCCCTGCTGAGCGAACTGAAAGTCGTAGTTTTCAGTCATCTTGGGGATGAGAGGGGTCCAGAAAGGCAGCAAGGGTTCTTTGGAATGAATGCGATCTCGTTGGCCCCCCTTTCCTCAAGACTGGGCTGTGTGGCGTTGTCGAGGTGCCTCCTTTGCCTTCATGGACATGGTCAGCTATTTATCCTTGAAGACTTGCTCGCGATCCACGGCACAGACAGTTCGACTGACGATGAGTTCCTCATAGTGACGACTTCGACAACCTTCCCCCTCCTCCCGCCAAGATCTGCAGCCATGCTAGCACGGCCATGAAGCCGTTGCATATGTTTCTCAGCTTTCCTGGAGGCTACTGCATCAAGCGATTGGCTGAGGCTTGGGCTGAAGAACATCGTGACACTCTAGGACAACATCGCTCAATGCATCTTCAAGAAGGCCGATGGAGATCTGCAGCTGCCCCTCGTTCCTCTCCCCGCTCGATATTACGACATGGCTGCCGACCTGCTCAAAGCTCTCGCAGCGGGTGTATGCGGGCTGACTCAGTCAGAGCCAGATGCATGTCCTTAGTTTCTCTTGTTCCAAAGCTCCCAAACTAGTTGAGAGTCCTTCCCTGAACCTCTCTTTCGAGAGGTTCCAGGCTCAAGGCTTGAAGAAGGGAGAGCAGGCTCCAGATAGAAATTGCGTGACGAACAAGACCTCTGAGTAGGCAATTGATGAGACGTAAACGGTCCTCGTGATAAATGAGGTGTCTTCTAGAGCTCGCATCCCATACTCATACAGAGAGCTTGGGCGGACTTGAAATTGCCGTCGCGTTGCCTTGAAACTTGGCGATCCTACTCTGTACAGCAACGTATGTTGAACAACACACGCTGCAGATGCGCGCGGAGAGGGGAAGAGGGCTTTCAGCACATTAAAGCGGGGGCGAGACAACAGAGTCTCATCACGATCAGCCGTTGGAAGCTTCTGCTCCATGGCGCGTGCAGTTGGAGACACGGTCGGTTGAAGGAGAGTGGTTGAGCTGCGGACGCAAGCGTGACTAAAGAAAGGTCGATCGACCTCAGGGCTGAGACTCAAGAGGCACGGCAAATAACGGTGGCTGCGGGAGATTGCGCAATGACATGCAGCCGCGTTATGAAGATGCGGGGAAGGCGGGGATGGGATGCCATTCCCATTCGAGGATCAGCCAGCTGAATAGAAACTCGTACGAGTACACAAATTTTCGAACATCTGCCCAGAGTGTGATCGTTGGCGAATTCAAAATCAGGCCATTGAGAGTCGAAGCCTCAAAGAGAGCCAATGACGGCGAAGGCCGAACTGCCAATAAAATGCGACTTCAGACAAGTGGCATCCATCAGACATGCAGATGGGGGACTGCGAGAGATATCAAAACGCATATTGTTGTTATTGTTATTGTTGTTGTTGTTGTTGTTGTTGTTGTTGTTGTTGTTGTTGTCGTCGTCGCCGTCGCCGTCGTCGTGTCCAGACACGAGAAGGCGCATGGTTGAGATCTCGCTCAATGGCCATGATGAGACAAAAAGCCCAGACATGGCCCTGTCGAGGCCACTTTTCTTGGTAGGTATCGTCCGGAGTGCTCCGTAGTAGCAAGAAAGATTTCAGACCACAGCTCGGAGTCATCAAGTTGCGGTTTTCGGCCTTTGCTCTTCGAACAAGCACGAGTCGTGCGTTGCCAAAACAGGGTTCACGCCGGTAGGAAATTTTGTGAGTCATGCGCGCTCTGAGGGCCGAAGCCCGGATCATCCCATTTTGGAAAGTGATCGTTCGAGCATGTTCTGCACGGTCAGCAACACGCGGGAGATCCCGGAAGCCTTGAATGGTACTCCGTAATCTTTTGTTTGGACGACTCACCCTGAATTGTGAAGCTATAATTCAGTTTGCTCCCGTTATTCACCGACCTGATCAACAGCGCACAAGATTAGAGCCGTACAGAATAGAGGGTTCACCGCGACCGGCAAAGGCTTTGTGGGCGGATGGTACGGAGTACCTGGAGGCGGGCAGTTGAAGTTTCCGAGACCGAGACCGACCATGGGCTCGGACTCAGGGCACATGTGAAGTCCAGAGCAGATGGAGCCGAAGGATTGCGACATGGGCGCTTGTTGTTAAATGGCGCTGAACAGCGAGCAAGGCTCCCCTCGGGGACCTGCATTGCCGACAAAAGACTCAACTCAAGAGCAATCAATGCCATCCAAGCTCGTGCCGTGCCTCTGGACATGACTTTGCCTCGGTCGATATACTCCGTAGCCGGTTCAAAGTCCTGAGGAGAATGACATCAGCACCGCCCCCGAGTTTTCTAAGGGATCTGCTAGTACGGAGTACGGAGTATACTAAACCTTCAGAGATTTTCAAAGTGGCCACCTCTCAGAGCTCCCACCCCGTAGCTTCCACCCCGTCTCAAAGGGCCAAACGTCTGCAGAGCCCCGTGCTACTGTTCAGCTCCTAGTCCGGGCGCCATATCGCGCAGGGAGTCCTCGCGCAGAGGGTTAGAGGATCCCGGGTTTACCCTTTGGGCAGCCTCCCACGAGGATCGACACAAGGGGCGGGGCGCGCAGGGCGGGTTCCTGAAGGATGGACGCGTGGACATTGCGTTAAAGAGATGTCGCCTGGGCATTTGTCAGACAAAAGGTTCCTCAGGAAGAATCAATTGATTGCTTCAAGTTGATGAAACGTGTCAAGATCCAAGAGTTGATTGATTGCTTTAGTACTAGTGATTGGATCTCAGCCTGGTGGACTGCGAGTCGCTCTTGCCGTGAATCCGGCGATGCAAATTGCCATGCTGTCCTTTCACAACGCGGGAAGGAGCTGCCTCTCGGAGCACCTCCAGCTCCTGCCTCGAAGGCCGAAGCCATCAACCTGAAGAAGGAGGTACGAGTACGGATACGAGGTGGATCAGGAGCGAACACCGGTCGCTTCCGGAATCTTCCCATGGTGGGGCGCAGTACGGACCTGTACCTACGGAGTACATGCGGAGAACGGGCGGAGCACCGTCCCAACCAAGTTGTGAATGACTCCCCACTGCCCGGCGAGGCTTCCAGCGCTGCGTCCTCGTATGCGCTACCGTACGGAGGGCTATAGTTGAAGCTCAGCTCAGCGCCCGCCCGCCCGGCCTTTGGCGAGTCAGGCGGGTTCGTCATGGAACCCGAGCATCGATTGAACGTGCACCCTGGAGGCCCTCGCCGAGTCGCCTACTCCGTACAGGTACTACTCCGCACTAACCTACTACACACATGATTTTCTGGCACGGTGCGGATAGCCTACAGGGCGTTATCGATAGCCTACAGGGCGTCGCACCTGCTGTCTGGCCCTGCAGCAGCCGGCAGGAGCCCCCCAGATTCCAGGGTCCGGTTGCTGCCTCCAATCAAATGCATCAACAGATCCGTCCCCGACCCACCCTCGGCGCAGCGAACTTCGAGGAAAGAGCTAGAGACCCTGCTCTTGCGCCTCCGATCCCGATTTTTTTCGACCGGCTATTTTCTCTCTTTTATTCCTCTAGTCCGCGACTTCAGCCCTCGAATCTTTTCTCCCTCCATTCTCTTCCAGCCAGCATTACCAGCCCAGCTCGTCCAAGGAATACCATCCATCTTTTTTTTTCTTATACAGCGCGTTTGTTTGACGGCTTCTCAGCTCGTCAGATGAACCTGCAATTGATCTCCATTCCCTCTTTCCCCGTACGTCTCTGCGCAACCGCAACCTCGCACTTCCCAATCCTCAGTTCGCAGTCCTTGGTCCCCGATTTCAGTCCTCCATCTATCCTGACACGAACATCAATATCTGCCCCCCCCC
>NQYS01000002.1:3106002-3128492 GCA_003055955.1 Escovopsis sp. AC | reverse complement strand
GGGGGGGAGGAGGACTGGTCAGCGAGGAACGAGAGCTGAAAGGCCCGCATGGAGAGAGAGTGTGAGAGGCAAAGAGGCCCGCCATGCACAGTGTCGTGGCGTGCTTGGGCGGGCTGTCATTGTTGGGGCGAGACTCACTCTTCTTCTGTAACACCCGGGATCGACACGGGGACTAGCTTGGAGTCGAACGGGGCTGACTACAATCTCAGTTAGCGAGCTGACTTGCGGAGGTGGTGATCCAGACGCATCAACAATCACCGTAAATCCCTGTCCTGCCCTCCTCCTCCTTTGCCGCCCCCACACGTGCACTTACAATCTCGAGGCCTCTCTTCTCCTTGCGCCGCCCGGCGCGCAGGACGCTCTGCACCCGCTCGTACAGCGTCCGGAAGTTATCCTTGAGCGGCATGTCGGAGCTGCTGGTCGACTTGGTGGAGGAGGCGACGATGCTCAGTGTATCTAGGTGGCTCATGGATACCGATGTCCTCAGGGTATGCGCCATCATCGGGCGTACGAGGACGGCGGAGAAGTAGTCGTCTCTCTCTCTCTCTCTCTCTCTCTGTGTGTGTGTGTGTGTGTGTGTGTGTTCCCTCACACTGAATCCTCTCGATCGCGGTGCTGGCTGATATGGATCAAATGCTTTTTGGCTGGTATGCTCAAGGATAGGTGGGTGGGTAGGTATGTAGGTAGGTGGAGATGCGAGTTTTGGGCCGAGATGAGCCGGTGTCGAGAAAAGCTGAGGAGACCAGTCCCTCTTCTTTCCCTTTCTTCCTTTCGTGATGATCGTGACGATCGTGACGGGCTGATGCTGCTGATCTTGGTCGTATGTGTGGTCTGCCGCGAGTGGTCTTCTTCTTTTGTCTATCGTGTGCGTCTTGTTCAAATAGGGATGCCGGATCTCTGGAGACGGTTGATGCGGATAACGACAGGCACTGCTTTCGAATCGAAACGAAGAGTCGATGTTGATTATTATAAGACGGATAGTAGTAGATATAATAGCTGTAGCAGCAACAGCAGGGGCAGAAGCAGAAGCAGAAGCAGTATTAAGAGGGTGTTATACGATGGGCGTCAAAAGAGAACAATGAGTCGTACGGCCGGAATCGATCGATCGAATGAAGCTTGAGCACATGAAAATGAGGGAACGCAGACCTCGGTCTACCAAAGGAAGGACTGAAGAATGCCGCACAGTTGGGCGTGAGGTTTCTCGAGAGAGGTGGCGCCAGCTAAGGATGCAATGGGCTTCTCAGAATGGAAGTGGGCGTTGCCGGGTTCATATACGGCCATGCACGGAGTAACCCGAGGGGGGGGCGGGGGGGTGTGGAGAGGAGAGGACGGAGGCATGCAGGTACGTGTGGCCGGCGTGTGCATATATAGAATGCCAGGCAGAATGTGAATCGGTGAGCCGGGGTTCTGTTCCCCTGAGGGGGGAGGAGGAGGAGCTGCAGCAAAGAGAGAGAGCGAGCGAGAAAGAGACTTGGGAACGACGGCGAAGACCTGGGGCGATCAGACACGTCAGTGTAACATATGCAGACACGCTCGTGAGTCGATTGTCTCAGGCTGAGAAAAAGAGAAGGGGGACCAAGGGCGAGGAAGCGAAAAGAGCTCTAGAGGACCGAGGCCATGGTCGGGTTCGGAATGCGTGAGGCTTGGACTGGATTCCAATCAAAGATATGCCGGCCGATCGTGCAGTCCCCATATTGCCGTATCCCGTATCCATTGATCCATGCACAAGCCAGCCTCGCATAGCTTGTCCAGGCGAGTGCACCGGCCGCACCGGAGCGGCGGACCAGCGGGCGGGCGGCGTGCTCCGTACCCGTCATGTCTTGCCTTGCCTTGCCTTGGATCTTGATGCATATCATAATTGATGAGTGGATCCCGGTGCTTATTGTCGTTTTCATTTTCTCGTCGTCGTCGTCGTCGTCGTCGTCGTCGTCGTTCTCGTCGTACCTATTCCGAGCCGCCTTGAGAAGGGGTCCCGGATTCCCCAGCGCAGAAAAAAAAAATAAAGGCGCAGGAAATGGAGCTTTCGGCTCTCCAATCTCACAGAAATCTCAGATTCCAGCTTCCAGCACGCTCTCAACTCGATAGCCTGGAGCAAGTACCCCAAAATGCGGTGCCACGGGCGGGTTTCGCAGGCTCGGTATCCCCTACTCTGTGCTCCCTTCTCCGTCCAAAAGCATTCTTGGTGTTGCGATTTCCCCTTGCAGCAGGGACAGATTTTTCGTTTTTGGAGGTCTCAGCCGTCTCAATCGCGGAACGGAGGGAATGGGAGGGCCTGCGTGACGAGATATGAGGTGGTTCAAGACTTCCCTCCCAGGGAGCAATTGGCCGGCTTTTGCCCTCCTCAGAGGCTGCTGCTGCCTGGCTTCGCCGAGCTTGTCGGAATGCTTGTCAGAAGAAACGATCCTGCCATCACGGCTTTCTCCCCCCCGGCGCGGGCCCAAAAACCGCCTCCATCATCACTCAACGGCCGAACCAATCACACAATCGGCATGACGAAGGAAGATCTCGCTAATCTTGAAGTCGGCTGGAGTGCGACGAGCGCGTCCGGGAACTGAATTTGAATTAACCAATACAGGGCGGCCCTCTAATGACCTTGTGCGACAACGATCCCACGTAGACAGGTCGTGGGCTTCTGTCACTTGGGATAATCCTTGAGATGGAAGCTCTTGGACTTGACAAACTGTTCGAATCCGAGCTTGCCGAGGGTCTGGCCCCTGCCCGAGTTCTTCCAGCCAGTCCAGGAAAGATCCTAGTGGTGAGTTCAGATGCTCGTTAGCGACTGGGTCGGATCGCCCTTGGCAATGAGAAAAATAGGAGCGAGAGTCATGCGACGGAGGGCAAACGGAAGAGCAAGGAGGAAGAAGGGGGGAAAGGGTTCCATGACCAACTCACAGGGCTTGGGAAATCACATCGATTGACAAATACAGTCCCCGCCTCGACTTCTTCCGCGATAGCGTAGCCCCTCTCTACGTCCTTGGTCCAGATGCTTGCGGTGAGACCAAACTCGCTGTCATTCATGAGCCCGACGGCTTCCTCGTCGCTCTTGACCTTCATGACGGGGATCACGGGCCCAAACGTCTCCTCACTCATCACGACCATGCCGTGGTTCACGCCAGTGAGCAGGGTCGGTTTCACAAAGTTGCCCTTGGGCGGCGGGTTTTGGAAGCTCTCGTTGTCCGGAGTGGCATCTTTGGCGCCCTTGTCCAGAGCATCCCGAATGTGCGACTCGATTGTTTGCCGGGAACGCAGCGAAATGACGGGTCCGACATGGGTAGCCTTGTCAAAGGGGTCACCAAGCTTGTAGCCCCTGAGGACCTTTTGGACGGCGGCGACAAAGGCGTCATGGACGTTTTCGTGGACGTAGATGCGCTCGAGCGAGCAGCAGCTCTGGCCCGAGTTGAAGACGGCGCCGTCCACGATTTCCTCGGCGGCCCAGTCAATGTCCACGTCGTCTCTGATGTAGGCGGGGTCCTTGCCGCCCAGCTCGAGGCCCACGTTGACGACCCGATCGGCAGCGGCCTTCTGAACGGCGAGGCCGCCGGCGACGGAACCCGTGAAGCAAACCAAAGCGACCTTGGGATCCCGAACGATGGATTCCATGATGCTGGGGGACCCGCAGTGGAAGTACTGCAGGACTCCTCCAGGGAGGCCCGCCACTCTGAAGAGGTCGGCGACGTGCTCGACGATGGTTGGTGTCTGAGGGGACGGCTTGAGGATCACGGTGTTTCCAGCCAAGATGGCCGGAATGAGGGAGTTGATGAGGATCAGGTAGGGATACTAAAGACACTGTCAGTCCGCCCCTGGCTGGCTGGTTGGCTAGCATCACCCTTCTTTCAGGGTTTCTCTCTCTCTCTCTCTCTCTCTCTCTCTCTCTCTCTCTCTCTTCTTCTTCTTTCTTTTTTTTTGTTCACTCACATTCCATGCAAAGATGATGAGGACCGGGCCGACGGGTGCCCTGCGGATGAAACGCCTGAAACCCTTCTCTGTTTCGCCCTCGATGTCCTTGAGAACCTCGTCGCTGATCTTGAGCAGATGCTCTGCTCGGCGGATGGCGGTGGCAACCTCCTTGGCCGTGTAGGCAATGGGCCGGCCCATCTGCGTCGTCAGCTCGAGGGCGAGCTCATCCTGCTTGTCTGCCAGGCCCTTGAGGAATCCTTTGACAATCTCCTGGCGTTCCTTGAGGGTCGTCTTGCGGAATTGGTGGAAAGCCTCGGTGGCGATCTTGGGCAGCAGTTCCAGGTCCGTGGCCGAGGCGCCATTCCTGGTGATGACGACCTCATTGGTGGTGGGGGAGACGGTGTTGATGAGTTCGACCGACATTTTGATCGCCTGGCTGCAGATGGATTTCCTCCCAATTGATGTGTGGCGCGAAGGATCAAACAATTGAATGTTTCGAAACGAGGTGCAATGAGGAGGAGAGAAAGGAGGAGAGATGAAGAGGAGAGAGAGAAGAGGAGGGGAAGTTCTGGAGATGCTTTTGGGATGCGATTGAGGAAGGTCGGATGACGGGCTAAATCGCTCCTGCCCCTCTCAAGCTGCGAGTACGAGAACCTCCTGCACGGCGGCATGCGATGTCACTGCGTCCAACAGCTTTGTCGGCGGGAAATGTTATACATTTAAGGAGCAAAAATTTGAAGATCCAATAATTGATACATGATCAATGTCGTCCTCTTTCTCTTTTTTTTTGCTTCTGTCAAACTGTCATTGGTACTTGGAGAGAGGCAGGACGAGAATCACTTGAGATCGCAAGTTGGCAGCCGTGTGAATTGATACAGTCTCTATCATAAATCGCACCGTGAATGGTCATCAGAGGCTCGACTTCAATATACCCCTACCCTATAGTGCATACCTACAGATACCTACCCTATATGGTCCACGGTCGTCATCGCTATCGATAAAGAATTTCTTCTGCTCCTTCCGTTTATCGCGCTCGACGACCAACTTTTTTCCATCCGCGATTTGGCATAGCAATTCTTGGAGCGTCGACACATACATTTCGCGAGTCGATACATTCTAGAGAGCAAGTCTTTTCTTTGTCTTTTCTTCTCTTCTTCTCTTCTTTTTCATTTTTCTTTTATCAACAGACACAAGAAGAATCAGAAGCGGGAAATCAACATCGATGGCGACCCCCAAAGCAGCCGACCTCCTCAATGCGTCCGACAGCGAGGATGATCGGGCCAACAGCTACGACTCGGAAGATGACATGAGAAAGGGAGGCCGCGGCGCCAAGAGACGCAAGATCAGCAGCGACGACGAGCTCGAGTCTGACGACGAGAGGGACGACAGACGCGATGCCGACGACGACAATGGTGCCAGCGATGCCGAGTCTCGGGAGGTCAGATCGAACAAGCCCGGGCCCGATTCGAAAGCCAAGGCCAAATCCAAAGCAGATTCCCTCCCCAAAGTCGACCGGCCGATAACGAAGAAGAATCTGGTCGCGACCGAGGCGGCCATCAAGAAGTCGGGCGTCGTGTACATGTCGCGCGTCCCGCCGTTCATGAAGCCCAACAAGCTGCGCTCGCTGCTCGCCCCCTACGGCGAGATCAACCGCATCTTCCTCGCGCCCGAAGACCCCGTGGCCCGGGCCCGGCGCGTCAAGGGCGGCGGCAACAAGCGCAAGACCTTCACCGAGGGCTGGGTCGAGTTCCTGGAGAAGAAGCGAGCCAAGGCCGTGTGCGAGCTGCTCAACGCGCGGCCCATCGGCGGAAAGAAGGGCAGCTACTACCGCGACGACATCTGGAACCTGCTCTACCTCAAGGGCTTCAAGTGGCACAACCTGACGGAGCAGATTGCGGCCGAGGACGCCGAGAGGTCGAGCCGCATGCGGGCCGAGATCAGCAAGTCGACGAGGGAGAACAAGCTGTTTGTGCGCAACGTCGAGAGGGGCAAGATGCTGCAGGGCATGGAGGCCAAGACAAAGAAACGCAAGGCCTCCCAGGCTCTCAAAAAAGACAACAACAATGACGACGACAACGGCGACGGCGACGGTGACGACGGCGACGACGGCAGGTCAGGGGGGGCCAAGAAGGAGGCGAGGACGTTCAGACAGGTCGCGCAGGTCAAGAGGGACCAGGATACCAGCGAGCAGCCAGAGCATGTCACCAGAATTCTCAGCAAGATCTTTTAATGACAGCCATCCATCCGTGTTGCATTCCGCGTTGAGACACCCGACCCGAACTAGATTGGGAAGAGTAGGCTGGATATCAAATGGACCGTCTTCAATTCGAGGAGGAAGCAAAGATTATGTAATCACCCATTTGCTCTTGCGTCATTCCGGCCAGGGGTGTCCCTGTTTCGTTTATCGTTTCGTTGCTTATCGCTTATCTGTCATCTTATCGCGCGGCGGGGCAAAATAATTTTCTGGATTAATGCCTGTGACTCGTGACTGGAATCTTCATCGACAATCATCGTCATCACGTCACGGCAAGTCGGCGCCATACCCTCCTACTTCGATAAGTCACGATGTCTATGGATCTGGATGATGCCGTGTCCATCGGCGCTGTGCCGCAGCAGCAGATTCAGGCTACGTGAGTGCAACAGAAAAAAAAAGGAGCCGTGTTCGACCTAGTCGCATGACGCCCACGGTTCCGCGATATCCCTGCCCCCCCCCTTCTCGTCTTCCTTGCATCTGCTGACGGCTTCTCTTCGCATTTCAGGATTCTCTGCTGCAACTGCGGTGCCCCGATTGACGGAACCACGGCCACAGGCGCCGCCTGCTACGACTGCATCAAACTGACCGTCGACATCTCCCAGGGCATCCAGCGAGAGGCCACCCTCAACCAGTGCCGAGACTGCGAGCGATGGCTACTGCCGCCGACGAGCTGGATCGCCGCGGCGCCCGAGTCCCGTGAGCTGCTCGCGCTCTGCCTCAAGAAGCTGCGGGGCCTCAACAAAGTCCGGATCGTCGACGCCAGCTTCATCTGGACGGAGCCCCACTCGCGCCGCGTCAAGGTCAAGCTGACCATCCAGGACGCGGTGCAGGACGGCGTGCTCCTGCAGCAGAGCTTCGAGGTCGTCTACGTGCTGGCGTTCCAGCAGTGCCCGGAGTGCCAGAAGAGCTTCACGCCCAACCACTGGCGGGCCTGCGTCCAGGTCCGGCAAAAGGTCCTGCACAAGCGGACCTTCCACTTCCTCGAGCAGCTGATCCTCAAGCACGGCGCCCACAAGGACACGCTCAACATCAAGGAGGCCAAGGACGGCATCGACTTCTTCTTCTCCGCCAGAAACCAGGCCGAGAAGTTCCTCGACTTCCTCAACTCGGTCGTCCCCGTCAAGGTCAAGTCCTCTCAGGAGCTCATCTCCCAGGACACCCACACGTCCAAGAAGTCGTACAAGTTCACCTTCTCCGCCGAGCTCGTCCCCGTCTGCAGGGACGACCTGGTCGCTCTGCCCATCAAGCTCGCCAAGCAGTGCGGCAACATCTCGCCCCTCGTCCTCTGCAACAAGATCGGCACCGCCGTCTACCTCATGGACCCCCAGACCCTCCAGACGGCCGAGATCAGCTCCTCCATCTACTGGCGCGCGCCCTTCACGGCCCTCGCCGACGCCACGGAGCTCGTCGAGTTCATAGTCATGGACGTCGAGCCGACGCCCACGCGCAGGGGCAAGTGGGTGCTCTCCGAGGCCACCGTCGCCCGCGCCTCGGACCTCGGCGTTAACAACAAGACCTACTTCACCAGGACGCACCTCGGCAACCTCCTGCAGCCCGGCGACTCCGTCATGGGCTATATGCTCAGCGGCACCAACTTTAACAACCCCGAGTTCGACGCCCTCGAGCAGTCCAACACGTACGCCTCGCTCGTCCCGGACGTCGTCCTCGTCAAGAAGCACTACCCCAACCGCAGGAGGAACCGCCGCCGCAACTGGAAGCTCAAGCGCATGGACAAGGAGGAGGGCGAGCTGCTGCCCAAGAAGGCCGACCAGGAGCGCATGGACCGCGAGTACGAGATGTTCCTGCGGGACGTCGAGGAGGACGAGGAGCTGCGAGCCGCCCTCGCGCTCTACAAGAACAAGAAGCAGGACGAGGAGATGAGCATAGCGGAGACGGACGAGGGCGAGGACGAGGACGACGGCGCACCGCAGATCAACATGGACGAGCTGCTAGACGATTTCGAGGAGCTCACGATGCAGGACTCATGACAGAACTAAAGGCATTCCTTTTATTTCTTCTGGGAGGCGAACAAAAAGTCGGACTTCCTTGCTCATCTCTTTTTTCACTCTTACTTCTTTCTTTCTTTTTCCTTGGCCTTTCTTCGCATCAAGTTGAGGATCTTTTCGGAGCAACCAGCGCCTGTAGTACTGCATGAGATGAAGACATTTGACGGCGCATTGCCGTCGTTTGATTAGAACCGAACAACCCCTGAGACCCTCCCCCTCGCGCCGTGCCTATAAAAATGCCGGTATGATATCCAGCCCAGCCTGGCTATTCCGCCCCTGCTCATCCGCCGCCTTCTTCATCTGCTCTGTCGACGTTCTGCGATGCAGTCCCCTCGCACGTATACCAAACAAATCCCCATCATCATCACCATCATCGTCATCATCAACGTGCTCCTGCTGCTCCTCCTCCCGCCCCTCCGCGCCCTCATCTTCCCGAGGCAAGAAGCCCACTCTCCGCCTCTTCCCCCTATCCAACGCATCCCCCCCCATCACCACGCTCCCCACACCCTCTCGCCCCCTCGCCGCCGTCGCAAGCGGCCCCTCAACACGCTGGCTCTGCGACCCCCCACCCTGCGACGACGCAAACCCAGCCGCCGCCCTCGTCCCCCTCGACGACGCCGGCAGCACCTGTATATCCCTCCCCCTCGCACCCGGCGCATCCATCAACCGCCTGAGCCCCATCCCCATCCCCATTCCCATACCCTCCGCCCCGTCCCGCCCAGCACGCTGCGCGCTCTCGCGCCGCCGGCGCGTCGCCGCCGTCGGCGCCAGGCCCGCCACGACGGGCCGCTCGATCTCGCTCAGGGTGGCGGCGTGCCTGCGTCGCGCGAGGGCCTTGAGGCGCTCGTACTCGGCACGGTGCAGGTGCGCGGTGAAGCGCTGCGCGACGGCGAGGAACTCGTCCTCGACCATGCGGTACCTATCGTCGTCGAGGGCGCCGGGGACCATGAACCTGCCAAAGCCCCGGGGGTGTCAGACATCAATGCCGAGCACTCAGGCTGCCTACTGCTGTAGTTGCAGATGAAGCTCATGGGAGGGAAGGGGGCTTACTGCTCTGCGGGCCTCTCCGGGGGAGGAGATGTAGATGGGCTCCGCGCGGGGTCTAGCATCGTCCACGGTTAAACCGGTTTCCTGTGTAGCATTGATCTTGAATTCTTAAGGGGCGATGAAGTTGCCCACCAGAGAGGATGTGCTGTCTTGGTCCTCGCGCGGATGACGAGACCGAGCGACGGTCGGGCGGCGCAGCTTTCCTTGTAGAGGGAAGTGAGGGACCGGTTTCAGAGCCATCTTGTTTTTGAGACGAAGCCTGCCGTTTCCATGGTAGATGCCTCACCATATTGAAGCGATCGTTGATTTCGAATGAAAACGGATGGTATGAGCTCAGACGGTTGACCATGAACTGAGAGATAGATGCAGTGGTTGCCAACAGAGACCGCGATCGCCACGCCTTGTCAACGCTGAAATCAAGCTTGCAACAGCATCCAAAAACAGGAAGATGTAGGCGGCTTTCAATAAATCGATCGAGGCATGGGAAATACTTGAAGAGTGAAAAACGTCATGAAGAGGAGGAACAAAAGAGGGTTGCTAAACGCGCAAAAATGTAACTCTTCTCCGAAGAGAAACTCTCCGGGAGCGGATTCGAACCGCTGACATTTGGATTGCTCATGTACCCATTACAGTCCAACGCCATAACCAACTAGACGACCCAGAGCAGAAGAGTTAGTCTGACTCGAGCCATGGCGGTATATATACTCAGATCCAGACTACACTAGGCCAGACCCAGGCCCACGGCTGTCCCAGATGGGTTGGAGATGTGAAACCACATCGACATTCAGCACATTCATGAGACGAGAATATAACAATGTATTTCCAACGCCTGTAGTGTGTATACCAATCCAAAAGGGAGGAAAGAGGAGTTTGCATTCAACCACCGCCAGCATCGGCCGAGTGATGTCTTGATGCTTCCAGTCCCGTCATGCCAGAATCACTCACTCGCCGCCCTTGACAACATGGCAAAAGGCCTCGGCAACGCGATCGACATTTTTCGTGTTGAGGCCAGCCATGCTGATCCGCCCGTTCTTGGTCATGTAGATGTGCCAGTCATCGCGCAGCTTCTGGACTTGCGCCTCCGTCAGTCCGGTGAAGCTGAACATGCCAATCTGATCCGTGATGTGGTTCCAGGTGCCGGGGGTCCCCAAGGCCTCTAGCTTGGATCGAAGAGCGTGGCGCATTTCGATGATGCGGCCGGACATGGTCCTGAGGTTGTCCTCCCACTCCGAGAAGAGCTTGGCATCGTTGAGAACCGTGCCGGCGATGCGGGCGCCGTACAACGGCGGGTTGGAGATCTCGGACCGCTGGAGAATCGCCAGCTGGGAGCCGACCCTTGTGGCGGTGGCAGCGGCATCGGCATGGGGGGCAGCCACGTAGTGGAAGCAGCCGGCCCGCTCGCCGTAGAGGCCAAAGTTCTTGGCAAAGCTCTGCGCAATCACCAGCTCGAACCCCTGCTCCACAAAGTATCGAACGGCGGCGGCATCTCGGGCGAGGTCGCCAGACGCGAAGCCCTGGTAAGCGCAATCGAAGAAGGGGAAATGCTTCTTCTGCCGAATGATGTTGGCGAGCTCCTTCCACTGGTCAAGAGTTGGGTCGACGCCGGTGGGGTTATGGGCGCAGGGGTGAAGAAGGATGACGGAGCCGTCGGGAGCCTGCTGGATCGCCTCCCTCATGCCACTGAAGTCGAGGCCTCGGGTCGACTTGTCGAAGTAAGGGTACTGACCGACATTGAGGCCGACATTGGTGACGATCTGGTGGTGGTTGGCCCAGGTCGGGTTCGAGACGTAGACTGTTCGGCCGGCCCTGTAGAACTTGGCGAGAAAAAGGGCGCCGAGGTGGACAGCACCGGTTCCGGAGATGGTCTGAAACGAGCTGGTGCGCTTTCCCCTGATGGCGGGGGAGTCAGCACCAAGCATTAGCTCGGCGGCCTTTGATGTGAATTCGGCGACTCCCGCGATCGGCGCATATTCGTGGTTGAGCTCGGGGTTGTTTCGGAGGATCTCATCGGCCTGCGGACATTCGGAAGTTAGTTAAAGGGCTCAGGTGGTGGACTGTTGGAAAGCTCAAGAGGAGGTCGTCTAGATCGATCTTTGGTAGAAGAAAGGATGTGGAACGGAGGCAGCGAGAAGAAGGAGACAAGAGTGGTGGGAAGGAAACGCGCAATTGTCAAGCAGAGCACGTCGGGATTGCGGGGGTGGATCAGAGCTCCAATGGTGATACTCGTATGTCGCTGATAAGCGAGAGGCGTGATCCATTTACCTTCTTCACCACGGGGAGGACCCAAGGCTTGGCGTTGTCATCGCGGTAGGCGCCAATTCCCTGAATCACGGAGAAGAAGAGTTAGTATCAGCCGAAACCATTGTCGACGACAATGAATGGGCAATTGGGTTATTCCGCGGGGCGCTGCGTGTTGGACTCTGAGCGGAGGCGAGACTCACTAGATCGACCTTCTGAGGGTCCTGGTCGGCCTTGTAAGCGCGCATGAGGCCGAAGAGGGCATCCTCGGGAGCCGAAGGCACCTGGTCCGCGGGGAAACATGTGATGGAGGCCATTGGGGCGATGTGGTTTGCGATGCTGGTGATGCGCGCAAGAGACGAAGCCGAGGGAGAGCTCGATTGAGAGGGTGATGAGGGGGAGGAGGAGGAAGAGGGAGAAGCCATGGCGGTCCGGCTGATCTTGTAAGGTTAGTACTAGGTAATGGGAGGCGTCAGGCGGGAGGCAGGTACGAGGCACCGGGTACAGAGTAGGTACGGAGTACGGAGTACTGGGACTCGTGGTTGCCGCGCGAGCGACGGGAGCGATCAAGGGTGGGATGATGTGGTCCGATGGCGGGGCAGGAGCGACCTGCAGTGACTTCTCTCCTCGGCCGGGCGTGCCTGCCTCACCGGTAGTTGAGAGTGAGACGTCGGATGATGACAGGCGCGACCCTCACTGCTCCTTCCTAGTGGCGGCCGACGACGAAGCACGCGGCGACGGGGAGGCAGCGTGTTGGCTGTGGCTGGTGACTGTGCTTGGTTGGTGGTTGGTGGTGGGTGCTTTCAGGTCGACGACGACGGCAATGAGTCCTCACTCGTATGTAAAAGTACTCCGGACGGAGTACAGGTAAGCATGGACGGAGCAGCTGCAGATGTGGTGGGCTCTCGCGCCTGGAATGAGCTGGGGAGGTTTGGGGGCCGGGCCTAGCGCAAGCGGTCTCTACTCGGCAGGAATGTGCAGGATGGATCCCGTGCTGCGCGGAGCCGACTGATTGCGTCTTTGCAAAGGGATCAATGATGAAGATATACCGGTACTCGTACCAGGGGGTAGTATGCACGAGCACAGGTATGATCATAGATTCAAGTTCCAGGGGAAAAAAATCTGTCTCAGGTATTCCACAAGAAGGCGTCCCGGTGTTTATACGAGCAGGCATTCGGTTCATCGAGCTCGGTGGAAGCTTTGACGTGACCTTAGGTAATCCACCCATCATGGCCGAGGCGACCTCGGCTTCTCGCAGGCTCACACGACGCCGACAAGCTGATGAAGCTGCACGTATTGCCACGCAGCCGAGGCTCTTCCAACAGGTGATCGACCCCTTTGGCATCATTGTCCACCACATGACACAGCGACGCAAGGCACGTCCCCAAGTGATAACGCGATGGTGCTTGCTTCATGGAAGACGACCAAGCTGCGACTTGCTTGATTGAGCTTCAGATGTATGTACACGAGGTCGTCGCATCATGTATACATGTACATACATGCAGGTAGTGGCATCAAAGTCTTCTGCTGGCCTGCATTCACCCAATGCGATGCAAAGGGATACGAATTCGTGCAAGGCCCGCTGGTGATATATGTCGTCTCGCTCTAGATGATCAGGTCCCAGATGATGAGAAATGCGCAGAGACCGCTGGCAGCAAAGAAGGTGTATCGTGCCGTGCTCGGCCGCTCGGTGGCCTTTTTCAGCTCCTCGTTGCCGCCCTCGACATTGTCCGCATTCACCATCGAGTCCGCCACCAGCGACTCGATGGCCTCGGACTGGGCCGTCAGGTTGTTGACCAGCATCGTCTGCAGCTCCGATATCTCGAGGATCGACTTCTCGGCGGTCCTGAAAAATCCATCGTCAGCACGCTTCTCCGGCTGTCTGCTACAGCGAGCTAAAGGGGTCTGGGTTCCCCGTCCCCGCCTCCGTATCCAACCCACCTGACTTTGTCCAGCGTGCTCTCGTAGTGCTCCATCATGTTCAGGTTGTCCTCCTCGAACATCTGGACCTGCTCGCTCGTAAGGCCCCGCGTGATGTCCGTCTCGGCCGCGTGGTCCGCCGGGGCTTCTTCTGCCGCATGCCGCGTCTTGGCCTTGTGCGTCGGCGTGAACTCGGCAAAGTCGCCCATCGGGGCCACCAGCAGGCTGCGGCTCTTCTCAATCTCCCGGGCCAGCCTCGTCTCCATCATCTCCTGCTGCGTGCGGCAGCACAGCTCCAGCCGCTGCCGCAGGAACCACATGACGCCGTCGCGGTGAAGCCCCGTATGCTGCGCCTGGCCCTCGGCGGCCGCGTGCTCCGCGGACTTGCTGCCGGCCGGCCCCCCCGAGGCCCAGGCGCCGAGGCCCGCGAGCCCCCGCGCGTACTTCTTGTGGATGATGGTCGCCTCGGTCTCCCGGCGCAGCTGCTCGGCCTCGTCCAGGTGCCTGATGCTGGCGTTGAGCTCGCGGATCATCTGCTTCGCGTTGGCGTCGACTTCTTCCCGCTCGCGGTCGCCGAGCACCTGGGGCTGGTTCTGCGCGAACCGCGCTTGCGCCCGACGCGGCTGCGCCGTGGACAGGTATGCCTGCCGCACATCCTTGAGCTGTTGGTGGAGGCCTGCGATGTGCGAGTCCTGTGATTGTCAACAAGTCAGGAGGGTGCTCGGCGAAAGGAAAGGCAGAGAGAGGGCACAGACAATGCGGTAGGCTTCCTTCAGAAACCCGTCGATGGCGTCCAGGGATACCTGTTGCGCTGTCGGCGGCGCATTGTGTTTTCGGAGCAGGTCGTTGAATTGCTCGGTGATGTCCACGGTGCACCAAGTCTGAGCCCCCGCGACGGTCATCTTCCTTGGCCAGGAGGGAGGGATGCGATTTCGAGTCGCGAGTCGCGCGTTGATTTGATCTGGACGGATCAATGCATGCAATTACAGGTTGCAGCTACGTATGCGGAAGAGAGTGTCATTGCTGGTTAGTCAGCAGGCCATGGCCGAGGAGAACTCTGTCGCCAGACTGACGAAGGCATCATTGATCTTGTATGAATCAATGGATCAACCACTTCTCGATTGTAGCGACTGCGATAGTATTCCGTAATTGCCCATTCTTTCAAATTCAAAACACCACAACATAAACCCCTGAATACGCTCCATCTCAGCCAGGCCTGGAACCTCTCTCAGGTTTGCGACCCCCTGACCCCTGAAAGCGCCAACATGCCGTATCTTCATACGCTGCGGAAGGCGTGAGGCATTTTGAAGCAATCACAGTCGATGACTGAACAATCAGAACGGACTCATGGCTGCTGATTGCAGTGAAAAACGTTGAAGGGATAGCGCCAAAAATGTACAGGGAGTAGTAGTAATTCGTAGTAGTGGAAGAAAGGAAGTCTTCGGCCAAGAAAAAAGCGTTGCCTCGAACCCATCGACTTGTAGTCTATAACGCTGGTATGGCGTGCTCCGTGGGCTCCCGCAACGGCTCCCACATCATCCAATCTGATCGAGTGGTCCTGCAATGGTGTCAGCGGATCGTGTACTCCGTACCCTCTGGCTCGTCCCAGCAAGACTCACGGTAAGAGACCCATTGAATTGACCTTCCAGACGCCGACGGCCAGGGCCAGGATCTGCATCGCGATGTAGACGAGCTTCGTCTGGAGGATCTTGCCCGAGTTGCCGTCGGTCTGGAATCTCTCAAAGGCCTGGCTCGTCGTCATCAGACCGACGATGGGGTTCTTGAAGGCCATGAAGACCATCATGATGCTAAATATCTGGAGCGAGTTGCCGGACATGTACATCATGAAGGCGGTCATGGGGAGCCCCTTGACGGGGGCGAGGGCAACTTCCCACGCCTTCTTGAGCTTGAGGGTGTCCCTCTCCTCGGCCGACGGGGGCTTCCTCGGTTGGGTCTTGGCATCCTTGCCTTTCTGCAGAGGCCTCGTTAGCGATCCTGTTCCTTGTAGAGAACATCTTCGATGGAGCCTCAGATGTTCGCACCTTAGAGCCCGGGGTGCCGGAGAAACCGGGAGGGTCTATGATGCCCGGGACCTTGGCCTTGGAGGGCGGGGGGGACTCGAGCTCGGCAACCCAGTAGGGGACGGCAGGTGATGATGAAGCCATTGCTAGGGTTCGTTGATCCGAATCAATCACGACCTCAGTGACGTGTCGTTGCGTCCAGGACCTGGGAGCGACCGAGGCAAGTCCCGACGGCCGATCAATGGGTGAATGGAGTGTCGTCGTGGACTCGATCCAGGATGTTCGATCGATGGATCAATCGATTTGATCGATCGTAGATGGACGGGCTGTGGATGGATCAATTCAAACAAGGTGGAACGAGTTGAGGCTCAGCTCACGCCGGCCAATCATAGAGACGAAGCCTGAGGCCTCTCCAGCGGCGTTTGGGGCACCGCTGACGCTGACGCAGCCGCCACCAAGCCGCTGTACATGATTCCCTGCGCTGCAAGTGCGCTGCAAGCGCGCTGTAAGATTAAGCGAGATTCCGCTGGGCGCTGTGCGTGTTATCGATAAGCACTCTAGGTTAGCTCGAGCGAGTACCTCGCATTTGCAGCATCAATTGAAACCGGGCGGGCGGCCTTTCCGAGCCGGCTTTGACGCACCTGCCGCTTGAGCGCTTAGATGGATCTGCTTGGAGTCGTCAATCAATCCGTCAATTGATTGATTGATTAATCCATCAATTGATCAATCCATCCAATTCACGTATTCCCTGCACGCGGCTGTTCCAATCCTCCGCACTCCTTTTTCTTTTTCCTCTTCTTCTTCCTCTCATCTACACACGGAGTATCCCGCCCCAATCCTGGTCATCGATCGAGCCAGACGACGAACGAAGCCTCGCGTTCCATTCGACGACATACGAGTACTCGTACCCGCGGGAACCTCGTGGCTCGACGGACCGCTCCGACAAAACCGACACCGACACTGACAAACGACGGCGACGGCGACGGCGACGTGTCGCAAAACAGCCCATTCTTCCGCCTCGGCCGAACATCGCACGGCGCAACTCGCTCGGGAACATTTGCTGCGAGCGACCGGGCGACCCTTTGTGACGCCGCTATACCGAATCATACCCGCGTGGCTCCGGTGTTGGACGCCTCGGCTCGCCAGCCAACCTTGGAGGGTGTGCCGTCTCCGAAGCCTCATTGGATTGTCTTCCACAGCCGTCGATAGTGTTTCCCGTTTCCAGTTAAGAAAGTGAGGGGCTTTTGGTGGCTAAAACAAAGCAATCTCGCGCTCCTGGTCCAGAATCCAGATCGGTCGGCTCGGCGGCGCGTGGCAGAGCGCTCCTTCGTCGGCTACTACCTGAGTACGGAGTACTCCGTAGGCGAGGCATAATTCCCCATATCGATCCGTTTTGCGGGGGGAGGAAGAGAGAGAGAGAGAAGAGAGGAGACGACTGGACGGTGATCGCCAGCACGATGTCCGCGAACGGGGGTGGAGGAGACTCCAAGCTATTCTCCAGAGTAAGTGTGCCCGTCCTTAAATCACCACTGTGCTCCTGCCGGAGGCGTTCACCGAGGATCATCGTCATCATCATCATCCGCCGAGAGAGTCCCAGCCACGCCCCAGCGCGGCGGACGTCCGCTTGCAACTCTGGCTTCGTGCGGTAGCTCGCGTTGATCATCCCGTCTGTCCTTTTTCTCGACGACGGTCGGCGAAAGACGGGGTTGCTGTTCGCCGCTGCGGTGCTACCTGCTGGCTCCGAGCACGCAGAGGCACCGAGGCCACGCACGGCACTGCCAAGTCTCGAGTTCCGCTTGCGACGAGAGCTTCTCGACCGGTGATCATGGCGGCATACCAGGTCGCATCTCTGACCGTGGGACCCGCACCCGAGGCCTACAACCCGCTAAAAAGTCGACAGGGCAAAGTCGCCGAGTTGCGCCTCGAGCTGAATAGCGGCGGGAAGAAGGACAAGAACTATGGCGCAAAGAAGATTGCGCTCAAGCGCATTGTCGCCAATATGACGATGAGCAATAACGACATGGTTGCGCTGTTCCCGGACATCATCGGATGTATAAACATACCGAATCTCGAGATCAAGAAGATGTGAGTCGGGTGTATTCTGAGACCTCCATGCTGGGGAAAAGATAGAGACAGAGGGAGAGGGAGAGAGAGAGAGAGAGAGAGGAGAGGAGGGGGGGGGGGGGGGGGAGAGAGGCTAATCGATGTCAGGTGCTTCTTATACTTGGTCAACTATGCCCGCGTTCGACCGGAAATCGCCGTCAATGCGATTCCAGTGCTACAGCATGTAGGTGGAGGCGAAGCTGGTCTCTCTCCTCTCCTTTGGAGCCGAGGGCAGATGGCGCATGCGCTCGATGAAGAAGACACCGCTGATATCCGATTAGGACATGGACGATCCGAACCCCCTCGTGCGAGCGCTGGCCTTGCGAACCATGTCCTACATACACGTGCGGGAGTATGTCCAAGCCACGGTCCCGATCGTCAAGTCGCTGCTCAGGGACATCGACCCCTACGTTCGCAAGACGGCAGCCTTCTGCGTCGCGAAGCTATACGACCACGACCGCCAAAAGGTCGAAACCTCTGGCCTGATTGATAGGCTAAACGCGCTGCTTGGGGATGACAACCCGACAGTCGTGGCCAGCGCCCTGGCGAGCTTGATGGACATTTGGGAGCGGAGCGACGTCATAAGACTGACGATCGACTACGCGAATGCCTCCAAGATGGTGGCGATCTTGTCCGACTGCTCTGAGTGAGTTTGCCCTCCCCCAGGCTTGATATTGGCTTGTAGGGAAAGCCGCTTTGCTGACCAGAGGCTCTTCTCGTCCCCTTTTACACAGATGGGGTCAGACATACATCCTGGAGGCGTTGATGTCCTATGTGCCGCAGGAGTGCGGAGAGGCTTCGTTGCTGGCGGAGCGCATCGCCCCCCGTCTATCACACTCCAATTCGTCGGTTGTGCTGACATGCATCCGCGTCATTCTCTACCTCATGAACTACATTTCGGACGAGAAGCAGATCTCGGCCCTGTGCAAGAAGCTGTCGCCGCCCTTGGTCACGTTGCTCGCCAAGGGACCCGAGGTGCAGTATCTCACGCTGAGGAACGCCCTGCTGATCCTGCAGAGGCGACCGGAGGTGCTCCGGAACGACATCCGGGTCTTCTTCTGCAAATACAACGACCCCATCTACGTCAAGGTCACGAAGCTGGAGCTCATCTTCATGCTCGCGAACGAGAAGAACATCGAGGAGGTCCTGACGGAGCTTAGGGAGTACGCGACCGAGATCGATGTGCACTTCGTGCGCAAGGCGGTGCGCGCCATCGGGAAGCTGGCCATCAAGATCGAGCCGGCGGCGAAGAGGTGCATCGACCTCCTGCTGGACCTGGTCGCGACCAAGGTGACGTACATTGTCCAGGAGGCGACGGTGGTGATCCGTAACATCTTCCGAAAGTACCCGAACCAGTACGAGTCGATCATCGGGACGCTGTGCGAGCACCTGGATTCCCTGGACGAGCCCGAGGCGAAGGCGGCCATGGTGTGGGTCATCGGGCAGTACGCGGACCGGATCGAGAACAGCGACGTGCTGCTGGAGGACTTCCTGTACACGTTCTCGGAGGAGCCGGTGGAGGTGCAGCTGGCGCTGCTGACGGCGACGGTCAAGCTGTTCATCCAGCGGCCGACCAAGGGGCAGGAGCTGGTGCCCAAGGTGCTCAAGTGGGCGACGGAGGAGACGGACAACCCGGATCTCCGAGACCGGGCGTACATGTACTGGCGGCTGCTGTCGACCAACATGGACGCGGCCAAGCAGATTGTGATGGGGGAGAAGCCGCCGATCACGGCGGAGTCTGAGCGACTGGAGGCGTCGACGCTGGAGGAGATGTGTCTCGTGGTCGGCACGTTGGCGACTGTGTACCTTAAGCCGGTCAACGTCGTGTTCCGGTCGGCGCGCCAGCGGAGGCTGCAGGACTCGCCGGCGCTGCAGAAGCAGCGCCTTGGGAGCAACGTGGACGCGCAGAAGAGCATCAGCATGTTCGGGCGCGGGGCGCAGCCGAACAATGTGGATCTGCGGAGCCGCGAGGTCACCGCGCATCCGGGCTCTCACGGCGCGGCGGGCCCGGGGGCAGGCGCAGCGGCAGCACCGCTACCAGGAGCAGGAGCAGGAGCAGGAGGAGCAGCGAACCTGGCCCAGGCCGCCAGCGACGCAGAGGCGTACTTCTCGCGGGTGGGCGTGCAGCAGATGGGGGCGATGCGAATAGACGGAGGAGACGACGACTTCCAGGGAGGGGGCGGCGCGATTGCGGGCTACGTGGTGAGCGCGCACGCGCCACAGGCGGTGCTCCAGCCGGCGCAGGGCTCGGGGAGCAACGGCGATTTGCTGGTGCTGTGAGCCCGAGCAGATGGAGAGGACCTTTGAGGCTATCGAGCAGGCGTGCCAGTCCGCGGAGCAGCCGCAGAGGGCCGGGCATGTTGGGCGGATCGACTGCATGGGAGCTGATTGGGTGCTCGGAGTGCGTGTGCTCGTACATATGTATGTACGCATATGAAGGCACCAGACGGATGTGTGTTTGGGCTCTATGAACGGGGAGGGGGGAGGCCTTTTCAGACAGCCATTGGGGGGAAAAGGTTGTCTAGACTGCTTTCAGCGTGTATGTATGATGGGAGTTGTTGTTTTTTTTTCTAATCGGCGTGTAATGAGTATTGATCTATGTCTTAATACAGGTTGAAATCTAGATGGCAGCATACATCAATAGAACCACGTCTCCTTTTCGCAACGGATGATGCCGATGCTACGTCCATGATATGAATGGACGGGTACGGAGAGGCTACTACATAAGTAGTAGTTGAGATATCAATGTATGCCCGATATTGCACATGGTGGATCTATGATGAAACTGGCGATGGACGGAACCAGTGTTGGATCGGGCACGGCGACAAGTGCGGCTGCTCCTTGTAAGATTTCAACCCGATGGCGCCCCCGCACGGCGGACGGGGTGGAGGCGCTTTGGCTGCTTTGCCGCTGCAGGCTCTCAAGCACGGCTCCATAGAAAGCCGAGTTTTTGGTCCATCCTCTGCAGCCTCGAGTCCAGTCATTGATCGATTTCTTCCATGCATGTGCGTCACGACTCACGATACCGGTACTCGGCATCACGGCTTTTCCTCGCACAGTACGGAGTGGGAAGAGGGAGTGAGAAGAGGTCGAGCCGGGAGCGCACGTGCCTGAGCGATGATGGTTTTACGGAGTAGTGATTGATGCATTGCATCTTGTCATCTTCCATCTCCGATTTTGCATTATCTCGGCATGTGCATTCACACTCCGGGCAGGTTCGGACCATGTACTCGTACATGGACATTGATGAGGGCTTTGAGGACTCGGACTTCCACTACTACTACTACTACTACTACTACTACTACTACTACTACTACTACTACTACTACTACTACTACTACTACGGAGTACTAACTACGGAGTACTAACTACGGAGTACTCAGCGCCAGCATTCCACGCGTGGTTATGTGGCATTTCGATAGCCTCGACGGTCTCCGAGTCTCCCAGGCCATGTACCGAGCTGACCTCGACTTGTGGACTCTTAGACTCTAGCCTCTAGCCGGCCTCGGGCGCGCGTCTTCAAAGTTCGACTTTATCCCGGCTCAGGTCGGACTTAGAGGTACTAGTGTGGTACGGAGTACGGAGTACTAGGCACTCCGTCCTTCATGCTCCATCCCCATACGCCTACCGTGACCAAGGTTCGGAGTACACACTACTCGGAGTGCTCCGTATAGCTACCTGTACACGCCCCCTCGCAAGGCCAAACGCCCCTCCTCCCGGGCTCCCCCGGGCTTGAGCCTTGAACTGATCCCAGGCCGTGCAGGCCTTTCTCTGGTCCTTGTCGCCCGGCGCCTTTAGTGCCGCCCGTGCCCCGTGAAATCTCTAATATGCTACGAGGACTAGCCTCTAGTCGCATCTCTACAGGTCCATACGAGGACGGGCTTTAGTGGACGGTCGGGCGATCCGCCCCCTTGAAGTCGTCAACATGGAGACGGAGTACGGAGTACATTGAATGTACTCCGTACAGCGACTTCAAGGTCTTTCAGGCTCTACTACTACGGAGTACTACTACTCCGTACTACTACTACTACTACTACTACTACTAACTACGGGCTGTTGTGAAATTGAACTCTGGCCTTGACATTCCCCCGATCCGACTCGGCAGCTCCTCCCATTCTTACTCCGTACTCTAATCCCTCTGCTTCCCTCTTTCCCTCCTCCGCGTCCATTTTTTTTCTCTCACTTTCCCTCTTCACTGCCATCCCGCCTTCCTTCGCACCCGTCGAGCCGGACAAAGTGGGCAGCGACGAACCGACTCGGAGTCGAGTCTCTGGCCCTTTCCTTCCCTTCCGATCGAGACATTCAAGACTCGCTCTCGCGGGCCCGTTTTTGGCCGGTCGCTAACGAAAGGTACTGCCATCTCTACCTACTACCTGTATCGCCTGAAGTACATACTCTTAGTGCTACGGTGCGCGCGGCACCTCCTCAGCCTGCCTGTCCGGAGTCCATCCTCATACTCGTACATACCTAATCTCGTTAACTATCTCATCAGACTGGAACATCCTCCATCCTCCATCCTCCATCCTCCATCCTCCATCCTCCATCCTCCATCCTCCAACCTCCAACCTCCAACCTCAACCCTCCAACCTCCAACCTCCAGCATCTCACCTCTCACTGCCTCGCACCTCTACATCAAAGGTTCACACGCCCTCCGCACGGAACAGTCTCTCTCCACTTGCTGCATACATACTACATACATACTGAGTCGTACCTACATACGGAGTACCTCACATCGACAACCGTTCTCTCCATCTCTCATACCACACATACTCCGACTTCCGTGCCATCATACCTTTCAATACCCTACCTCCTCTCGGCGTAATATCATTCGTTGTACCTTAATACTGTCCATCTGTCCTTCTTTCTTTCTTTCTTTCTTTTATCCATTCCTCCATTCTTTCTTTGTCTTTCTCCCTTCCTTCCTTCTTTCCTGCCTCCCCTAATCGCCGTCTCGGATGCGCCGCGAATGAATTGAATCCACTTGACCTCTTTCTTTTTCTCCTC
>NQYS01000002.1:3072840-3098445 GCA_003055955.1 Escovopsis sp. AC | reverse complement strand
GGATGAGATGGCGGAGAAGGGGAGAGAGGGAAAGGAAGAAGAGGGGTGGGGAGATGGCTCACATTGGAAGAATTGGGGGGTCACCTCGGCGTGGGGCGAGAGCACGAGCACGTGCGAATCACGGAGCGAGGCCGGCCAGAAGGACTCGATGAAACGAGCAGACTCGGCATCCTCGTCCCGCTTCGTGCCCTGCGGGACGCGGTGCCTCAGCGACAGCATCTGGGTCGATGACCCCTGGGACGCCGATGCTGGCCACCTGAACCCGGCAAGGTAGTTGGCCAGATTATGATCGACGGCGGATGGGAGCTCGATCGTGACGCGGGGCGGGGCCACGCCGCCGAGGTCCGCCTCGGACAGAGACTTGAGCAATCTTTTGATGTTTCCCAAGCCGGCCGGGGCGGCGTGAATTAGGACGTCGATGTGCACGTCGTTCCAGGCTGCGAAAGACGTCAGCCGGTCGTTTGCGCAGGCTTCAAAGAAGGAGAATAAGAGGAGGAGGAGGAAGAGGAGGATGAAGTCGAAGAAAAGCAAACCTGATAGAGCAGTGGCATCGAGCTTGGCCAGCCACGAGAGTCTGTCGCCTCCCCTGGGGAGCTCGATCAGCGGCGTCCGGGAGTGCTTGACGTGGTCCCTCACGCCCGCCAGGAAGTAGTCCTCCTCCGCGTCCGACACGTCCACGATGATGGCTTTGGAGATCATAAACTGGTGCATGTGCTCTGCCCCAAATCGACGTCAGCCCCGAATCCAATCAATCAAACAATCAATCCCCTGGAACCAAGTTGGACAGCACTCACGCAGCGCCCTCACCGTGGCGAGCCTCATGCGCGACTCCTCCGACGTCGTCGAGTAGTCCGGCCGCGCGTCTAGTCCAGAGCCCATTCATCAGCCTCTCTCTCTCTCTCTCTCTCTCTCTCTCAGAGGTTGATGGACCGTGGTGACAGCCTACATACCGTGCATCGCCAGCCGGCACTCCTCGCCCACGCCGTTGATCCGCAGCAGCTCCTCCACCGGCACGTCGCTGCGGCTCAGCAGCACAAAGTGCACGCTGTTGAGCTCCTCGGCGGCCATCGCGCACGCCAGCGGCAGCAGCGCCGCCGCGGCCCGCGCGCTCCCCGCCGCGAACAGCACGTTGCTGCTCGACAGGGACACCATGACGGGGCGCATCGAGCCCCCGAGCCGCGGGAACCTCAGGGGGCCTCGGTACCGCAGCGCCGTCTCGGCCTCGCCCGACTTCTCGCCCCCCTTGGTCCCCAGCTTCTTCTGCGCGTCCTTCACCCCCGGCCTCTGCGCGTCCTTCACCCCCGGCTTCACCTTCTTCTTCTGTGCGCCCGGGTTCTCCCCCAGATTCTTGCCCTCGCTCCTCACGTCCGCCCCGGCATGATCCCCCCGCACAGGCAGCACCGGCAGCGGCCGCCCCCTTAGCCGCGCCTCCGACGGCTCCACGAACCGCGCGACCGCCCACCCCAGCGCAGCCAGCAGCAGCACATACACCCCGAGCCGCAGCGCGACCGACCGCCGCGGCGCGCGCGGCGCGTGCAGCGCCGGCATGGAGCGCGCGTGCGGGCGCTGCTGCTGCTGCTGCTGCTGCCGCCGCCGCGGCGAGTCGAGGTCGTCGTCCCTCTTGTTGGCCATGGAGTCGCAATATCGGGTCGTTGTTGGTGATCGTGCCTCTTGCCCTTACATTGCTTCTTGAGGAGTATTGTGCGGCGCCTGATTTCCCTTGCTTCTTTTTACCCTCCTTGGTCCTTCTTACCCAGACGCCAAGGCCGGATGAACGTCGTCTGCCGTGGATCGAGAGCTGGGTCGGACGCGCGCGGCGAGGGGCGAGTGCGCGAGCGTCAGGTATGGAGGGCGAGGAAGCTCGAGCTCGGCTGGATCCGTCGACGTCGAAAAGGGCGTTGTCGAAGGGTCGGTCGAGGATAGTGCGGGGTGGAGAAATCGACACTGTGCGGTGATGCCCTCGGTGCTTGACGACCTGCGCTAAGCCGTTTCCGGACGGCGACTCCTTGAGTCGATGAAGTTATTCTTGGAGATGCCGAGTAGGTAGCATCTACGAGCATTGGATGTGTTGAGAATGAATGAATGAATGAATATGAGACATTAGTATTATTCTGGTGCATCCTGCGCTGCGTCTAAGATGTGGCCTCAAGTTCTTTCGAGCCAAAATGTTGATATGTTGCGTGCCTCTGCTCATCTATATGCCATGTGCCATGCCGTGAATGACTTCATTCCCTGCGTCCCAAAATTGCTCCTTATCCTTCTTGCCTCATGTCGTCGTATAAAGCGTCCAATTCGATGAGATATTTAAAAAAAAAAAATGGCCGGCCCCCTCACTTCGACATCGTCCTCGTGGCCAGGGTCCCCGGGACGACGGGAGGAGCAGCAGTAGGGGTAGAGCCCTCCGCCGCAGAGGCACCCGATGCGCCGGCACTCGTGCCCGTGCCTGCACTTGGACCTGCACTCGTGGGCGTCGCGGGGCTCTGGCTCCTATTCCTCGTCGCCCCCTTTCCCACAATCTTCTCGGCCCAGTTCCACCCGGCGCCGTCCTTGGCCTTGTCCTTGGCCGCCTTGCCGTCCTCGTCGCGCCCCAGGTCGTTGAGGAAGTCGGCGTCGCTCTCGTTCTCGCTGTCCAGCCACTCGCGCTCGCTCCACGACGACATCGAGTCCGCCCGCTCGCTCAGGCACTTGTCGTCCATGACCTTGTACGGCAGGTCCGGCACCTCGTCCAGCGCCTCGCGCGCCTCCATCGCGTTGGTCGGCTCTGCGGGGCCGTTGCCGGGTCCGTTGCCGGGGCCGCGCAGCTGCCCAGACGACACCATCAGCGTCTCGTCGCCATGCTCGTTGGGGGGCTGGCCGATGTCGAGCGCGCGCTCCGTCAGCACCTCCTCCTCGTCGCGGACGCGCGCGACGGCCGAGTCGCTAAAGTGCGAGTCCGCCAGGTGCTTCATCACCGGCCAGCCGTACGAATTGGGGAACATGCGCCGCACGATGATGTTGTTGTGCGCGTCCGGCTCCAGCTTGACCAGGACCTTGCGCCACGAGAGGTCGCGGTGGTAGCCCCGCGCAATCTTCTCCTCGACGCGCATGCTCGAGCCGTCCACCACCTCGTTGCTGCTGGCCTGCTTCTCCGGGCCCGTGTTCTCGGCGCCGTCGTAGCAGTCCCTGGCCGGGCCGCCGAGGAGGCCGTTGTCGCGGTTCTCAGCGGAGTGGGGCGGGGAGTGGACGGGGGTCAAGGCGGGCGCGGCGGAGGACGTCTGCGTCAGCGTGGGGGACAGGGTCTGGGGGGATAGTAGCGAGGACGACGACGACGTCGAGGACGACGACTTCATCTTCATCTTGCTCAGCGTCGACACTCGCTTCTTGACCGGCGGCGGGGGGATGTCCGCCGGATGGTAGACCCTGTCGTGGAAGATGGTGCGGGGCCGCTTCGAGGGGTCCAGGAGGTACTCCGCGTCAGGGATCTTGGGGTTCAGCAAGTCCCCGGCGGACTCGAAGAAGGTCGTCCGCGGGGGGACCATGACCACCCCCTGAGGGTCGTTCTCCAGCTCGTGGCCCGACGTCGCCTTGCCCGTGCTCATCGTCGTTGTCGCTGCCCTTGCCATCGTCGTCGTAATCGTCGGCGTTGTTGTGGAGCAAGACGTCTCTGTGGAAGCACCATTCACTTCAGTGGCGATGGTCGTCGTCGTCATCGTCGTCGTCTCCTCCATCTTTGAGAGGGTCTGGCTCCGCTGCAGGATCCTCTTCTGCTTCTCCGAGGTGGCCGGCTCCCTGGGCGGGTCGCTGCTCCGGAAGAGATTGAAGAATCCGCTGAGCGGGGTGGATGTCGCGCTGCTGTCGCCGCCGCCGTTGGGCATGGCCGCGGAGAGCCGGTTGGGCTCAGCGAATGCGGAGAACGAGCCGATGCTAACGCGCGAGTCCTCGGCCAAGGCATCGCTCGACGGCTGCGGGACCTGGTGGCCCCCGTCGAGGGGCGTGTTGGCGCCCGATCCGGAGTCGTTCTGCCCGTCGTCGTCGTCGGCGGCGGCGGCGGGTATCTGCAGCCTCTGGCGCGGCGATACCGAGTTGGCGCCCGTCAGCTCGGCCCAGCCGAAGCCGACAAAGGTCTCGACGAGCCCCGCGTCCCTGCGGGCCTTGTTGACCCGGCCCAGGCCCTGCCAGTCGAGGAAGAGGAGGCAGCTGGTGCGCAGCGGGACGATGCCGTCGTTGACGACGTTGGAGTAGAGGGTCCGGTTCCTGAACTGCTTGAGCGCGGTGTGCGCGGGGCCGGTCGGGAGGATGCGGAGCAGGGGCTTGGACTCGGGCTGGGACTCGCCGTAGACCTTCTTATGGGCGGACTCGCCGAGGTTGCTGACGATGGCGCCCCAGCCACTGCGGGCGATGGTCGGCGCCCTCCATGTGAGCCCGACGTCCTGGCCCGTCCGGCCGACGAGGCCGAAGTCGAGCGCGAACTTGACGTAGAGCGGGTTTTCGTTGCTGAGGCCGAGGAAGGGCGACGCCAGGGCGATGAAGTTGATGGGCTTGATGGTGGTGAAGAAGGTCGGGGAGTGTTTCTGAATGTAGGCGATGGCGTACATCTGGACGAGGCCGCCAAGCGAGTGGCCGATGAAGCTGATGCTCGTGATCTTGTATGGCCTCCTGTGGCTGCAGTCCTTGGCCGCTGTGGGCTCGTCGCTTGCTCCCGCCCCTGCTCCCGCCCTTGCACCCGCCCCCGCCCCCGCTCCCGCTCCCGCTCCGGCGCCTGGCCCGGTCCCGGTACCGATACCGGCACCGGTGCTCTTCTTGTGGGTCAGCACGAAGTCGTGGCCGTAGCGGCCCAGGCCTTGCTTGAATCCCTCGATGGAGCCCTTGCCTAGCGGCAGGTAGGGCTGATCCGGGTAGGTCATGGAGAGGACGTATCTGGCGACTCTCTTGCCCAGATACTTGATGCCCTTTTCCGTTTTGGTCGCGTTGCCGGGGTATCCTCGCACAATGACCTCTTCGTCATCGTCGTCGTCGTCGTCGTCGCCGTCGTCAGATTCGGCTTCAGGAGCGGACTTGGCTCCTCCCTTAGTGGCGTCCCTGTGGCCCATGGGCCCGTCATTAGTGGATGAGGGAGACATGTCTGGCGCTTCGCTCGCTTCGTTCTTTCCATTTCCTTGAGCGGCGGCGGCGGCGGCCTCCCTCCTCTGTAGCCTCTCTGCGCGCTTCACTTCTCTTCGCTTCCGAGCGTCCAGCTTGGCCTGGCGGGCGGCGGCATCGACGCTCTCCTTCATGTACAGCATGTCGGCGCCAAGGTTGCTGTGCAGGCCATGCGTCAAGATGACCAAGTGCACCTTTTTCTGTCTCCTCCTGGCGCCGGCGCCGGGAGCGTCTGACGCGGTGTCCTGGGGCAGCTTGCCGGCGAGGGGCTTGCCGGGGGCGTCCTTCCACTCTGGCAGGGGGGGGCTGTTCCATAGGGCGGAGGTGTCCTCGACCTTGATGTGGACGGCCTTTGAGAAGACGCCGTGCAGCTGGGTCTTGGCGCCCCGGTGCTGGTGCTGGTGCTGGTGCTGGTGCTGCTGATGGTCGCTCAGCCTTCCCGGCTGGGGCACCTTGGCGTGGCCGCCGACGACGGGGGCGGCGGCGCTCAGGTTGAGGGACTTTTCGTCGCGGGCGACGAGAAGCTCGTAGCCGACGGCGGCGGAGGTGGAGAAGATGACCTGGGAGGAGACCTCGACGACCCAGCTGGCGCTCTGGACATTCAGGCCGCCGCCGCCGCTGCTGCTGCTGCTGCTGCTGCGGAAGCTGCCCTGGGTGATGCCGGTGGCTGCGCTCTGGCGGATGTCGTCGGGGACGACCAGCTCGCACTCCCAGGAGCCGCCGGCCTTGAGCATGGGCTCGAAGAAGGGGACGCCATGGCGGCGGGGGCTGGCGAACTTTTGGTTGGGGTCGAAGGAGCTCGGGTAGGCGGCGACGCAGAGGGTGTAGGGCCCGTGGACGAAGGCGGCGCGGAGGGCGATGTTGGAGGTGTTTCGCAGGCGGACGTAGAGCCTCTCGGGGGAGGGCAGGATGCGGTCGCGCGAGGGCGTGTAGGTGATGGTGTAGCGGACGACCTCGCCGATCTTGACAGCGCCCGTCTGTGCGAGGAGGAGCATTTTCCGAGTCCTCCCGTGTGACGGGTCTGGTCTGAATGGAAGCTGCCTGGTGCCTTTGGATGTGGAGATGCCAGATGGCCCGCGGCCCTTTCGCTTTTCCTTGGGGGGGTCCCTCCTGTTTGCTCTCCCTTATCGAGGCCGCCTATTCCCTCTGCCGTCTTGGAGTCGCCTCGGGGTGGAGGAGAAGGGTTCCCCTCGCCTTGGGCTGACAGGGCGGCGGGATCGGCGAGGATTTGGCAGCCCAAGGGTGAAGAGGGAAGAGAGTACTATCGACGAGGCTCTCACGGCCCCGGGGAGTGGTTGGAGGGGGGCATGAATCAGGGACGCAGAGAGGACGCAGCACCCGGACTCGTCATAAGGAGGGGGAGGATTGAAAGAAGAAAAAAAAAAAAAAAAAAAAAAAGAAAAAAGAAAGAAAGAAACAGAACAAGAGGGAAAGAAGAAGGGCGGCAGGATCGAGACGGAAGTTGTCGGCTGCAAGCAGGGGAAGCGAGTGTCGCTGGTCGGGCTGCGCTGCGTTTTATCTCGTCGGTGACGGCTTGATGGATGGATTGATTGATGGATTGATGGATTGATGGATTGATGGATCTTGCCTGGATCATCACGAGGTACGTAATCCTGCCTGCAATATGCTGGTGCCAACACTGATAGCTGCTACCGCCTCTAGCACGGAGAACTCTTCTAGCCCATCCACCGGTCAAACTCGCTACTGGCACCTTGGCATCTGGATATAACATCTTGATGGATGGATCAATCAATGGATGGATGGATGGATGGATGGATGGATGGATCAATCCCCGAGTTATCCACGAGGGTGTGCACCAACGGCAAGCTCCCCGCTACCCGCCACCCGCACTCGCCGCCATTCATCGACATTGATATTGATCAATTGCTCCATCCATCAATCCATTGATGATGATCAATGGCTCCAATTCCACAATGTCCAGCCCTGCGCTAACACCAGCTACCCTACAAACGCCCTACCTTTGGCCGCACTGCTTTATTGAATATAGTACTCCGTACCTATGCCGCCAACAGCATCTTCACCTACCCTGGACCCTCGTGTCGCGGCATCCCCGCCAGCTCCACGATTCGCTGCGCTAACGGCGAATGAAACCACACTACGGAGCACTCCGTACGGGATACGGAGTACTCGTACTCGTACTCGTACTCGTACATGCCATGGCGGGCGGAAGGACCTCGCAGTCTGACTTTGGGCTAGATAGCCATAGGTAATACCATATTGAAAAGAGAAGAAGAAAGAAATTTGTCAAAAAGGAAATGCCACGTAAATCCATCGCTACTGCGGCCTCGTGGCCAACTCGACCTCCTCTGCAAGGTTTCAATGGCTCATCACGATGTCGAGTCGTCTGGCACACCGGGCTCCACGAAATTCCGCCATTCAAACACACGATGCGCGCCTCGTCCATACCCAGTCAACCCTGCCAGCGTCGACGATTTGGGCCGATCGTCGTGCCCACGTCCTCGCCTGCGCGGCGAGTACAGCTCCTCCCCGTTATCCCCGCCGTGAATGTACGGCTCGTGGACCGATCGTGGCGTGTTGTACGCGTCATTGTAGTACGCACTGGTAAACGGGTTCGGCCTCGTCATCGGCCCTGCCAGAGATGCGGGCCCCGGCCCCTGGCCTGCGGCAGGCATAGACCCAAAGGGAGGCGGTGGCATTGACGTTGGCGCCGCCGCCATCATTCCCGCGTCTCCAGGAGGTCCATTCGGAGAGCTCCTCCTGTGCGTTAGCTGCGGACGCATCGCGGGCGCCGGGGCCGTCGGTGATGGCCCTCGCGATTGCCTCTCCGGACGACTCTCGGACAGCCTCTCCGCGAGACGCTGCTCCATAGATCGCCCCTGGGAGCTTCTTGGGCGCGGCACGTTGGTGAAATAGCCAGACGACGTCGGCTGTGCCGCGGGGGTCGCCACCGCCGATCCAGACGCTCCCAGAGCTGGTAGGCTTGCCCTTCGGAAGTCATCGGTCGAATACTTTCTTCGCGGCGTCTCTCCTCCCCGATCGTACTCTCGGTCTCGGTCTCGGTCTCGGTCCAGGTCTCGGTCTCGGTCCAGGTCTCGGTCCGGATCCCGCTCCCGATCCCGCTCTCGTTCCCGATCACGGGTGCGATTATCGCGGTCGCGGTCGCGGTTTCGGTCGCGATTCTGGGTTCGGTCCGATTCACGGTTTCGATCCCGCTCTCTCTCCCGGCGTGCATCACGGTCTTGGCTCCTATCTTGGTCGTAATCGCGATCATAGTCCGCAACACGATCACGATCAAGCTCATGATCCAAATCCCGGTCACGGTCACGGTCACGGTCCCGGTCCCGGTCCCGATTGCGGACACGATCGCGGTCGCGCTCACGCTCTCTGGTCCGAGAAGGATTGTGCTCTCTTTCCCGGTCTCTGTCTCGGTCCCGCTCCCGCTCACGCGTTCGAGAGGGATTCTGGTCTCTGTCTCTGTCTCGCTCCAGGTCAAGGTCAAGGTCACGCTCTCTGGTCCGAGAGGGGGTCTGGTCCCGGTCCCGGTCCCTGTCACGCTCTCTGGTTCGAGAAGCGTTTTGCTCTCGATCCCGGTCGTGGTCTCGGTCTCGGTCTCGAATCCAGTCTCGGTCCCGACCACTACTCCGGTCATGATCGTGCTGACGGTCACGTTCATTGTCTCGGTCTTGATCATGCTCCCGGTCCCGATCCCGATCCCGATCCCGATCTCGGCTCCTGTCTTGTTTGCGATCGTGTTCCCGTTCTCGATCGTAGTCGCGGTCACGATCACGGTCTCTGACACGGTCCCGCTCAACATCGCGTCGGTCACGATTTCGGTCGCGATTTCGTTCAAAGTCTCGCCCCTGGTCGCGATCTCGTTCACGTTCAGAAATTCGGTCCCGATCGCGCTTTCGGTCCCGATCACGAATCCGATCACGGTCACGGCTCTTTTCTCGGTCCTCCCCACTGCTTTTCCGGCCATCGAGAGCGTCATCCTTGTCGTCGAAACGTTTTGGCGGTCTTGTGAAGTCTGCATCCCGTTGTTCCTGCAGCCTTCGAACTAGAAGCTCTTCCTCGTGAGTCTGCTGGCGGGGCCTAGCGGCGAGAGCTGTTTCCGGCCTCGAGAAAGTTTTGAGATCCTGCATCGAGATACGCTTATTGCTCCGAAGAATTTTCCTGATAATCTCGGGAGGGATATCCAGATCTTGGAGGGGGTTGTCGAGTGGTTGAGACTTGTCATTGCCCTCGACGTCGAACCAAGGGCACGTGCAACCTCCCCACTTGACGTTGCAGATCATGCAGAACTGGGCGCCGCATCGGCTGCTTAGAGTGAGCATAGCTTCGGGTTGTCATCTCGTACTGAAGTGACTTACCAGGTCATACGGTTGCTTCCATCCTTGAGATCGACCGTGGACTTGCACCTGTAACATTTCTTCCAGCCTTCCTCTTTGATCCGGTCGAGGAAGCGGGCCGTTTCTTCATCTTCGGGACAATCAAGCGATGTGTGCCATTTCCCATTGCACTTGGGACACACCCGGATCTTGCAGCGACTGCAATGAGCGACTCGTCGGCCGTCCTCGCCGCGAGTGATGTTGACTGGCTTGATCCATTCACCACACCGGCGTGAGGGACAGTAAAGGCGACTGTGGGTCGAGAATTCGGCGAATTTGCGATTCCACAACTTTTTGAACTTGGCGTCGAAAAGATTGTCGACATGCGCCAGGGGGATGTGATCCTTCTTGCAGCAGCGTGGAGGCATGTGCTGTGAGTCATGGACGGATATCTCGAACAAGTGCTTGAGACAGTCGTTGCACATGCGGTGGCCGCAGGACAGGTCAGCTCCCTTGGATGTTGGAACATCTTCTCTGCAAATGACGCATTGAACACTGAATGAACTGTCAGCTCTGCGCCGACCTATCCTTGAAAAGCAACTGGCACGGTCCTGACCTCTTTGATTGCTTCTCTGACTTGGCAAAACGGTTGGTTTTGACGAGACTCCTGTCTGGGGACTCTCGCTTCGAGGTGATGACGGCAGCGGGGTTCGTGCCGAAAACGGTGTCTAGAATCCTTGCCGGGCCAGATGACATGCCTCCAAGGCTACGAGCCGATCTGACGGTGCTCGATCTGCGTGGCTGGGAAGCAGGCTCCGGGTAAGTAATCTCAGCGGGTTTTGGGGCCTCGAGTGATTTGGGCTCAGCCGCCTTGTAGATTCGCCTAGACGACCTAAAAAAATGTAATTCTTTTGTGAGCAGGAGCAAACATGAGCATAAGAGATGAAAACGTTTTGGGGGGGGGGGGGGGGGTGTCGTGAAATGGATGAGGGGGTGATGCCCAACGGACCTCTTTGAAGTCAGCTGAGGCCGCGAATCTTCCATGGCAGGACCGGCAGCCAACTGATAGCGGTGAGATTCGCGAGATTGGCTCCTCTCTCGTGCTCTCGATGAGTTTCTTGTGCATGGGCGCGAGGCAACTTCACTGACTGAGGCATGAAGAGACGAATCCGCATCTTCTTCGGAGTGGTAACGCCTGCTGAAGCCTCTGCGATAGCGGTCTTTGTCCGGCGAATAGCCCTCGTAGCCGTCCCGACTGGAGAGGTGTCGGCCGCTGTGCCTGGATGAATCGTCCCCGATGACCTCCTCGACCTCGAAGTCGTCGTCGGGGCGGCCAAAAGACGAAACACTGGCGCTTCTGTGGGACGAGGACGGCTCCGAGAAGGCACCCGGCATCATATGACGACGGTAGGCCGGGGGCGAGGAGTTCCTCCTCGCACGAGGGGGCTCGCCGATGGAGTCGTCCTCACCTTCGTAGTCCAGCAGCGCGCCCTTTGGGCGGCGGTAGGCATCAGACGTAGTCCTGGAGAGCTGCGATGGCCAGGGCGGCATTGCGGAATGCGCAGAATTGGAAGCCTCCGGGGTCTTGGAACTTGCTCCCTTCCTGCTGCGTGGTGGCGGCGGAGGGGACGGAGCCAGATCTAGGTGTCTGTCTACTTGATGGTCGTGAGGGTAGGAGGGGGAGAAGTCGTCGTCCACCGACTGAGCGTCCCAGTCGCGAGTCTCGCCGCCAGCTCTGAACCTGCGGCGTCCATAGCGACTGCCTGCGGCAGGATCTCGATTCGAATCGAGCCCCATGACCTCGTGCTGGACTGATTGCGCCTGGTTCCTTTCCTCCTCTTGCGCGGCCCGTCTCTGCAGCTGCAAAGGAAGGTGTATGAGCGAGTGTGTGTGTGTGAAAAATGCCGCCCTGGTTTCCTCTCGCCGAGCGGGTGATCACTCCCCACCTCCCGCAACTTCACTCCAGGTGTGATGCGATATTTGCTCGTGATTGTGATTCGATGGCTGCACGCTTGCGGTTGCAGGCGAGCGGTTGGGTGTAGTGGGGGGAAAAGAGACTTAAGGAGAACGATGAAGTCGAGATCTCGAGAGGAGGAGGCGCGGAGGGGCGGGTTGGCGAGCTGAGCTTCTCATCGGTTCAATTTGCCTGCAGCGTGCGGAGACGGGGAAGATTCGCTACAGGCAGATCATGCAACAACGATCGCAGACTCGCTCATCCAGTCAGAAAAGCTCGCATTGCAGCAGTCGGAGTTATATCCCTCAACGCGCTGATTGGGGGTCCGAAGCCACAGTATGCATGACCTCTGTCAAGAACTCGAGATGCCGTCGCGCAGGGCGGGAGGGGAAATAAGAGGGCTGGGGTTCGGATTCCTGGGGCGTAGAGAGTGCATTGGGCTGCTACGAGGACTCGTACAGGCGTTCGCTTGTTGACTGGGGATCGGACAAGGATCAAGCGCCCCGTGCCAGGCAAGGCATTGGCCGACTCGGGATCGATCACCTGCCGTGATGGCGGTTGGTCGGCTGCCTGGCCCCCCATGCGAGGAGAGGAGGGATGAGCGGGTTGCAGAGGGCTGATGACCCGAGACTGGCTGCGATGATTCGTTATCACTTTGCTCTGCCCCCGTCACAGAAGATTCTCGTTTGCATGATATGCGGGGTCTCTGAAAACAACGAGTCCTCGTAGCAGGGAGAGTCTGGTCCATACTGATTACCTACCTCTGGGTTCGGAGTCAGACGAGTACGACTCAGTACCTATGTATGTAAATGCTCGGCAAAGCACAACTCGGTTGAGCCGTGTCTTCATGGTCCTTGGTGGCGATGGAAAGATAGAAACGGATGATGATGGCACATGCGTCTTCCTTTGCGAAGGCGAATCTATTGCTTCGCCTCGACTTGTGACGAGAGCTGTTTAGTCAAGGGACCGGAGCACGCTGTGTCCCTGGTACTCGTAGCACTCGGCCGGCTGAAAGGGACCGTCTGATTATCTTGAGGTCCGGTGGTCCCGTCCCTTGTAGGACAATGGGCGACAAGTTGCTCGTGGACTGATCACAGCCGTAGCGAGACTGATGTCGAGGCATACGGGATGCACAAGAGGAGACCATCGTGGGAGAGGCGATTCATCGATGGCGCCGAATTCAAGGGAGGAGATTTTCTCCCTCAAGGCGTTTTGGCAGGCGCGGTTCGACGATTGAGTAAATGAGCCTCCTGCCCTGGTAATCTAAAAATTATCTGCTGCTGCTCTGCTGGCTGCTCCTGCCGCTCCTGCTGCTCCTGCCGCTCCTGCCACTGCTGCACACCGATCCAGGGCTGCTCCTGCTGCATCCGGGCAGCGATGGCATCCACGCGGAAGGAGCCATCGCGGAAGGGACTGGGAGAGGATGCACACAGTGTCGAATCGCAATACGGAGCATTAGAAGCTCCGCGCTCCGCTCGATTTGTTGTTGATGAGTTAACTGATCGATCAATTCCAGGAAGGAGGTGCTTCGAGTCGAGTTTCCCAAGGAGCCCGAGATGATGGACGTGACACGACGACGCCGCAATTTGCGCCTCTTCTCCTCGTCTCTCTTCTCCTGCAACCCTCTCTTTGCATCTCGTCGAAATTCCCGCAGTCGCCGCAACACATGACACACCCAATATACATGTACGGAGTACCGTACATGCAGTACGAGCACGAGTACTACATATCCGTATTCGAATCACAACTGTGGCTCGGCGCAGGGAAGACGGCGGCTCGAGACTCTGGTGGGTGCCGCCTGTGAATGTGCGACTTGACGATTCGATCGAGCTCGCGTGCGTGTGGGGAATGGGAGAAAACAGCCTGAGCACTGGATGGCGGGGTCCTCCAGGCTTTGCCATATGCTCCCTTCCTTTCCCCTCTTGTTCATTCGCTCCACGGACCAGCAAGCCGAGACCCATATTTCCCCGAGGATGTCAGCGGCATGCTGTTTTGGGGGGGGGGGGGGTGGGGTGGCGCGGTGGGGTGTGGGGGGGCTCCCCGGCTCGGCTCGGCTCGGCGCCGATTTTGGGCGGGCTGGCCATGAATCATGACGCCATCACAGGGATTTCTTACATTCGTGCAAACAGAATGTACTCGTGTGTGCAATAGTCTTTTTCCAGAAGACCGATTCTCTGCTCTTTAATCGTGAACTGACATATGGACTACTTAGACTTGCACCGACCTCCCTATGTACATATGGTATCAACTCTCTCTATGAACGACCGACTTTACTCGTCGAACACGGCACAGGTGATCTCCCCAGCCACATTGGCGTACGCAACAAAGTCGCCGAGCAGGCCACTCTTCGGATCCCGCGCGATCACGGCAACGCGCGAATCGAGCTGCAGCCCGACGGCGACGAGGGTCCCGGCTTTGTTGATGGAGAAATGCCTTGGAAACTTGCCTCCCGCGGACACCGTCTGAATGCGTGTCAAATGGCCTGTCTCAGCGTCGATGGAGAAGTTGATGATGGGGTCGGAGACAATTGCCGTGCTGTTGGTCGGATCAAAGTTGGGAATGGTCAGGCTCTTCTCTCCGCGAGAGGACATGAGAACATGGTTGGTGTCGGGCTGGTTCAAACGAAAGATTTCGGACGTCAGCTCATTCCGTCTCTGGCGAGGATGTAGCCCCCCCCCCCCCCCCCCCCCCGGTCCCTTCTCCAAAAAAAGGGAGGCCCGTGAGCAAGAACGCAGGGAGACAACTCACGGTGACGAGGATCTCGGCCGCGGAAAAGGCATCAGAGAGTTGCGCGGCGTCGCCATGCGTGTTGACATCAAAGATCTCGGTGAAGTGGATTGACTCCTTGCTGGGGTAGGTCACCTTGTAACCGACGATGCGATTCTTCAGCTCACAAGCGAGGTAGGCATAAGTGTTGCGTCCCTTGACAACAAAGGCCAGGTGCCTCGGGCCATATCCGGGCTTGGAGTGGATTGCGGGGAGTGCCTTGATGCGCAGCGTCGCGTCGTCGTAATTGAAGACTCGGATCATGTCGGCGCCCAGGTCGGGGACCAGGATGAACTTTCCAGCGGGGGCGAGGACCGCCTCGTGGGGATGAGGCGAATCCTGGGCTGGATCGGGGCCGGGCGCGGCGAGCTTGAATTCCTGCTGATCGAGCAGCTTGATTTTGGAGGGATCGGAAACATCCCAGGTGGTGACACCGGATCCGACACTTCCTCAGGTCAGTAAAGAAAATCCCTCTGACATTCGATCAAGAACTCTCGACTCACTAATGGGCCATCACAAGTCCGTTCCTGTTGTGACCATAGAACACGCCGCTGACGGGTCCATTGAGCGTCGGCCTCTGGTCGAGGACAGAGAGAGAGCCATCCTTGTTGGTCTTCAAGGACGTCAGCGTGCCGTCGACGGTGTTGAGACCCTCATCGAGGCAGTAAAGCACGTCCTTCGGGGCATCCAAGGTTAGCCACGATGGGTTGGTCGAGCATTGCGCCGACACGGATGTGGGATGGAGCTGCTGGATGCCGCAATCCGGAGAAGCCTTGGTCGCGCCGATCACGAGGGTGCTCACGGTGCCGCCATAGGAAGCGACGAACAGCCTGGCGGGCGACGCGAGGGCGCCCGCGCCAAGCAGTGACGAGACAATTGCCTGCGAGCTTTTCATGGTTTCCGTTGCCGTCTGCGTGCGAGGGTCCTGCACGGCGGATGCCGGGTCGTCCACAGAGTCGGGCATGGCGAGAGATTTTATATGTACCGCCGAGGGATCACCAACTGATTCGCATATGTACGGCGTGCGGAATCCCACAAGTCCAGACCTCGACCCCGTCGATGTCTGCCGCGCCAACAATGCCTGTGCCGGTGCCCGTGCTTGCGGAGTGCTCGATGCCAAGCGGCGATGCGGTGTTGCCCTGGATCCTGCAGCGCGCAGTGCACATCGTCGATAAAAGCCACCACTCAGATCCGTTCCCGGCGACCAACTTACTTATACTCCAGGGGCGCCAGGGACGAGCCACGCGATGCACCAATCAGGACGGATCATCATGATGATGAGGATCGGCGCTGCTTTCGGAGCTACAGGGCTGTCTGGGCTTCTTCAAGACGGGCCGGATTTCGGGGATTGGATTTAGCCTATTTGCGATTCGCCAGCGTCCACGGAGTATTTGTGAGGCGAATCAGGATCGACAAGGCCAGATGCGAACGCAAATCAAGATCGGCCAGGCGAAAAGTCAATCCTCGGTCAGATGCTAATATCGACCCTCGTTCACCGAGAACGCATCGTACTCGTACAAGTAGCATGTGCAATAGAGCCGTCTCGAGATGTGAAGCCAACTTCTGCCGAGCACTTCGCTGCTTGGCCTCAGCGCTAGGGCGAACTAGGCAGCCGCTCTGCAACTCAGCTCGCTCTTCGCAGCTTGCTCGCGAGGAGCCCAGCTGAGGAGGCATCCATGATGTGCTTCAAACTAGGGTGCCCAGCTCCAGCTCCAGTATCGCCCGTCTCTGTCCTCCTTCAAAAGATCCTAGATGGCCCATCGGCTTTACGATCTCGGCAATTCTAGTTCGCTCACGGTGAAGGATGTATTGCACGCTCTAGTTGAAATCAACGCTTGGAACCAATTCAACCCTCCTTGCTGCCCTCCTCCTCCTGCGTATCTGGCGTCGCAGCCCCCTTGGAGTGCGACATGCTGTACGGTGCCTGGAATCATCGTTAGTACAAGAAAGAATCGGAAAAGGAGAATCGGTGATTTGGACACTCACCAGGACTGCCTTGGCGTTGCATATCCTCCACGCTAGCTTCTTGACGTTGCGGTCCGCGAGCACCACCGCCGGCGCGAACTCGATGCCAAACATCTCCCGGATCGCGTACACGATCCGCTTTGCGTACTTGCCGTCCCGCTCGACGTGCCGGCCGAACGTCTCCTCCAGCGTGCTCGGCGCAATGTCCGGGTCCCTGTCGAGGCAGTTCTGGACGACGGGCAGCATGGCCGCCTCGACGGCCCGGACGTACATGCCCTTGGCGTCGATGTCGACGTCCTCCTCGTCGAACTTGCCGATGAGGATCTCGAAAGGCTCCGACACGCTCATGACGTTGTGGTGCCCGTCGTGGTGGTAGCGGAACTCGAAGACGCCCTGCGTCCACCACAGCTTGTCACCCTGGAAGACGACCTCGCCCTCGACCATGTCCGGGTCCGAGGGGTCGAGCCTAGCAACGCCCTCGCTGCCGCTGCCGCTGCCGTGGATACTACTGCTCTGCGCTCCCAGGGCACCGCCGTATTCGCTGGGGTTCGTGGGGATCCATCTCCCGAGCGAGGAGACTTCGGTGGTCTCGCGGGACCGGTTGTCCGTCACCATGTAGAGCCCGATCCAGTCCCTGCTGCTGTGGTTGGCCGGCGCCCGCCACCTGACTCTCAGGGGCGCGCCGTACTCGTAGACCATGGTCTTGACGCCCTTGGGGAACCTTCCCGTCAGGCTCTCCTTGCCCGTGGCCCTCTCATCGTGCGCGGAGTGGAGAGGGTAGGTCCCCTCGACGGCCAGGCTGTAGCGCTTGGGATCGAGGCCGGCCAGCTCCGGGGTGATTCTGGTAATGGTGAGCCGGGCCGGGGCCGTGTTGAAGAGGGCGGTGGTGTCGCGCACGATTGTCTTGACCCCGGCGGCGAACATGGGGCGGGCAAAGTCGAGGAACTCCTCGACGAAGTGCGACGTGTCGTCGAGGACCTTGTCCACGCTCTTCTGCCAGCCCTTGACGGGGGGCGGCAGGGACCGCTTGATGAACTTTGTCAGGCCGGCCTCCTGCCGGATGCGCCGGCCGTAGATCTTGCGCATGTGCGGCCGCTCGACGAACGAGATGACGGCGGCGTTCATGATCTGTGTGGCGAGGGCCATGGTGAACATGGCCGGGCTCCAGGTGATGAGGGCGCCGCCCCAGACGCCCGCGGTGCCGAAGACCCGCTCCGGGTTGTTGAGGAAGCGGTATATGGAGGTGTAGGTGAGCTTGGCCTCGTGGTCGAAGAAGAAGTCGCCGCAGAACCAGCCGAACTCGCCGAGGGAGTCGTAGACGCTGAAGGCGGTCCAGAGCTGCAGGGCGATGAGGCCCGCGCCGAGCACGTGCTTGAGGAGGACGAGGCCGTAGCCCCAGTCCTCGGGGAGCTGGTAGATCTTCCAGCAGGCGGCGATGTACGAGACGTTGACCATGGTGAGGCTGATGTGGTAGATGCCCTTCCACTGGCGCCAGGCCTCGTCGACGCCCTCGCCGAACTTGAGGAAGTGGCGCGTCCACATCTTGGTCTTGGACTGCCTGTCGAGGATGAGGCCGAGCCCGACGTGGTACCAGGCGCGCCAGGCCAGCGCGTGAGCGACGAAGATGGCCTGCCAGGCGGGGGAGGACGGGGTCACGAGCGTGAAGGCGGCTATGTAGGCGGGGAGGATGATGACCACGCAGTCGGGCACGCGGAAGAGATCGAGGTTGTTGAGGCCGACGAGGTCGTGTACTGGATCCGGGGAGTAGTGCTGAGGCGCGGGAATGGCAGGACGAGGGTCACCATTGCTGGCAGCAGCAGTCTGAGCCGCCGTGGCCGTACTATCTTCGCTTCCGCCGCTGCTGGCGGTGGTAGTCGTGAAGGTAGTGGTAGCGGTGGTAGAGGTGGATGTCGCGGTGGCTGTCGTGGTTGTGAGCCTCTCCCGCGGGGGCGGAGGGTTGTAGATCTTGTCGATGTGGGGGTTCTCAACGAGCACGAGGAAGGCGAACTGGGCGATGTGTGCGAAGATGGAGATGAAGAGGACCTCGTAGCTGGCGGCCATCATGGAGATGCCGTAGTAGCCGACGTAGCCGATGGAGTACATGGGGTGGGGAACCATCTCGAAAACGCCATCAAAGGTGAGGTCCTGGTCGACGAGGAAGAAGAAGTCGCCCCAGTACCAGGCGAACGCCTTTACGACGCGGTGGGCGTCGAGCTTGACCCAGGCGCTGAAGCCGGCGATGGCGATTCCCAGGGCCCACCGGGAGACGCCGACGGCGATGCCCTCGCCGGTCGGGGTGTGAGCGCAGACGACGGCAAAGAGGCAGTAGGAGGTGAAGTCGCACATGAGGATGAGGTCGACGGCCCTGCGGAAGACGAGCCAGGTGTTGTACTCGAGCGGGGCGCTGTCGAAGTCGTAGTCGTCGCGGGGCATCTTGGCCTGGAGCTCGCGCCTGAGGAAGGCGTAGAGCCATGGCCGCGGGTTGTGGCCGGTCCGGGGGTCCTGGAAGAGGGCGCAGCGTCTGGCCCAGGCGACGAGGGACTGCTGGCGGGACTGGGAGCGCAGGAGCAGGCCGATGCCGATGTTGTAGGCGGCGCGCCAGAAGAGGAAGACGAGGGCGCAGACGGGGCGCTTCCAGGCGGAAGGGAGGAGGTATGCGAGGAGGCCGTGGAGGGCGAGGACGGCGAGGATGACGGCGTCGGAGATGTTCTTTGGCTGGCGGGGGTCGAGGAGGAGCGAGACCATGTCGTCCGTGTCGGGGACTATGAAGACTGCGCCATCGACGAGTCAGCCTGAAGCCAAAAGCAATGGAGAGCATGATGCCTTTCAGAAGCAGTGCAGTCGATGGATGAATGGATGGATATATGGTGGATGACACACCTGTCCCGTCTGATGTCCGACCAAACGTCTTCTGGGCCGGCCTGGCGCCGGCGTCATGGCTGCCCCTATCGATGGATGGCGATGGCGGTACAGCTGCGTTTGCAGAGACGTCTGTGGGATCTGGATGGTTCTGGGGCTTCCGGAGGCGCATCCCGCCAGCAGCGTCTGCCGGCTCGGTCGCCGTGCTCATGGTGGCGAAGTCTGCTGGTATGAGGGTCTGGCAGATGAAGAAGAAGTAAACGAGAAAGAATGATCTTTGGGAACGAGAAAGGAGGAGATGTGAGGAATGCAGGTCGGTATAGTGCAGCTTCGAGAGTTGGAGGGGGGGGATCCATCAATGGGCGGATGAACTGCCCAACGATGCGATCCGAGCCAGGGCAGTTTGTTGAGAAACTGCCGTGGGATGATGAGAGGTTAGAAGATGGCTGCCACTCTATCTGCGGCAGGGTCTGGCGTGCAGGAGGAGAGAGGAGGGAGGAGGAGGAGGAGGAGGAGGAGGAGGAGGAGGAGTTGGAGTGGGTTGGAGTTGGTCGTGGTGGCTCGACTTAAGACATCCATTGCGACTTGGGAGGCTAGACGCGGGCCAGTGCGACTAAAACGGCTCAGCCAGCACATGGATTCTCTGTCCCAACAATCTGGAGCCTGGAGCCTGGAGCCTGGACGTGAGAGTCTAGAAGCCCATGGTGCGATAGATTACGGAGTACTTCATTCGGTGATGCACAAGCACATGTCAGAGCAGCGCGGCAGCATCATCAGCAGCATCATCATGTGGGTTGCGGCTCGTGCATCCTCGCACTGGCCAGGCGCCCCCAGCCTTGGAACGCCTTCGGAGGGCGATCCAGGCCCCCGCCTTGTATCTGTCCCGTATTGACGCCATGCAGGTACTTGGACAAGGGGTCTGCGTTTGTGGATGCGGGGGCGGCGCCGAGGGGCTGGCAGAGGTATCCCCTCTGGGGCGAGTACCTCGCAGGGAGAGCCTCCGCGGACCAAGACGCATGCAGGGCCGGTGCGGGTACCTTCGGCGGTGCAGGTGCCTGCGGTACCTGCACAGTGCGGATGAATCTCAGGGAGACTGGAGATGGATCGATCGATCCAATGGATGGATGGATGGAGCTTCGGACAAACTCCCGTTTCTGGGTAAGTGGGAATCACTAGGTGCTTCTTGTATTTGTCCGAGCGCTCTCAAAAGGATGAAGGGATTGCGGAGTATTGGTAGTCAAGGTGTTCAATGCTCTCCGGTGGAAAACGGGAAGAAGGCGAGGGTTAGGGTAAGCATCGCCAGGGTTAGGGTTGTATTCAGGGGCACATCGGCTCTTGGGGGAAAAAGGAGGGGGGGGGGGGGGGGGGTTGGGTTCAGGCCAGGAACAGTTCTGGAAACATGGATGGGCAATCACTTGATGTGCACCTCTTCCAAGAGATCTAGATAGCAAAAAAAGATTCACTTCCACATAAGACAGTCTCAGTGACATACTCCGTAGATCGCTCGGATACATCAGCATGTCTGTCCACCACACAGTCTAGTGACTCACTGCTACCGCCCCCGTCCTTGCCCTTCATCCGAATCCGGCGGCATTCCAAAAACGACGTCAAGCAGGACTTGTCCATGACGTTGGTCCTCACATACAAAGAATTGTTGAGATACATGAACCACCAGTCAGAGACAGATCAAGCGGAATCAAGACCGTCGTCAAACAAGGAAATAAAGACCCCTCCCTTTCGCCCCCAGCCTCCTTTCAGAGGAATAAAAAAAAAGAAGAAGACCCAAAAAATCAAGACAGCTTTTTGCTACTCGGCCTAGACGTGACGTGACAAATGCAATCCCAGATCCCCGGCATCCCAGCCCAGCGGCGCACCAGCCTACTGAGCCTTCTTGGCAAATTCGACCCTGAGAATGAGATGCTTGAAACCGAACCCGTCCATCTTGTTGCAGGCTGTGACGGCGTCGCTGTGGTCGACGAAGCTGATGAAGGCGAATCCCTTGGCCATGCCCGTCTCCCGGTCCTTGGCGAGGAACACCCTGCTGACGCGGCCGAAGCGCTCGAACATGTCCCGCAGCTCGCCCTCTTCCGCCATCTCGGAGACCTATAGAAAAGATAAATCAGCATCTTCATTCTCGTCGCGATGATGCTGGTGATGGCAACATCGATGATGAATTTCATCGTCATCGTCATCATCACCATCATCATCATCATCATCATCATTATCGATATAATCATCGTTAAGAAATCAAAAGCAAAGGGCGTCCGTACGTTTGTGACACGCAGCGTGGCAAAGTCGTCCCTCTCGCCGTACTTGGACCCGCCCATGCGCTCGCCCGCGCCGCCGCCGCCGCGCAGGGCCGGGGGAACGTAGGAGCCCTTCTTGCCGGGCCCCGCGGCGCCCGCGCTGGCAGCGTCCTCAGTCGCGCCCGCGGCGGCGGCGGCGCCGTCGGCGGCGAACTCGCCGACGGGGGCCATGGTGTCCTTGTAGGGACACTTGGCGGTGAAGTGCTCGCCGTTGCAGATTCGGCACTTGACCTTCTTGTCCTTGAGCTTGTCCTTCATGGCCTGGGCGTTGGCGTCGGCGCCCTCCTCCTTGGCGTCCTTGCGCCAGGTGACGCTGGGGCGGAAGATGATGTTCTCACCGACCGAGGTGGTGTCGGCCGCGGGGCCCGCGGCGTCCTTGGCGCTCAGACCGAACTTGGGCCACGTCTTGCGGTTGGCGACGCGCGGGTTGACCGTCTCGGTGTGCGTGACGAAGCGGATGCGGCGGGTCGTCTTGACCTTTTGGCCGTCGTCGTTGTAGCGGAACGTGATGATGGTTTTCGTGCCGTCCTTGTTCGAGATGGTCTGGGGAGGCGGCAGGTCGGTCGAGGTCTCCTCGATGTCGTCGTCGTCGGCCCAGTCATGCCTTTTTGTCGGGGGGTGGGTGGCGGCGGGGTTAGCCGTGGGAATGGAGCTCACTTGGGCTTGGGCGGCGCGGTCGTGGCCATGGTGGGTGGTTGGGATCTGGAGAAGGCCAGGAAGATATCGGGGTTCTTTCGGACGGCGATGAAGTCGGCGTAGACGAGGAAATCGGCTGCTCGTCTCTCGATGGATGGATTGATGGATCGGTGGATGGAGGATGGATGGATGGATGGATGGATGGATCTGGGATCGTGTGGTTGCTCCGTCAGGTATTCGCAATGGAAATTCGCTTTTTTCGTGCGAAACTGAAATCGGTGCAGCCAAGGCAAAGCCACACTTCTGGAGGGGAGGAGAGACGTGGCTGAGCCGCCCACTCGGCATCTATCACGTGATAAAGCACGTCGCGGCCCCTCTGTGGCGCAGCACATGTCGTAAACCCGATCCGGCCAAGTCGGACGTAGCAGAATTCTGGACAGAACATGCACGACGCCGACACCACGGACGGCTCCATCCTCTGCGAGTCTCGGCCCTCGAAATACGGATGCAGGTACGGAGTACTCCGTACGAAGGACGGAGAAGCGAGAAGAGAGAAGAGAAGAGAGAAGCGACTCAGCATACCGGCTCGAAACAGGTCCGTTACTACGGAGTACTAGCCAACATCCGCCTGGGCGCGGCAGTGTCTCGATCCCTCCGTCGGCAGGCGTGGCGCAGTGGCCTGCCAACGTCACCATCCTAATCAGAATCGCATGCCAGCGACCGGACCCGGGCGAGGCATTGATTGATTGAAAAGGCCGCGAGCGCGTCGTCGTAGTCGTTAGTCGAGGCAGCACCCATTCTCTCTTTTCTCACAGTCTCGCTGAGTCTCTTGCTAGTTTCCCGCTTCTTTTTTGTTTTTTTTTCACCATTTCCTCTTTTTCAAAGAGTGATACAAGTCCAAGAAGGACTCGATCGGCACAGCCAGAGAGAGACTCTATAAGAGAGCGCAGTCATGGCCAAAGAGGACCACAAGTCACCCCAGTCGCCGCCTCCATATCATGGAGAGCCAGAGGCCCCGAAACCCACCTACGGAGCAGGCGGCAGCGGCGGGTATGGACAACAACAGCAGCAGCAGCAGCAACAATACAGCCAGCCGCACAACTACCCTCCCCAAGGCGGCCAGCAGCAACAGTACTACCAGCCGGGCCCGCAGATGGGCTACTACAACCAGCAGCAGGGCCCGTATGCGCCCGGCGCGGGACAATACCCACAGGGCGGGGCGTACGGTCAGCAGCAGTACCCCGCGCAGGGCTACTACGGCGCGCCGGGCCAGGGCCAGGGCCAGGGCCCGTACCAGCGGCCGTACGGGTACCAGGGGGGCCAGAGTGGGACGTCGGCCGGGATGACGGGGCTCTTGAGCGGGCTGCTCGCGTGTACGGCCTGCTGCTGCTGTCTGGATTTCCTGTTTTGATTTATCCGGGGGACGGCGAGTCCGAAGCGGAGCGTTTTGAGACGATGCCGAGATGCGACGACAAGGTTGACGAAACGGAGTCAGATTCTCGGCCGTGGATGTCGGTGGACGTCGTGATCGACTCTCGACGATGAGGGAACGTCTTCGGGGTCGCAATGCACGACATCTTGGAGGTTTTTTAGGAGCGGAATTGGTCTACAGTCTTCTGGGTCCTTCTATGGGTATGTGCCTGGGTTTGGGTATGGGTATGGATATTGGCATGGCTGTGGGTATGGCTCTGGATTCGGAGCATTAGAATTGGGTCCATTAGGGCGAAGGGCGTTTTGGCGGTTCGGACGGGATGCTCCCGGTGTGATCAGTTGTTCTTCGATTCCCCTCTAGCCCCTCTCTTCCGTTGGCTTTGGTCTCTACCTGTATTATCTTTTTCTTTTTTGTTCTTGTCCCTTTTAAGGCATTGGCATCTTGCGTTGCCCAGCTCGATTCCTCTTGGCCGGATATGTGAATGGTTGGTTTCGTGCTCTACGTAATACGGCGTGCTTCCGATGTCGTACCAGCAGAATTGATCATTGCAATTAGCTTCATACCCATCTTTGTCAAAGCCATCCTCCCTTTTTGTCGCCTCATTTATAGATCCATTGATCCATCCATGTCCATCTGACAAAGCGCGTGGATGAGGCCCTTGCCAGAGATTGATGAGACGAGGACCTCTTGTCTATTCGAGTACGAGACGTCCTGAAACATGACCTGGTGCGCCCTCTTTTAAACGCTCTGCATGAAAACAATCAATTGATGTCAACCAATTCACTGATCCATCCATCCACCCATCATGTTCATCGATCGAAGACCCAATGGAAGACGGGCGCAATTCCAGATCGAGAAGCGCCCCCGCAGAGCTCCAGCTCCCCTTGAGCGCTTGGGCTGGAGAACCCGCAGGCGTTGGTTTAGCGGTTGCAGCCCCTGAGGCTCCGGAGGCTCGGGGCCGTTTCACTTCAATACCTGCATGGACGTGCTATTGATGCTGGGATCAACAGATATATACTCCGTATAGCACTACTAATCAATGTATGTGCTCGTACCCGCATGTACCCGTAGAGCTCCCGGGTAGGTCAAGGACTCGGCGGCTGTCAGCCAATAGAATTGATCCCTGTTGAGGCCGCCCTTTAGCGCAAGCGCCAGCGCCAGCGCGAGCAGCCGAGCGGGAGCGAGTTTGATCGCCAAGAGCTCGTCCATTCAATCAATTCTTCCCGCCAGGAGCTGCTTGTCATAGTGTTTCACAGACGTCCTTGGAATAAACCTGATCTCGGTTTCATTATCCGCGTTTGTGGATGACCGCTCCTTACCTGGACTCTTGCTCGGCGCCTCCTGGAAGCGCCTCTGATGTCACTCGCCGCGCGCTTGAGTAACCGAGATGCAGCTATCGGGGCGTGTCCGTCGCTCCTTCCAATCTTCCCAGAGGTCGGGCACTGCATTAGGTAGCATCGAGTTCGATAGATGCATATTGATGGCTTGATCTGATGCTTCTACACGGGTTAAGCGTCTAAAGGCCACGATGACATCGTGAGTCGGTGCCAGGCAGGGCATATTCCTCTCCGATTCCAAGATTTTGAGATTCCAAGATTTCAATCTCTTCCGGGCAGGCCCATTCTCCTTTTCTCTCTTTTCTCTCTTCTCCTCCTCCTCTGCCGGGATCTAGAGGAACCAGGTGTGTACCCACGAGTACGAGAACAAATATGCCTGCAGTGACATGCTGCCGGGATGCAAGATGCAGGCTCTCTCTCTTTCCCTCTCTCTCTCTCTCTCTCTCTCTTTTTCTCTCTCTCTCTCTTCCTCTGCCTCTCTCCGTCTCTCTGTCTCTGCATCGATCTAACCCTCTTCAGGCCTGCCAGGTTTCAGCTTACTCCGTACCTGCAGAGTTCAGATACCCCAACCCGCCTCTCACGGCCCGCAAACCGCTCCTGACTGGCCCCCGATTGCCGGTACCGCTACTCCTCAAAGTGCCCAGGGTACGACTCGTTTATTACCTCTACTCTGTCCTTCCAACAGACCCTGATAGTATGGAGGGTCCCTCCTCCTACCTGGACCTCAGCAGAGTCGATTTTCATCACCGACAAAGAAACGCCGCCCGTTGATTCATTGAACTCAATTCTTCTCTGAATCACAGCCTCCTTCAAAACCCGTCAACCCCCCTCCTCCTGGCTGGTCCAGACCTCCTGACCTCCAGATACTCAGCCTGCCACTTCGACACCACCCTCGTTCCTCTTCTCCCGCTCCGCCCCCCCC
>NQYS01000002.1:3037227-3059461 GCA_003055955.1 Escovopsis sp. AC | reverse complement strand
AAAAAAGCCACGCAATAAGGCACCATGGAGGACAACAAACTTGTACGTGTCTCTGTGCTCTCGCATCCAAACAGACCCTCCCCGCAGTATACAGCCTCGCTAATCACAGACACCTTCACGGCTGTCACAGACCGTCCGCTACACGTACATCAGCATCGAGGATTGGGAGAATCAGAGAGACAAGCTTCAGGAGTAAGACGATTCCCCGTCGGATTAGCAGCCTCGCGGCCCCGAGCCCAAGTATTCCGTCCTTGCTGTTCATGGAGCTCACGATCGACACAGAATCATCGTGAAAGATACCGGGAAAGATGTCTGGATTGAAACCAGGAGCCTTCCACCCATCGGCCTCCCTCCGTGAGTAGCCCCATGCCCTCAACCCGTGGCTGCACTCTCTGCACGGGCTGGTCTGTGCCAAAATATGTGTGTCGTGTTGCTACTGCTGACTGCCAGTCCAGGCCCCTGACGATAAAGGCGATTGACGCGCTGAAGACTCTGCCTGGCGTCAACTTACACATGATTGAGGACCAGTGAGCAGGCTTGAATCTCTTCCCACATATTGCCGGCACCGAGATGCAGATGCAGGGACAGCAACATGGCGGTGGATGGCTCCAAGACCGCCTGCCCGGTGATGGCGGATCCAAGTTGGTGCTCATAAATGCGGAACTAAGGGGTCAAGGATCAATATCAATTCAAGCCATCCATTGCACTCGTCGAGGCACATGGGGTAGTGTTATTACATAGGGACATGTAGGATTGCCTATTTCAGGCTCTCCGCATCGCCATCATCTGCTTGACTTTTCATGCTCCTTCTTCTCGTGTCCTCGTCGCCCAAATGTCTGCATATACCTGTACGTGTATCTTCCAAGACTCAAGGTCCAGCACCGGAGTTGAGTGTAGGGAAGGGTCCACGATTCGAGTATTGATACCGAATATGGTAATTCGTTGTCCCCCCCTATCGGCTTGCAAGGTCCTCTGTTCGGCACGGGACAAACAGCTCACAGATACCGAATGCCATTCAAAGACATACAGAATCCAATAGTGATAAATAAGAGTAGGGCAAGTCATGTATTTGTAGATCCCTTGACGAAGCAGATGCTCCATTTGAGAGTCCACCTTTACACTGCACAATAGTGGATTAGGGTGAAGAGACTCATCTATGCTGCGCAAAGACCCACTCCCACACCTCCAACAGGGGCGATATTCAAGAGCTGGAGGAGATCTCTCGCCCTCATACCCATTCTCTCTTCTCACACATCACTCACTCCTCTCCCACAGGGTTCTATACATCCCTCTCATCCACTATCCCCTCAAGCCCACTTCAAAATATCAAGCACCAAAAGCGACAGATCTTGGAATGCTCGAAATCAAGGATCATGCCAGTCCTTTTCCCCTACGACGGGTGTTTAAGCCTAAAGTAGACATGGTGGCTGCGAATTGCCCATACCCTGTAGATTTCTCAATATTCAATGTCTTCATGCTCGATAAATCAGAAGAATGCCAAAACCGTTTGATCGACTTTGTTTACATCATCCACGTGAGAGAAAGGGGTTAGGGGAGCACAAGAGATGGGTTGAAACGCGCAGGACATTCATATACTCCCTCTTCAACCTGAGGTTCTTGCCTGAGATGAACAAGATTGGCGGGGCTTGGGCATCAAACCACCGGCTTCAATGTTCAACTCCAAAGGTCAAGTCTTTTGTGACCGTTAGAGAAATGATCCAACGTCTCATATCAAATCGCCAAAAGCCATGAACGCAAAAGCAAGATCGCCGACATACTGTGAGTCGTTAAATTCAAGTAATCTCGTCTATTGCATTTCTCTTTGACACGTCTCCATCTATACTGTACAGTAGCTCGGCCTTCTATTCTACTCATCCCCCGTTCTTGTAGCGGCTGGACTATCATCCGACACCCTCCGGGAGGGCCCTGCCTATATTCCCTGAGTGCCGCGTCGCTCCGACTCATTAAAGTGTATAATCCGTCTCGGAATCTTGACCTTGTCTGCATCCTCCAGGGTCTAGATGCCGGTCCCCGAAACGCCAGAAAGATTAACCAAAGGTGTTGTGAAAATAAAAAGATTTAATGGTGTAGAATAGACAAGAAGAGCAGATCAACACGCTGAATTATGCTGCGGCCTCGCCATCTGTCGCCATCATTGCCACAAGAGGAGAGGCAGAGAAGGGAAGGGATAGTTCACTTGGAGAACAAAAGGGAGGCTTAAGAAGGGAAAATCAGAGCGGAAGAAGAGATGAAAAATGGGACCGGAAGAGAAGGAAAGCTGGCGACTTATGGCGATGCCGCGCGCCTGCGTTTCTCATCTGCTTTGGTCTCCTCCATCTCCTTGATCATGACCTCATTGAAGAAATCAGGATTGTCGAGATAGAGGTGGTGCCCGGCCTTGGGAACGGTGATGACTTTGCAGCTGCCATTCTCGTTGAGCTTCTCGTCCTCAGTGCCATGGAGGAGGGCCTTGAGCTTGGTCTGCTTGAGTTTCTCCTCGGCGGCGAGACCGCCGGCCACGTCCATCCAGTCGTTCTCACCGTACATGAAGACGATGGGGAAGCCAGTCTCCTTCTTGGGCGGCGCCCCCTCGGGCTGGGGAATCGGCTGGCGGCCAACGTCCTGGATCCTGTTGATGGCGGGTCGGCGGGCGTAGGCACCTGGGGCGAGCAGGTACGCCAGGGCGTACTCGCCGCTGCCCTTCTGTTTGAAGATGGAGAAGGAGTATTCGTGCAGGGTCTGGGCCTCGTCTGCCGGCAGGTGGCTGAATCTCCGCGAGCTCCATCCCGAGACGAAACGGGGGCCCAGAGGTCCCGTCATGCGAACGATGCTGAAGGGGGAGACGTTGGCGTCCCAGAGCCAGACGAGCCAGCTTGGAAGCGTGCGTCGCGGCACGTTGGGCGTGCTGACGGCGTTGGGCTTGGCGCTCTGAATCTGTGTGGCGGTCGGGCTATGGGAGGAGACAGACTGGTTCTGGTCCTGCGTGAATTCGTTTTGCATGGTTGAGGACTCGGGCTCAGGCATCGAGGCATTGACGGCGTAGGGATCCTCGGGAATACCGGCGGGGGAAGCCAGGATGAGCTTCTGCAGACGGCCGGGATACTTGAGTGCATACGAGATTGCGAGGTAGCCGCCGAGGGAATGGCCCAAGAGGGTGAATCGTTCGATCTTCTTGGCCTTTCGCCACTCCTCGAGCGAGTCAATGAACCAGTTTTCGGCCTCTGTGATCTTTCCCTCCTTGTCCTTTGCGTGGATCTTGAACGGCGGCCTGGACGAGTTGCCCATGCCGAGCATGTCGAGAGCGTAGAGCTTGAGGCCCTGGACTCTGCTGATGGGCTCGAAATTCTTGTAGAAAAAGCCGAGGCCGGCGCCGTAGCCGTGGAGCATGACGAGGGTCTGTTCGGGATCCTCACCCTCTCTCTCGACAGAGAACTCGTTAAGAGCGCGGTTCTTGCCCGAGAGCTGAACCATGGAGCGGCGCCATGTCCTGATGCCGAAGGGGTCTGGTGGTTGGGCGGAGGAGGGGGTGAGGCTGGTGGAACTCGCGGTCGCCTCCCGAAGAAAGGGAATCTGGCTCAGAAGGTTGCGCTCGACGGTCGGTGGTGTAACGCTGGTCCACTACATGCAATGCGCAGCGACGGTTAGCCGGACTGGACGGTTCCCATTGACTGGCCGGGTGCCCAAAGATTTGACCGAGATCTGACAGAGATCTGGCCCCTTTTCCCGATTTCCCTTTCCAGTCTTCATGCACAGAAATTGAAGGGCGTCGGAGTCGGGGGGATACTACTCACCCACTGGTAGGCAGCTTCTTTGTAGCCCATTGGGAAGAACACGTTGGGAGGCTGCAGCGGCTGGGGCGGAGGCGTCACCGTGTCCTGCGAAGGGCTGGTGACGGCGCCTTGCGCAGGCTGGGCGCGGATCGCATCCTCGGCGGTCGTCATTTTGGAGTATGTGGCGGGCAGGAAGGACGTCCAAGAGAAACGCGATCGGTGCAGAATCACCGTGGCAGCCTGTGTCCTGAGCATCCCGAGAGGAGGAAAAGTTCAGGTTCGTTTCGGGGTGCTAGGCGCTGATATATGGCATAACCAAAAGCAATAATAATCGATAGTGGTAACGATTTGGGAAGAGGGCTCGCCCAGGCAACCCAACCGGAATGTACGAGAACAAGTGTATGTATGACAAAGCCGCCGACGGATTTAAGGCTCTAATGCCGCGCGTATGTACTCCGTACCAGTATCTGGTATGCCTTTATCGAGGCCCCAGAAAAGGGGGGGGGGGGGGGGTCCGGCGGAGTCCGACTCGGTACTAATGCGGAGGAGCGTGAGTGCCCGACTTAGTATGCACTGTGGAGGCCGAGCGAACGCCGTCGGAAGGACCTGATGGACTGTTTTGTTGCGGTTGTATGTACGGAGTATGTACGACGAATATGTTGGGAACAGCGAGATGCGTTGGACGAGAGATGGAGAGACTGATGTAAGAAGAAGTTGAAGAGAAGGAAGATAAAAAAAGAAGAAGGAGAGCCAAGCGGAGGAGAGAGGATAAAGCCAGAAATGCAGGAGAAGAAATCAGGAGAAAGAATAAGAAGGAGAAGAGGAGGAGGAAGGAGCGGAGGAGGAAGGGGATAAGTGGAAGGAAAGAGCTTAAGAAGAAGAGAAGGGGAAGGAGCCCTGGATTAAGGAGACGAGGCCGGGACAGTGACTGGAGTACTCCGTAGAGGTAGAATAGTACGGGGAGGTGGTACGGAGTATGGATGTTAAAGGTACTCCGTACTCTACGTATAGGTTCGATCATCGATGAATGTTGAGAAATGACATTCGCTTTTTATGTCGATGGCCTGAGCCGTCTGATCAATGCATTGACTGATCCAGATTCATACATGACGCTGCCACTTTAAGGGTTGATTGTACGGAGTACCTGTAGATGGCACGATGAGGCCACGCAAGCGATGATTGATTGATCCATTTTTGTTGAGGCGGCCCGGCCTGGTCGGGTGCGCATTGTGCACTGTGCGGGTACGGCATCCCTTGAAGGGGACCAGCGCGGCGGGCCCATCAATGCCCATTCTCCAGTGGACGCACCGCTAAATGGCCAGTGGATGACCCGCTGTATGTGGAGGGACTGGAGGGCATTGATTGATCCACTCCGCGCGGGGCAGCGCCGGAAGACGTGCGCGCACGGTGAAGACTCATGTTGTCTCGCAGCCGTGCGAGTCAGTGGCCCGCATATGTACGAAGTACATGTACATAGAGGCAGGCGGTGGGCGATTACTCGTACAGGGTAGCAGGGGTCAACCAGTGTCCAGCATCAATGAGCACGATCAGCGTGTCCCGATCTGTGGGGGATGGCCCGCATGGGGAACCCGGCCTGGTGGAAGGGGGGCTCAACAGCTTGTGACCCTGATGCGCATCAAGATACGGAGTACATACATGCGGATCTCGGAGCCGTGTGACCCTCGAGAAGCATGTGAAAACGTAAAGTATGTCGTTAAAGTAGGCAAGAGATTGGATCAATCGTTCAGGACAAGTCTGCACCAGGTACTCCGTACGGAGCACTCCGTACTACGGAGTAGTAACTGACACGATGCCTCATGACTCACCTGCCATGTACCCCGTAGTGCCCTCGGGGAAAGGACAGCATGGCCGTGTGCTCATATGACAGAGCCCCCCGGCATCCATCAATTGATCTCGAAAAGTCGGTCATGATCAAGACATCAAAGACACCGAGCTGCCGTCAGATTCAGGGTCCGCCCCTCGGCTGGGGCTGGTCTTACCGGTACAGCGCTTCTCAAGCAATACGGAAGACCTCTCCAGGAGCATGAATTCGCCAGCGATCCCCCTGATTACCTAATCGAAGCCGCCCTCGGGCTAGAAGATCATCGGACCTCAGCGCGGATCTCTACCTTGGTAATACCTGACATTGGCTAAGAGTTGGTGCCGACGATGTGCCAAGACTGCGGAAACAAAGGTTCTCGAGAAGTACGGAGTAGCTTATACTGTTTGAGCTTCGATACCTCCAAATCATGTGCACCGCAGCACGAGTATCAAGTCTCCCATCAACCTCGAGACATGCCAGGTCTTAATCTTCCTAAAAAAAAAGGCCAGGTCTTGCTTGACCCGACCAATCGCGGGGGCCTCTTGTCGCTCCACCAAAAAAAAAAAAAAAAAAAAAAAACAATCGCAAATCGCAATTGATTTGATTGATGGATGGCAAGACTCCGAGAGACGAGACTGAGAGAGACTGAGTCGGGACCCGAGACTTGAGCTGCTGGAGACTTGACCTTTGCCGAGCCTCGCTTCATGCCCTCACCACGAGGGAGAGAGCGGTCCAAGCCCCGTCCCCTGCGTCTTGGTGCCTGTCATTGATCTCCTCCTTGCGCTTCTTTTTTTTTCCTTTTTTTTTCTTTTGTTTTCCTTTTCTCTATCGTCTCTCGTCTTTCCTTTCCTCTCCTCCTCCTCCTCCTCCTCCTTCTCTTCCCCCACCCCCCGGTTCTCACACCCTCCTGTTTCGCACAATTACGTGCCCAACTCCGAGTACGCCGCTCTGGCAGGGAGCTCGGGAACTGGGGGTCCATCGCATGGAAGCCGTCTCCCTCGCTTGACCAGGCTGCGCGCCCTCAGCCTGATCGCCTCAGCCTGATCGCCCAAACCCGCCATCCCCCCCCCCGCCCCCCCCCTTCCCTTTTTCCCCATCTCGAGCCGCCCTCGCGGGCCCCTCCACCGACGAACAAGGCGAGCGCGCGAAGCGAACGGAAAGAAGGAAGGGAAAGAAAGAGAAGAAAAAAAAGGAACGAAAGGGGAAACACCCAGCGATGCCGGACGACATCGACTCCCTCGTCAAGGGGGCGTCCGTCTCCCCCTACAATGTCAAGCTCGGCACCACGTCGATCCTCTCCGGCGCCGGCAAGGCCGCCAACCCGCTCAACCACACGCCGAGTTCGCCGTCCATGATCTACCTCAACCTGCTCATCCTCGAGGCCTCCCTGCGCGCCCAGTTCCTTGAGCTGCGCGCCCGCCGGCGGCACCACACCTTCTTCCTCGCCCTGCTCACCCTCTGGGTCGCCTTCTTCGGCTACAAGCTCTTCTTCGCCACCCGCGAGGACGGCCGCGGCGTCGGCGGCTCCATCTACTGGGCCGTCGAGGGCGCCCAGAAGGTCTGCTTCATGGGCGGCATCATCACCGCCGTCCTCGTCTGGGCCACCGGCATCTGGGACCGCGGCATCCGCTGGCCCCGCCGCTGGTTCGCCATCTCCAACCGCGGCCTCCGCAGCTTCAACTGCAAGCTCGTCGTCATCCGCCAGACATGGTGGGCAGAGGCCCTCTCCACCGTCGCCTTCTTCCTCACCTACGGCCTCTTCTCCCACACCGCCAGCTCCTCCTACCGCCACGTCGACTCCTCCCTCCTGCGCCAGGTCGAGCGCGAGCTCCACCTCTCCTCCGACAACCACCCGACCCTCGTCGTCCCCTCCACCGACGACGACGAGCGCGGCGGCAGCGGCGGCCACGAGGAGGACCTCGCCCCCGGCGGTGACTACGTCAAGCTCCTCCTCCTCCCGAAGCCCTTCTCCCCGACCTTCCGCGAGAACTGGGAGCTCTACCGCACCGAGTACTGGGAGCGCGAGAACGAGCGCCGCGCCCTCCTCCGCCGCAAGGTCACCGACCACGACAGGAAGCTCGCAAAGGACCTCTACGGCTGGCTCTGGTGGCTGCCCTGGCGCCACGCCCCGCACGCCGCCCCGCGCCGCCGCCACGACCCGCACAAGGCCCCGCACCACCGCCTCGCCAGCGTCGAGCGCGAGCGCAGGCGCCGAAACAGCAGCGTCCGCCGCTCCTCCTTCGGCTCCTCCCGGAGCCCGACCCCCATGCTTGACCAGGACGCCTTCGGCCGCAAGGCCCCCGCCGCCGGCGGTGCCGGTGGTAGCGTTGGCGGTGCCGGCGGCAGTGGAAGCGGCAGCGGCAGCGGGACCTCGGAGAAGCTCCGCAAGAAGCCCTCCTCGTACAAGAAGAGAGGCGGCGGCGGCGGCACCGAGTCGAGATCCTCGACACCAACGCCGGCACCGGATGTGCCGTCCAAGCTGTCCATGGAGAGCAGCAGTCCCGCGCCGGACACCGAGTCCGAGGGGAGCACACGGGTGCTGAGGAGCGCAGGCGAGAAGGCGTCCAAAAAAGAGCCCTCCTCGTCCGCTGAATGAGCGAACTAGAAATCATACGACCAGGTGTCTGGTGGTTGTTTTTGTTGTTCTTGTCCTTGTTTTGTTTTCTTTTTCTCTCATTGCCTTCTTTTCTCCGCAGGGCACGAAGCCATCACATCACAGAGACATTTATGTATGATTGCATGATGATCCATGAGCTTAGGAATAAATTAAAAAAATAGATCAAAAGTGGCATCTCCCCAGTCCATCTGCGGAAAAGAGAACCAGCACATGCTACTCCAATCATGTTGAAAAATGAAAGAATCAGAGGGGTAAAGAGTTCTCAGTGATCTCAAATGGACGATTTCAGGACAAGCAAATAGGGGCCCAATGTCGATCTGATATCACATACACTGCAAATTCACACCCAAAGAGCCGACCTCCAGCTGATTATGAGAGGACCTCACGAAAAAGAAGTCAAACAACATGAATCAATTTCTTTTGGTGAAAGTAGCTACACTATTTCGAGGTCATCTCCATCTCCACCATCTTTTCGCATAATTCATTAGTCCACAGCCATCGGCGTGGGAAATCAACGTGATATCTTGGGAATTTGAAAACTTGAAACCCCGAAGCTTTGAGGCATATCATGCAATGGAAAGTGAGCTTTACTAGTAACATAATACTGTCCCACCCCAGTAGAGATTCTTCTCTGCGCCCCCCTTTTTGATACTCTTGGTATTAGGAGAAAGGAAGAAACAAGAAAGAAGGGATAGGAAAAGGAAGAGAGCCGAACAACACAATCGAAATATTGGATCCTCTGGCTTTACCGGTGACGTCGTTCACTCTGCGTGGGATCGTTCCCATGCGTGCCTATGTCTTTTCTCACGCTCCTCGCGCTCCTCGCGCTCCTCGCGTTCCTCGCGTTCCTCGTGGGCCTGTTGCCAATGATGGAAGGCTTGTGCAGGCATCCCAATCTTGGGAATGTTCTTCGAAGTCCAGGTACGGCCAGGGGTGGTGTTATAGGTGGCAGGCAGGTTGGAGATGACGGTTCGCTTGGCGTGTTGAAACTGGTCGAAGCATACGGCAACAATTTGGTAGGCATCGAGATTCGATGGGGCCACACGCGAGTCGAGGAGCTCCTTAATATGATCCTCCAATGCTTCGAATTCTGCTTGGTCGTTTCGGTAGCGATCAGGCAGGCCGCTGTTGTGCATTAACGCGAGAAGCCCGGCGATGACGGTATTTGTGGCTCCGAGGACCGTAACGGAAATGCCTTCATGGGTGCGTATGGAGCCGATGGCCGTCAGGGTGGCGCCGATGGCGAGTTGCAAGAAGACGAGGACCAGTCGAATCCAACCGACAATATGGTTTGCCCACGTGTACTTGATGCGTTCTTCGACCACGTCCTTGAACAGGCCCGGCGGCATGCTACGGGCCGGCCGCCATCCACTGCGTGGGCGGACAGGTTTCTGCGACTCCCTGTCCCTCAGTCCGCCGAGGGCATTTGCGACAAAAGCCCACTCCTTGTCAGACAGAGCCCTGTAATGGGGGACCTTTTTCGGCTTGGCTGGCTGCGAGGCCGCATCGGGAGGCGCTTCGGGCTGCTGGGCAGGATTTGGGCCCGGAGCTGGGGCCGGAGTCTGGCTTGAAGCCATTGGAATCTCGGACACGAGCCGGAAGCTTGTTGCATGATGGTGGTCCGGCGGAGTCTGGGTCGCCTTTTCGGGCTCTGATCCAGGCCCGTCGCATTGGATGAACTCGATGCGTGGGCCAGTCTCTCCCTGTCGATCCAAGTGCGGCCTATTGCCCGACCGACGTCGAGAGTGGTCCCGCCTATGGTCGTGAAGGAATTCCTCTACCAGAGCCGCTTCCTCTCGAATGCGCTCCCGGCGTTCAGGACTACTGGGCTCCCTGGAGCCAAGTTCGGTCTCGGAGTCGAGCTCGCGAGTCCATCTTCCGTGGCGAGATTCATCCATGGCCGTGAAGGAGGTGGAAAAGATGAAGAAAGATTGAAGAGGATGTAGGAAGAGAAGGTAGAAACGGGGAAGATGCAGCTGAATCAGGCAAGCTTATGGGAGAACGTTTCAGGGAGGGTTGAGTCTAAATCAGGTCAAGATGCGGGCGATGAGAGGACGGAACACACAGCAGGCCGGCCGCTTGAGTCTGGATATGTAGAATTCTCCGGCCGGAGGAGTCAGGGAGGTGGGAGGAGGTCACTATAAAGAAGATGGATGGATCAAATAACTGCTGAGATGGGAGACGTGATGGGAGACGTGATGGGAGACGTGAGGGGGGACGTGAGGGGGCAAGACAGACAAAAGCCAGACAGCACGGGGACGTCTCTTCATGGCGGAAGGGACGGAAGAGAGAGTTGATGCGCTCCTGCCCTCGCTGTTAAGCGAATATATCGGTAAAGATGAGTTCGAGTCTCTCGGGGAAGGAGCGCAGGTGGTCTCGTGATGCGAGGGTCGCCAGTCGCTCCTGAAAGATTCGAGCGGCTCGCCAGCTCCGTGCCTCCCGATCCAACAAAGCAAGAGCTGCGGAGCGCCTTCCTCGGTCTCCGTGAATCCGGAGTAAGTCAAGGCAGGCGCATTCAAACCTTGTTGATCTGATCTGCAGGAAGGAACGAATGAACTCCTGTTGACTTTGTTAGCACGAGATGACGCATCTGGGCGCAGAGATAAGGAGGCAGGCAGACACCAAATATACAGTAGAAATACTCCGTACTGCCATATAGTATTCGTATCAATGGATTTATGACTCCGTGGGGAGAGTCAAATAAATAGGGAGGCGAGTGACGTTACCTAGAGGGGAGATTCAGCAATGTCATTCTCGACTTCTCATCCTTCTCGAGGTCTCTTCATCCCCGTCCATATCCCAAGTCGACACCGAACACCAACCTCTGAGCTCTGAGCTCTGAGCTCTGACTGACACGGTGGGCGATGATCCGGTAGGGCCCATGACTCCATCGCGATTGTCCGTGATGCTGACGATATCAAGGGTCACGTCAGATATCTCGCGAGGTACGGAGTATCAATGTCTCGACACACTTTCTTCTATTCCGTCAGGCTGCATTGGGTACTCCATACGGAGCATGGAAGTCCAAAGATTCCATCCAGAGTACGGATACTGTATCCGAAAGCATGTTCGCATAAGCTCCAGCTATGTGCGGGCTCTTCGCAGTAGCCTCGAGCTTGACGCCACACGAGGTCCAATCCAGCCATGACACGCTCTGCGAGACGTTCATTCGATGTTGTCCTGGAGCAGGCGTCACTGCTCAAAGCACTGAGGCGCGTGTTCAGAGCCCTACTCCGTACACTAGCAGGCCATGCCTTTGCCTTTGCCTTGAGATAACAGGGAGGGAAGAGAAAAAAAAGGAAAAAGAAAAAAAAGGGGCTGCATCATCAACCCTAACCCTATATCCGAGCCTCGGGGTTCAGACTCACCAACCCTAACCCTGGAATCAGAGTTGGGACGTCATCGTCTCACCGCCTTCACGACTTGAGCAATGGCAGAATTCTAGGAGGAGAAAAAAAAGAATCACGCAGGCCGACCAAGAGCATTGCTAGAGGACTGACTTCAATCCAAGTTGTTCTTTCTTGAGCCTTTAAGCGTCAATTGCTCTTTCGGATTTTTTTGCATGATTTATCGAAGCGCCATCCTGCGACGAGCACTCTGCTTAGGTGCATTCTCCCCGATCCCTCCCCGATCCCTCGCTGCGCCGACTGTCCTCAGACCTTCTGCGACGTTCCGAGCTCCCGACTCCGCTTGCTTCGCCTTGTCTGGTCCAATGGCCGGTTTCGCAGCCAAGAGCGACTCTCTAGAGCTGGATGGGAAGACCTTCCGAGTCGTAAGCGAGGGAAAGGCGACCATCTTGGTTCCCCAGGGCGCAAAGATTGGCGAAGACCGTGGCGAGGTCCAGCAGGTCTTTTACAACCCGATCCAGCAGTACAACCGCGACCTCTCGGTCCTGGCAATCAAGACATACGGAGAGGAGGCCCTGGAAAGAAAGAAGGAGAAGTTGGGCGAGAAGTTCAACAAGCACGGCAAAAAGCGCAAGCGAGATGACAAGGACGAGGGGGCGGAGGGTCACGAAACCACCGGCAACGACGTCGAGAAGCCCGAGGCTCAGGAAGAAAATGCCGCTCGACCGGAAGACGAAAAGGCGCACATGCCACAGTTCAAGATCCTAGATGCCCTTTCGGCGTCTGGGCTCCGCGCGCTGCGATATGCCCACGAGATCCCCTTCGTCACGTCCGTCAAGGCCAACGACCTGTCACCCTCTGCAGCAGACTCGATCAGGCAGAACGTCCGACATAATGGCATGGACGGCATCATCTCGGTCACAAACGAAGACGCTCTGGCCCACATGTATCGCGCCATAGCCGACGACCTCTCCAAGAGAGATCGCCACGGCAACCCGGCAACGGCGAACAAGTTCGACGTGATCGACCTGGATCCCTACGGGACGGCGGCGCCTTTCTTCGATGCGGCAGTACAGGCCGTGCGAAACGACGGCGGCTTGCTCTGCATCACTTGCACGGACAGCGCCGTCTGGGCTGGCCACAGCTACTGCGAAAAGACGTTTGCGCTTTACGGAGGCACGCCCGTGAAGGGCATGCACTCCCACGAGGTCGGGCTGCGACTGATATTGAACGCCGTCGCCACGTCTGCGGCTCGATACGGCCTGACCATTGAGCCCCTCTTGTCGCTCTCCATCGATTTCTACACGAAGCACTTCATTCGCGTGACGAAATCACCCCAGGCTGTCAAGTTCCTCGGTGCAAAGACAATGGTCGTGTACAGTTGCGACTCCGGATGCCAAGCTTGGGAGACGCAGTTCCTGATGAGGAGCAAGCCTTCGCCGAACAAGAAGGGAAACGGCGCGTTCTACAAGCACGGCCCCTCGCTGGGCCCGACGACGGATCGGTTCTGCCAGCACTGCGGCAGCAAGATGCACATCAACGGCCCCATGTACGGAGGCCACATTCATTCACCCGACTTCGTCCGGAAACTCTTGGGACAGATTCCCAGGGCCTCATCAGAAGTATACGGTACGCTGCCTAGGCTGGAAGGCATGCTGAGGAATGTTCTGGAGGAATACCTCCCCGAGCCCGAGGAGACAGAGCTGGTGGATCCAAAGGAGGCGAAACTGGCAGCCGTCGATCGCTACCCCTTCTTCGTCATCCCCACGAAGCTCGCCAGCATTGTGGGCTGTCAGTCGCCGACCGATGACATGTTCCGAGGCGCGCTGATTCATCTCGGGTACCGCGTGGGCAGAAGCCACTGCCGAGCGGGCAGCATCAAGACAGACGCGCCATGGTCAACGGTCTGGTGGATCATGACGGAGTGGATCCGCCAGAGATCACCCATCAAGGCAGACAAATTCAAGCCCTCCATGCCGGGCTGGAAGATTCTCCACGACGCCGGCCTCGTTGGTAAAGACGAGACGACCGGGAAGGTCGAGGAGCCGCTCGATGATGGCGCGACAAAGATGGAAGGCGTTGAGGTCCAAGACGGGTCAGCGGATGCGCACGAAGCGAAGGAGGTCGTTGATGAGAAAGACCCAGAGGCTGGGGAGAAAAAGCTGCGCAAGACGCTGGTCTTCAATGATGATCTCGCAAGACTAGGTCGCCAACGAGACGCCGAAAGACTCGTGAGATACCAGATGAACCCCCGCGCCGACTGGGGGCCTCTGGGCAAGGCGAAAGCTCGCTGAGAATGGATCTGAACGTGCCGCCGTCTTTTGATTTTCTCATCACATATTCGAAAGAGCAAGAGGTTCGGCAGCATCTGAACAGCATTTCATCGAGCGAATGAATCAATAAGAGCCGTGGTTCCCCGAGGGAATGCACGGAATCGAGTCCTACCATGTCCATCCCCAGACGTCGCTCTGATTCCATCTCGTGTGCGTGCGTGCGTGCGTGCCTGTCTGTCTGTCTGTCTCGCCTCTCTCTCTCTCTCTGTGTGTGTGTGTGTCTTTGATCAGGTGGCGCGTGCATCATTTCAGGGGGGGACCATGCGAGAATGTTCTTACGGCTTTCCATGCATGAACTCCTCGTCTGCGAGGTCGAGCCCCATCCGAGCCCCCGCAGATGCAGCAACATGGATCCCTGGCAGCCCAGCCCAATCTATTCGGTGCGTGAGGCTGTGAGTCAACGCTGAGCTAAGACAGCCTAGATCCGGCTAACAGCTTCGCCAGGGTCCGGCTCGCTAACAAGGCGCTCACTCGCTCGTTCACTCACTCATTCATTCATCTAACATTCATGGGCATCACCGCGGCCATTTGAGGTTTTTCTGAATACAGAGTCGGGGAGGTGTCGCGCCGCGTCATTCTCGTTTTCACATGAGCGTTCTGTATGAGCTCGCAAAGTCGGCGTCTCTCTTCCTCATCACGCATGAGCGTTAATCCCTCATCATGGATTCACTAGACCCCCCGTTCAGGTTTCAACGGCTAGTGAACGTCAAGAACATCTCTCTAAATGATGATGGCTCTACCATATCCTGGGAGTCTGCGGAATGCCATGCCATCACACAAGCCAGGATCACCGAGCTGGTGTTCATCCTGGACCTCTCCGCTCGTCCAGGCAAGCGGGGCTACATCGTCATCATCCTGCTGGAACAAGGCGATGATGCCCTCAAGACGTTCGACCTCCTCTCCCTGCGAGCGGACGAGGTTCCCCAGGCCCTCCACGGACACTGCATCACCTCGCTCCCGGAACACTTGATCGCCACACCGAGCAACCACGTCGATGTCATCATATCCACCAAATCAGGAGTCGGCCTCTCCCTCAACTTCTGGAGCTCCGTCCTACAACCCCTCTGGGCCCTCGTCGAGCAGCACCTCGGGCCTCTTTCCCCCCAACCATCCTCAACATCGACTCCTGCCTTTTCTGCCCCCTTGTCCGCCTCCACCTCCTCTTTTCCCACAACAGCAGCAGCAGCAGGAAGAGGAGGCAGGGCAGGCCCAAGGGTGCTCATTACACGAGACGCACAAAGTATCCGAGAAATCGCCCGCGCTCTGGCGCCACAGGAACACCAACAACCCGCTTCTGCGCCCGCGTCCCGCACAATCCTCCTCCTCAGCGGCGACGGCGGCGTCGTCGACCTCCTCAATGGCGGCCTCGCGGACGCAACCCCCCCCGCCTCGCGCATCTCACTGGCCCTCCTCCCGCTTGGCACCGCCAACGCGCTGTTTCACTCCCTGCACAGGCCCGTCTGGGACCGGCACGCGCACGCCCCCTCCGCCGCGGGGCCCTCGCCCTCGCCCTCGCCACTCGCCCTCGGCCTTGTGACCCTCTTCACGGGCGCGGGCGCCCAGCTGCCCGTCTTTCGTGCCTCCTTCTCGCCTGGCTCGCTCCTCGTCCACCAACCAGCGCCGCCCGCGCGCCCCGTCCCCGTCCCCGTCCCCGCGGGCACTAGCGGCAGCAGCAGCAGCAGCAGCCATGTCGAGGCCGGAATCGGGGCCCCTGAAAAGGACGGCGATGCGCTGGCGGCCGACGGGCTGCTGCCCGTCGAGCACCTGTACGGAGCCGTCGTCGCGAGCTACGGCTTCCACGCCAGCATTGTCTACGAGAGCGACACCCCGGCGTATCGCGCCCACGGGGACAAGCGTTTCAACATGGTGGCACAGGACCTCCTGCGCGAGTCGCACGCCTACCTCGCTGCCGTGCGGGCGCGCCGTCCCCGTGAAGCGGAGGAGCAGCAGCAGCAGGGCCAGCAGGGCCAGCTCGACGGACTGGCCGTGGCATCAAGAGACCCCCTCAGGCATGGCTACGTGCTGGTCACGCCCCTGTCGAACCTGGAGCGCGCCTTCGCCATCTCGCCCGCCAGCAGGCCCCTCGACGGGAAGCTGAGGCTCGTCCACTTCGGCGACATCGGCGGCGCGCGAACCATGGACGTGATGATGGCGGCGTACGACGCGGGGAGGTTTGTCGGCATGAGGTGGAACGACGGCGAGGCGGTGCTGTACCAGGAGGTGGACGAGGTCGAGGTGGAGACACTAGAGGAGGATGCGAGGTGGCGCAAGGTCTGCATCGACGGGACGATTGTCGAGCTGCCCCGCGGCGGGCGGTTTTCCGTCAGGAAAGATGACAGGAGGATCTTCGACGTCCTTGTCCGTCCAGAAGTGCTGCCGGCGGCGGCTGCTGCTCATCCTTAGGATCTCGTCTTTCTTGGTGTTCGCATTAGAGATACCTCTCACTCAGTCCGCATCTAATGAGAATGAGAAACGGCTAGGCGTGCTACATGCCCTCCAACAGCTTCTTGACCCTCCGCTCCATGGTGCCCTCAAAGTCCTGCACGCCGTTCTGCAGCGCCACCAACGCGCCCCCCTTGAGCCGATAGACCATGCGCCTCCGCCGCGCCATCTCGTGCCCCTCCCCGCCTCCTGCCCCCCCCTCCCCCTCCTCCTCCTCGCTGCCCTGCTGGTACTCGTCGAACAAGCCCTCCAGCGCGCCCCGCATGAACCACCTGTCGTGGCTGACGAGCACGACCGCGCCCTCCCACTCGTGCAGGGCCTCGCGCAGCGCCGTGACCGTCTCGTAGTCCAGGTGCGTCGTCACCTCGTCGAGCACGAGGCACTGCGGCTGCTTCCAGAACAGGCGCGCCAGCTGGCAGCGCACGAGCTGGCCGCCGGACAGCTTCGTGACGGGCACGTCGGAGGCGATGCGCCCGGGGAGCCCGAGGCTGCCGAGGAGCCCCCTGATCTCGCCCTCGCTGAGCTTGCCGTCGACCTCCCGCGTCAGCAGCGCCAGCGAGGTGAGGGGCCCCTCACCACCACCACCGACGCCGCCCTCCGCGGCGAGCGCCTTGAGGGCCTCGACGGCGTGCTGCGAGTAGTACCCGAGCCGCAGGCGGGGGTGTGTCTCGACGGCGCCCGACGTCGGCAGCGTCTCGCCCACGAGCATCTTGATGAGCGTGGACTTGCCGGAGCCGTTGAGCCCGCAGATGCCGATCCGGTCGCCCATGCCCACGGTCAGGGTGGCCTCGTGGATGACGAGCGGCGCGCGCGCCGCGTACCGGAAGGACGCCTTGTCCATGGAGATGAGGGATCCCGGGAAGCGCAGGTCCGGCGGCTCGGGGAGGTCGATGACGACGGGCCGCTGCTCGGGGGGGATGTCGATGCCCTCCCTGCTGGTGAGGAAGTACCCGACGAGGTCGCGATTGAGCTTGAAGCGCCCTCCCCTTGCGCTGACCTGCAGGCCCCACCTGTCGTCGAGCTTCTTCTGGCGCGACTTTGCCTGCCGGATCTTGTTCTGGTCGTCGTTTGCCTTGCCCGCGCGGAGGTTGTTTGCGATGGACTTCTCAATGTGGGCCTTCTGCTTGTCCTGGGCCTCCTTCATCTTGACGAGCCACTGCCTGCGCTCCGACTGCGAGGCCTCGTACGTCGGCAGGTCGCCGTGGAAGTACGCAAGGTCCTTGTCCTTGAGGATGAGCAGGTCGGTGCAGATGGAGATGAAGTCGCGGTCGTGCGAGACGAGGAGCAGCGTCGGCGGCTTCTCCGCCCGCTCGTAGAGCGACTGCAGGTACTTTTGGAGCCAGACGATGCCGAGCAGGTCGAGGAAGTTGGTGGGCTCGTCGAGGATCAGGATGTCGGCCTCCTGGAGCAGCGCGGCGGCGAGGTCCGTCCGCATGTGCCAGCCGCCGGACAGCGTGGACAGCTTCTTGTCCATTTGCGCGTCGGAGAAGCCCAGTCCGGCGAGGATCTTGCGGGCCTCGAGCTCGACCTGGGCTAGTCGCGACGGCGCCACGCGGATCTGCAGCTCTGCGAGCATGTCGGCAGCCTCCTGCGTTTCCGCCTGAAGCGCCTCTTTCGATATCTCGTCATCCGCCTGCTCCAACCTGAAGAGCCATCGTCAGCAGGGGAGCTGCTGATATAGATCACGTCCCAAACTTTTTGGGGGTCAAAGGGGGGAGGGGGAGGCAAGGATGGCGGTCGCTCACAGGGCATTGGATTCGGACACAACCTTCTCGAAGGAGACGAGAGCCTTTCTTGCCTGCAGGCCTCGAGAGCCGCTCCGCAGCCTCGCATCCTTATCCATCAGGAAAAGCTGCTTCTGCAATTTCTCATGCTTCAGGCCTCGCAGAACCCTCACGGGGGCAAAGGGGTCAGTTGCATCAACGCCCTCCGAGAGAACTGAACGTTGTTTCAAACAAGCAGGTCAATCAGCTCACCGTCAGACATAAGACAGGAGCGGAGATGTGAAAGGGCGCCCACCTTTGATCTCCTGCTCCACCGCGCTCCGAGCAGTGACTCTCTCGACCACCTCCTGCAGGGCAGTCCGCTCCTCGGGGCCCTCTCGGCCCGCCTTGAACTCGGCGCCTTGGTCGCGTGTACCCAGCTTGGTCTGTTGGAGGATAGAAATCCTGCATTCCTCTGGGATCCCGGGGATCAACTTCTCGGCGATTGCGCGAAGCAGAGCTGTCGGCCTCACTGTCAGCCGACCTACCCATTAAAATTATCTTTCAAGGGCTGGAAAGGGGTTCAGAGTGCCAGCCCACAAAAAAAAAAAAAAAAGTTCTCACTCGATTTCCCAGTCCCATTGCGTCCGACAAGGGCATACCGCGCACTCTCCTTGAGCCTGAGCTTCGCACTGGACAGGATCTCCAGCCCGCCCTCCTTGGCCTTGGCCTTCCCCTTGGCCTTGGGCCCCGCCTTGTCGGCCCGAGCCGCAGTGACGGCGATGTTCACGCCCTCAATGTCCAGCTGGCCAGTGTCGAAATCAGCATCATCCATGTCGAAGATGGTCAGAAGCCCAAAGGGAAGAGAGAAGGGCCTCACCTCGCGATAGCTGGGGGTGCCGATATGGAAGCGCGTCTGCTTCGAGGTGCAGACAATGGTCGCGACGCTCTCGGATGCCATGGACGGCATTCTGGCTATTCGTTCTCGAGATGGGAGGAGAAGGAGGGATTCTTCAGGAAGGATCAGATGCCTGCTGTATTTGAAGATTTGTGAAGAAGAGATGAACTTCAATTCAGAATGAACCCGACGTCGCAATCAAGTCCCCTCGAGCTCGCTTGCTGATGACGGCTTCTCCCGGCCCGCCAGCAGCTGCATCTGCACGAAGCGTCTCTGTCCAACCATTCGGTGCTTTAAGTAGGTAGCATGGACGTCAACTCGACTTGATCCGTGTAATTTTTCCAGAAAAGGGTGCTCGACGTTGCGAATGGGACGAGAGGCAAGGGGGGCAAGGGGAGAAGGGGGACAAGGGGGACAAGGGGGACAAGCTGGGCCAAGACAAGGTGGGCTCCATTGCCTTTGGCCGATGACTCACGCCGAGATACAATTTAATCACGGGATACCTACATATGTTGAATTCAATCATTGAAGCATCAACACTCAGCCTACCCTAGACCCATCGCGGATCCCCGTGATGGAATGGAGAGACACTTCATGAATGTATATATACGGACAAAAAAAGGGACAAGGAGAGGAACCAAGGCACGAAATCCTGGAAATTGGCAAAACTGTGGCTCTCTGGTAGGTACCAGGACTACACATCGTGCTGCCGATCCCGCTCCACATGGATGATCCTCCCCTTCCCGGCCCTCATGGCTCGGATGTGCCTCTCCGCGCTCGCCGCCGCCTCGACCGTCTCGTGATAGATCCCCCGTTCCGACGGCATCGACTCCTCGCCGGGGCACCATCCGGCGTACAGCCTCAGCCCGGTGATCTTGCCCCAGCTCCCCGCCCAGTCCACAAAGTCGTGCCCCGAGCGCATCGTCAGCGCCTTGAACCACGGGCCGCACCCCGTCAGGTCCAGGAACTCGAGCGCGTACAAGTTCCTGCTCAGCTTCCTCAAGACGAGCAGGGCCTCGCTCCAGTCGTGGTCGATGGAGTGCGAGTATATGTTCGTGCCCCCGTACGGGATGCTGGTCCCCTGGGGCGTGGCCACCGTCGCACAGCGCGCCCGCGGCGTGAGGCACGGATCTGGCCAGTTGGCGAGGCTCAGGTGCGTGATGGAGGACAGCCTGGATGACAGCGCGAGCAACTGCTTCCACGACGCGCTCGACGCGTGGTGTGGGTTCAGCGCCAGCGACAGGTGGGTCAGGTTCGGGAGGAGAGCTCGCGGCGCGGCGGGGACGGAGCTGACGGCATCCCAGGAATCTTGGGGCTCGTCCAGGGCTTCCGTCTTCTTCGACGGCTCAAGCAGCTCCGCCAGCTCCTTGAGCGATATGCTGCGCCCGACGCTGCCCGACAGATCGAGATGGGAGATGTCCGTGTTGGGAACCACGTCGACTTCTTGGGCGGCCGGCCCAGCCTCATCGTCGCAGATCGACGGCGCGAAGAGAACCAGCCTCAAGTCGGTCAGGGACACACCTTCATCATGGTACAGGCCCACCCACCTGATGAGGGCGGGTTTCAGATGGTTCGGCAGGAAGAACAGATGGTGCTGATCGTACACTCGGTGGAGGTCCCATGCCACCGCGAGCCTCCTCAGGGTCATCCCAATCAGGCTCGCCGGTGATGGCAGGTAGACATCGGGCAGCGCCGACTCGGCAGAGCCATCTCGCGTGGGCCTGGACGTCGCCGGTGACCCAAGAGGGCGCGCTGCGGTCCGCTGCCCCGCGCCAAGCCAGCTCCGTGGTGGGGGAGGTCCGGCCGGCAGGCGGCGGCCGTTGCCGTCGACCCTTGTTCTGACCGGACGCCTCGGCGCGGGCGGTGGCGTCTCCGGGATCTGCAGGAGCTCCCTCAGCGCCGGCGGTACGGTAGGCGTGACGGCGTGGAGCGGTCGCAGGCTGGACGGGTCAGCCGAGGTCCGGCGTGAGCTTGCGAGAAGCTCGTTGACGCTTTTGGCGGACTTGGCTGGAGAGCGCGGTGTCAGTGGCGGGAAAACAACAATGGACAACACGTCGCATGGGCTCAGCATGAAATCGGACCAGCCATCATGATGGTGTACATATGGCATGAAGCCCGACCCCCCCATCCAACCCTCGCGCAAACATCAATCCGACTCGACGTGCTTACCAGAGCTACTGAGCGAAGAAGAAGCGCCAGCCGTGAGGGATGCCGATGAGGATGGCCTGAATGACTTGATATGCTGCCTTTTCTTGGGCATGCCAGAGAAATGGGCAGTCGGACAGGATGGACCGGAGGGACAAGGGGACAGACGGACGGACGAATGGGGGATGGCGATTTGGGGTTTGGGGAAGGGTGGGCTTGTGTCGCGAGGAGGGTTGCGCGAGACCGGAAACGTGGGCTGCGCCGGCGTGGCGATCGATCAATGTCTGCAGGATTGGCGATGTCGATGACGATGTTGTTGAACGTTGAGCCCCCAGCCCGGCTGTCAGTATCCCGGTGATCTTTGACCGCCTGTCCGCATCTTCGATGGATCCATCCAGGTCTTCCACAAGTGCAGGTACTCCGTACAGGTAGTAGAGAGGCCTTCGAGCCCCCAGAACCTCTCCAAGCCGTACGGAGGAAATGAAGATGCCCTGACAACTTACCACCCGCCCGGGGCGCGGGGCCAGGCGTGCTGTATGTAGGTATGCCGTTGCCAAGTACCTCTCAGGTATAGACACGGGCTTCTCGTTAGACAACGGGGACTCATGATATACTCCGTCGATCGCTCAATCCGACCCCAGCAGCCTGAGTGTCCAGTACTTCCGACTTGAGTCATCGGCCCGGCGAGCGGGGAATCGGCCCAGCCAAGCCCGCGTCATCCCGAGCTTCAAAGCGTCTAGCCGTTTCTGGACTAGTCCAGACAGCTCCGATGACGAGGATTCCCGGGCAGCCTCAAATGTTCTTCTCCATGTTCCCGTCGGACAATGGATCTGCATCGTTCTGCATCAATGCTTTCCCATCTTCGACGGACATGGCAGGTCTAGACCACCCCTGAACATATGCTCATGAGCCTCGCCTCCTCATCGACGTCGTGCTCGGTCACCGGCTGGCGTTCTCTCAAGCACCGAGTGTTCAACCTCGGCGGCGACCATCTCAGAGATAAGGGGGATCATGCCGAAACGCGAGAGGCCTGCATCCGCCTCATGGAGTGGGCAGGTCAACCCGACGTTCTTCAGCTGGAATGTCGTCGCATCAACGGAGAGAAAACATTTTTTTTTTTTGGGGGGGGGGGGGGGGGGTTCAGAATCGTCAACGTT
>NQYS01000002.1:3004623-3017045 GCA_003055955.1 Escovopsis sp. AC | reverse complement strand
GGGGGGGGGGGCACAGGATAGACGAGACCAGATCGGCTTTTGCTGGCTGCCGTTCGGCAGGGGAGACAGGGGGGAGGGAAATCCGCCAGGGAGCCGTGCCACCCAGAGTCCCTGCGTGAATACGGAGAAACGCCGAGGGGTAGTCGTGCCTGCGTGCGTGCGGGCTTGCTTGCGTGCGTACTCGTACTTCTTCAACTTCCCGCGGGTGTGTCTGACATGAAGAGCCCCTGGTACTCCCGGGGGCCTTTTCTCAATGGGGACAAAGCCGAGGGTGGCGGTATGGAGATGGAGAGGCCGAGCAGCTCAGGCCATTCCCCCGTTCCTCCCCTCCCCTCCAAGATGGGAGGCAGCACAGCCTGCGGTCCTACACCGGTGATCGACGATGCATCTCCAAATGACGCTCCATTGCGGACTGTCGAGAGTCGCACAAAGGATGCAGGGCGACCCAGGCGAAGTGGAGATCCATCATACGGCTGCTACCCCGGTGAGGCTGCTGGGCATTTTCTTCATCTTGCAATTTGGGAGAAACGGCGGCCAATGGGTTCACCGGAAACCCATCTAGTCTCTCCCCTGGTGGTCCTCGCTCTAATCCGGGTTCCTGGGAGAGCCTGTGAGTTATGCAAGCAGCTCCCGACGCATTGTCTCTGACGGGTCCGCGTGCTCCACGTCTTGTCTGTCTTGATTGAGAAGCAACGGGACTTTGCCAGACAGCCTTCACTGTCCTCCAAACGAGGGTTTCGAGATAGGCAGACGAGCGCAAAATGCAGACATGGGTTAAGTTGAAGTTGGTGGAGGCATGGAGAGAACAAGTCAGGGACAGGTTTTGGATGGAACGAAAAGGGGAGCACGGCAACGCCACGGCCACATGGGAATTATGCGTACTGTATGGAGCAGGAGTTATGGGGGGGGAAAAAAAAAAAAGACAAGATCAATCACGAAGCCCGCCATATGGCATCCGACATGGTCGCCACGGTCGCCATCTCCGGGACATCGTGCACACGGATGACATCCGCACCTCCCTGGACCGCGGCTGCTACCGTCGCAGCCGTGCCCCATTTCCTATCCGTAGGGTTCTTCACACTGGTGACCCTCCCAATGAAACTCTTCCGACTGCTACCCACGAGCCAGGGGAAGTTGTCGAGGCCCGGCCACGTCCTGAGGACCTGGAGATGACGCAGGATTTCCAGGTTCTGCGCCTGCGTCTTCGCGAAGCCGATGCCGGGGTCGAGGAGGATGCGCCATCGCCGGATGCCCGCCGCCTCGGCCGCGGCGACCCGCGCGAGGAGCTCCGTCGCCACGGTGGGGAGCAGGCCGTCGGGGTAGTCTGTGAGCTCGGCCATGTTCTGGGGGCTGCCACGCATGTGCATCAGGCAGATGGTCTTTCCGAGCCTGGCCACGGTGGGCAGCATGTCGGAGTCGAGCGCTCCGGCGGAGACGTCGTTGACGAGGTCCGCGCCGCTGGCGATTGCCTTTGCGGCGACAGAGGCGCGGTAGGTGTCCACGCTGATGACGACGTTGCGAGCCTCGGGCAGCGAGCGGATCATCTCAATGGCCGGGATCACGCGCGAGAGCTCCTCGTCCTCCGAGACCTCTGGACGCCCGGGAGCCGTCGATTGCCCGCCGACATCGATGATGGTCGCGCCGCCTCGAAGCATGCCGAGCACCGTCGCTGAGACAGTCGAGAAGTCGTGATGGCCACCGTCGGAGAAGGAGTCTGGCGTGAGATTGAGGATGCCCATGACCATGGTCTTCCTGTCCTGGACGAGCGGCGTCAAAGAGGCGGATGTCGGCGCCAGAGGAGTCATGGATGACAATGGCTTGCTGACGGGCAGCTCGTTGAGATAATCCTGAATCAGCTTCCAGGGCTTTGCAGAGTCCAATGGCCGAGATGGAATGAGCCTAGAAGACAAGAAACCTGTGAGAAGACGCCTTGACAGAGGATAGAAGAGCCTGAATCCAACGACGAGACCGAGACTGACTCTGCTAGAGGCTTGAGGACAAACTCCCGCTCGGGGATCCCAATGTGAGGGACATGCAAGCGCTCGTGCTTGACGTTCTCGTCACCGTAGAGCAGGATGTCGAGGTCGATATTGCGCGGGCCCTTGTCGACGAGTTTGCGCCGGCCCATGTCGCGCTCAATGGATTGCAGCTCATCGAGAAGAGGCAGTGGCTCGAGTTCCGTCTCGACCTAGCGCTTGCAGCATTTGATGAGTATTGCGAGGCCCCGGTTTTATTTTTATTTTATTTGTTTCGTTTTTTTTAATTTTTTTTTTTTCGTTTTTCCTTTCTGGCTGACCGAGGCCACTGGGTGAAACGCACCTCGCAGACACCGTTGATAAACTGGTCCTGATCCTTGACATACATCGGCTCCGTCTCCCAGAGGCTGCTGGTCCTCTTGACGCGGATACCTCGTCTGTCCATCTCACTGCAGGCCTTTTCAATCTCGGACACTCGATCGCCGAGATTGCTCCCCAAGGCAATGTATGCGGTCTGCGTGCGCCGGGACTTGCTGTTCACACACCCGCATCCCGAATGAGACCGCCCGAGGTGCAAGAAGGGCTTGGGCCCGGAGTCTGTGGCGGCATTGTGTCGTCTGAAGGCCCTTGACACGGACACTCGTCGTGACAGGCAAAGGAGGTGGCCGTGGCTAGTCAATCGTAAGCTCGGGCCCAGGCATCCCGAAGGCAGGCAAGATATCATTGTGAAAGATCAATTTCGACAGGCCAAGAGTCTTCGCGAACTTCAAGGTTCTATAGAGCGAAGGAGGAGGGCGAAAAAGGCGCCGCTGAAGACGAGGAGCGATGGCGGAGACGGAGGCCGAGACAGCAGCGTCAACCTCTCTATGATGCCGAAGGAGGTCAGTGCCTGGTTGCTGCCATGACGAGAAGATTTTTCGTTTGAGAGATTGATTGTCCATGAAATATCATTGTCCAGGGCATCGATCAGATTCTCGACATTGGTTTGTCGTTGAAAATGGCAAATCACCATCTCGGTCACGTGCGTCACATCGAGCGTTGTCTTCGTCTCGAGTGTCGATGTTCGAAGTTCGACTCTGTGCCTGTTTGGAAGTCAAATAGCCACAATATGAAGGTGGTAGTCACCCAGGCAGAGTCGAGTCCTTGATCATGTACTATCCCATCAACAACGATCTTGGACTTCCTCATTGCATTGTTCACCTCATGAAGGACTCGAGTCCGAATTGCTTCGTCTGTCTGATTACATAATTGCTTAGTAAAAGCAAGACTTTGGATTGACGCTATACCGTCTATATGAATACCCCGATAATGCAACTTTCCGAGAAGGGTCGCCAAAGCCTGGTTGGCATTGTCATGGTGGACTGGCATGCAAGAAATCCGAGGACATCGTTCGATTGATGGAGTCTGAGGCCAGGCATCCTTGTTTGCCCGACCCGATGATTTGCTTACGAGTCCCTCGAGCACGAGTATGGAGTAGTCCATACCGGCACAGGTACGAGCTCCATCCCCAGACCCGCTCGGGCATCTGCGGAGACATTAAGCGTTCCCGCAATGGAGTAGACGGCAGATCTGCCTTGCACAAGCGGTGCGTGAATGTATGTATATTTTGATGAGTATGAATTAACTAGATTTGTGCAAAGAAGACCAGCAGAAGTGCACCGAGGTATGTACCGGTAAACGCAGAGTCGATTGGACGTATGCAATGAATATTCATCTATCCGAACACTGCATAACCCCGTTTGGCCATTTCCACATGCTTATATCCCGAACCTCGGCTCATCCTGCGGCAACGTCAATCACGCATCCGCCAATTCGCCCTCTTAAAGGTCTCCTCCCTCCTCCGCCACCGGCTCGCCGCCTTCGACTCCTCCGACTCCTACCACCTCTCCATCTCTCAATACCCTCAACTCGCGTCGATACAGCTAGACTCGATTTCAATATTCATTTATATACACATCCGGCACAATGGCTTCACCACGTACGTTGCCCTCATGTCATTGCCTCCTTGCCCGATGTCTCGTGATCCCCTCGCCCAACAAGGCGCGCGCGCTCTCGATATATATATATATATATATATATATATGGAGAGAGAGAGAGAGAGAGACCTAAAAAGACTGACATGTTTTGGCAGAGAAAATCCGCACGCCCATCACCGATCTCTTCAAGATCAACCACCCCGTCCTCCTCGCGGGCATGAACGTCGCCGCCGGCCCCAAGCTCGCCGCTGCTGTCACCAACGCCGGCGGTCTCGGTGTCATTGGCGGCGTCGGCTACACCCCCGACATGCTGCGCGAGCAGATCGCCGAGCTCAAGAGCTACCTTGTCGACAAGAACGCCCCCTTTGGTGTTGATCTTCTCCTCCCACAGGTCGGCGGCAGCGCCCGCAAGACCAAGTAAGCATTCACCTTTTTTTTTTTTCTCTTGTCCCCCTGCCTGCATTCGCTGCACGTGCTTGCTGTCCATCCTCGGCATGTGCGAGGTATTGCATGTGATCGCTGGAGTGAACCATAAAGAAAAAAAAGAGAGAAACACGGACAAGGGCGAATGTGCTAATCGGGCAAACTTTCTCCCTGCAGCTACGACTACACCAAGGGCAAGCTCGGCGAGCTCATCGACATCATCATCGAGTCCGGGGCCAAGCTGTTCGTCTCCGCCGTCGGCGTGCCGCCCAAGGCCGTCGTCGACAAGCTGCACAAGCACGGCATCGTCTACATGAACATGATCGGCCACCCCAAGCACGTCAAGAAGTGCCTCGACCTCGGCGTCGACATCATCTGCGCCCAGGGCGGCGAGGGCGGCGGCCACACCGGCGACGTCCCCACCACCGTGCTCATCCCCGCCGTCGTCGACCTCTGCCGCGGCCACAAGAGCCCGCTCACCGGCGGGCCCGTCCAGGTCGTCGCCGCCGGCGGCATCCACAACGGCCAGCTGCTCGCCGCCGCCCTAATGATGGGCGCCTCCGCCGTCTGGGTCGGCACCCGCTTCATCCTCACCACAGAGGCCGGCGCGCCCCGCGCCCACAAGGACGCCGTCCGCACCGCCGGCCACGACGACAACGCCAAGACCATCATCTACACGGGGAGGCCCCTGCGCGTCCGCAACAGCCCATACATCGAGAACTGGGAGACCAACCGCACCGCCGAGATCCGAGAGCTCACCTCAAAGGGCGTCATCCCCTACGAGAAGGACCTCGACAACTTCCTCACAAAGGGCGAGAAGCCCCCCGGGTTCGTGCCCTCGGGCAAGAAGGGCGGCGACGACGACGACGAGGACGAGCTCATGGAGCAGTTCCGCCCACACCTCATGGGCAAGGCCGCCGCAGTCGTTAACGAGGAGAAGCCCGCAAAGGACGTCGTCGACGAGATGGTCCGCGATGCCTCCGCCTGGATGGTCAAGGGCCACGGCATGCTCATCGCTGGCAAGTCCAAGCTGTAGAATGCATCGCCATAACGAAAGGAGGAAACGATTTTTTTTTTCGCTTCAACATCTCGCAGGCATCTCTTTGTATTGATGTATTCCCCGCCAGGCAAATCTTCCATCTTCTTCACTGTGTATCTGTATCTGTAATTTTAATGTGGCCATGTCAACAAAGAAATATACTCGGTTCGCATTCGCTTCATGTTGCAGTGAACTGTGGATTCAATTTTTTTTTTGTGACTTGCAAACCAGTTGAGACAAGATTCAAGGCCAATAAGAACAAGAAAGGCAAAAGAAAAAAAAAGAAGAACAAAAAAGGGAGAGGGGAGAGACAGGGAGGGAGAGAGGCAAAAAGACAAGAAAAGCCCCGTCTTCTCTCGATCTCGATCCCCTCACCTCGGCCCCTGGCGCAAATCATGCCGCATATTTTTCGCTGCCCTCCAATCATCCGCGGCCCCAAAGCATGAACTCGATGCGCGCTTCTTGTCCATGCGCATCGCTTTCTTTTCGGAGATCCCGTCGCTCATCTCGCCCAAATAGTTCGAAACATTGACTCCCAAACCAGGCCATATGTATGTCGTATATACCAAGGAAGTACTAAGCACCACAACCACCACATTCTGCGCCAAGAAAGTCCCCCTAAACCTAACAGTGCGACTTCTTTTCCTTTGTTTGGTTTTGCCCCTTCTTAACTATCGAGATAACTCCGAATGGCGCTCTGAAGTCGTGACGCACCCTCGCCTAGCGCGCTGGTTAGGTTCTCGAGGTCGTCGCTGGCCGTGATGCCAAACTTGCGGATAAAGTCCTTGGCTGTAGACTCGAGGTCTCCGTAGTCCTCCGTCTCCTCGTCCTCGGGTCGTCCGAAATAGGCGTTCGATGAGATGGCAGTGGCGCCCTCAAATCCCTGGAGTCGCGTCTTGGCCTCGGCCTGCGCGTTCGAGTCGTAGGCACCCTTGCCAAAGTATTCGTCCGAGGAGATGGCCTTTTGCCCGCCGAATTTGCTCCGCGCGAACGTCTGCGATTCGTCTAGGGAGCAAATGACAAGTCAGTGCACAAGACCTTCACAAAAAAAAGCTTTGCGGTATTGCATCGTCATCTTACCCTCGGCAGCCGCCTTCACGGGACCCACGGAGCCGAATCCGCCGACGTTCCTGGTTCCGGACGCGGGGGCTCCTCCGGCAGGCTTCTTGCCGCCAACCTGGCCGAAGCCGAGTCGCCCCATTCCCAGGCCCAGCCTCTCGATCTCTGCGCTCGACTTTTGGCGGGTATGCGTGTGGGCGCTGCTGCTGCTGCTGGCTTGGCTCGACTTGGCGGGGGTGGGGGAAACGACGGAGGAGGAAGAGGTTGTTTTGGCCTTTGCGGCCTCCTCCTCGGCGTCCGGGTCGTAGCCGAGCCTGGCGATGCGGTCCGCTTCCTCCTTGGCCTTCTTCTCCGCCTCGTCGAAGTCGATGACGTCTCCCGTGGCCTTCTTGACGCCGAGCTTCGATTGCACCTTCTTGGCTCCGAGAACGCTCGTCTTCTTGGCGGTCGTGGTGGTCGTCTTGCGCAGCGCGGCCGAGGTGGTGATGCGGCTGGCAGCCGGCTTCGCTTCGGCGGCGGAGTCGGATTTGGAGAGGGGGGAGCTGGCACGGGCGGCATCTGCCCCGGCGGCGTTGAGGAAGGGTGACGGCGTCCTTCCAACGACGGGAGGTGTGGCGGTTCGGGATACGGGAGGGGTCGGCTTCTTGATTGCGGGCTTGTCCCAGGAGGCAAAGAAATCGTCGTCGGGCTCGCCGGCGGGCGTCGCGCTTCCCTCTCCTTCCACGCCATCGACAACAACGTCGCCCGGGAATCTAATAATGTAAAATTAGAAGCCGTCACATCATATCAGAGTGCTCGGGAGAAAGGGGAGCAAAAAAAAAAAAAGACAAAGAAAAACTTGGGCCGCATACTCATTGGCATCCCGCGCAGCACGTCGCTTCAGCTCGTCCTTGTACTTCGTGGCCGCGTTGGATTGATACTTGGTCTTGGGGTCCTTGCTGTTCAAGGCGGCCGTGCCGCCATTCTGCTGGAAGAACTTGGTGGCGGACTCGTTACCACCAACCTTCATCAACCTAAGCTGGTCCCATTGCCATTCTATCGACATCGTCAATCAATCGTCCCATCGCCGCCCTGAGATGACGGCTTGCCTGCGTCAATGGAGAAGGGTGGAAAGCGAGATTACGTACGGTCGAGGTTCGTTGATCGCACGAAGGATATGTGGACACCGAGGTTGCGATGGTTCGATGAGCAATCGAGGCAGAGATAGATGCCGAACGGCACAGACGTCCAGGTCGGATTCTTCTGGCCGCAGTCGAAGCAGATCTAGAGAAAGAAAGGAGGAAACAAAAGCCCGGCATCAGCATTGCCATCGCGTCACGCACGCATGCGAACCAAGCCCATAATACGGAGTGTCCAAGTACCTTGTTCGCCGGCTTCGACTTGAGTTTCTCAAAGATCTTGAGCGACTGCTGCTTGCTCGCGAGGGCCGCCATGACTCTTGCAGACGAGTTGATGCCCTTTTGGAAGCGCAATTAAGGCCGTCTGGTAGGCAGGCTGGCAAGGGAGGAGAGTGTCGAGATCCAGGAAATCGGTAGAGAAGTAAAGGAAGAAAGAAGAGAAAAGGGCCGGGATGCCCGAGACAAAACAGAGAATCGGCAGTGCCAAGATCTCGGATCGTGACGGATCAGGGGGTTGAGGCGAGGAGGGAGGATGCGCGGATGGAGTCGGAGCCCTTCCAAAGTCAGAGTCGAAGAGTCGAAGAGTCGAAGAAGTCGAGACAGGCAAAGTGGCATGTCGCTCGCGCTAAGCCGTTTCGGGACGGCCGCCTGGGCTGATTCTGCCGCGGGCGGTGAGTCGCCTTGGAAACCTCCAAACCTCGATCCATCCTCGATCCATCCTCGATCCATCGCGATGCGACGTGCCCTTCTCTACTACCTACCTACATACAAGTCCTTGCATCATCAATCCATCGATCAGAGGGCTCGGATCATCCGTCTGTCATGAAGATGGAAGCTGAGCACCCGCCACGATGAATTTCACACACTCCACGGTCAAGATGCGACCCGCAGCCCGCCTCGTCCTCGCGCGGCCCGCCCGCTGCCTGCGACTCCCGCCTCGCGCCCACTACGCCACCGACAGGAGCGAGACCGTCAGGGTCGCTGCCTCGTCGAGCGGGGCCAAGAGGCGCAGCGTCACCCCATTCAACGACAGCGGCTTCGTCCCGTGGAACGAGCTCTCCGCGGCAGAGAAGGCCGGGAGGGCGACGCAGCAGACGTTCAACTTCGGCATGGTTGTTGCCGGGCTGGTTCTCACGGTATGGAAGCATGCGAGGCTACTGCTGCTGCTGGATGGATGGATTGGATGGATTGATAGATTCAATGATTCATGCGATTCTTCGATTTGATTTACCTCCCGGGCCAAGTGGCTAACGGCCTTGCTATTTACTAGGGCGCCGTCACGTATTTCCTATGGACGGACGTGTTCTCGCCAGACAGCAAAATCTCCCAGTTCAACAGGGCCGTCGACAAGATCAAAAAGGATCAGAGATGCATCCATCTCCTCGGCGACGCCAGGAAGATCACCGCCCACGGTGACGAGACATACAACAAGTGGCGAAGAGCGCGCCCGGTCTCGTAAGCACCGCCCGCGCATTTACACCCCCGGGCTCGAGCGAGCAGCTTGACTGACGGCGACTCCGCCTACAGCTCGTCTGAAAAGACGGACCCCCAAGGAAACCATCATCTCATCATGCACTTCTATGTAGGCATCCAAACATTTTCCCAATACCAACTTTGGTTTCTTTCCTTTCCATGCTCACTTGGCATCATTTACTTATAGGTCGAGGGGCCCCTGGCCAACGGAATGGCGCAGCTTCACATGGTAAAGTGGCGCGGCCACGATGACTACGAGTACAGCTATCTCTTCGTCGATGTCCCAGGGCATGAGAGAATCTACCTGGAGAAACAGGAGTCGTCCGGAAGGAATGGCAAGAAGCAGCTGAGCCTCTTCGGCGTGAAATGGTAATGGCTGGCGTGCCCCTCATTCTGGGGGGCCGTGTTGATATAAACACGCTTTTATCCTCGTCTTCAGAGTCTCCGAGTCAGGGACCACAGACGATGCATCAAGTAAGAAATAAAGGAGGCCTTTCTTTTTTCTCTCTCTATTACAATAATGGATCGTGAACACATATTCAGTTGCATACCTACTTCGGTATAGTACTACTGCCTGCTAGAATCTTTTTCTTTCTTTTGTTCAGATGACCGTGGAGAAGAGGGACAGACTCGAGCATGATTCCGCTATGACTGGGCCGACAAACCCTGCTCGCTCCCTTTCTCGCCAGACTCGGCAGCGTCGTCGGCCTTCTTTTTCTTGCCCTTGACCCCGAATTCCGTGTCGAGACTCGTCCTGAGAACAACCTCCTTCTCGACGAAGACGACCAGGAACCCAATCAGACATATCATCAGGCCGATGTACCAGACGAGCTTGAGCGCCTGGAGATAAACGGAAATGACCTGGTCCTTGGTCGCGCCGTGCAGGCCGTTGATGTAGTCCTTTGTGGCGTGCGAGTACGCCTCGCCGCCCGTGAGCTGGTCGCGCGTGGACCTGTCCTGGATGGCGTGGGCGCGCTTGTCGAACTCGTTGTTGAAGATGACGCTGGGCACCACCGTGCCGACAACGCTGCCGAAGGAGCGCGCAATAGTCAGCGCGGCCATGGCCGCCGCCGAGTCGTCGTCGGTGAGCTCGGCCTGCAGCGCCGGCAGCAGGCAGGGCATGACGAAGCCGCAGCCGAAGGCGTTGAAGAAGACCTGGAGCACCCAGCCGGCCGTGGGCGTCCCGCGCTTGAGCAGAGAGTACGTGCCCAGCAGGACGGACATGATGGCCCAGCCGAGGAACTGCATCGGCCGGTAGCGGCCCGTCTTGGTGACCATGACGCCGGCGAGGACCGAGGAGACGAGGAAGCCGAACATGTTGGGGAACAGGTCGACGCCGGCCCGCGCGGGCGAGGCGTGCAGGGCGACCTGGAAGTAGACCGACACAAAGTACGTCACCCACTGCAGCACCGACATGTGCAGGAACGCAATCACCAGGGCGGCCACCGACGTCCTGTTGCCCACGAGCTGCTTCGGCAGCGCGGGCTCGACGCACCACGGCGACGCCTCCCAGGCGCAGAAGGCGATGATGCCCGCGATGCCCAGGATCAGCGGCACGAGCACATGCCACGAGTCCCACGGGTACTTGACTCCTCCGTAGATGAGGCCGAACAGGAACGCAATCGTGGACGCGATGAACAGCACGTTGCCGACGACGTCGATGCGCCGCTGCGCCGCCATGGGGTTGCCGCTCCGGGTGTTCATGTTCAGCAGAAATATCACCAGAACCATTGACGTGCCCCCGATCGGCAGGTTCAGGTAGAACACCCAGCGCCACGACGACTTGGCGATGACCTCGCCTCCGATCCAGGGGCCCAGCGTCGAGCCAACAAGGGCCGCGCTGTAGATGATCGAGGTGTATTGCCCGCGCTCCCGGAGGGGCACGAGGTCGCAAATGATGAGCTCGAGGAGCAGGTTTATGCCTGCGCTGCCTATTCCCTGCACCAAGCGGCCGCCAATGAGCATGTTCATGCTGGACGCGCCGCCGCAAATGCCGCTGCCGAGCGTGAAAAGGCCAACCGTGGCACACAAGAGGTTCCGCCGTCCGAAGATATTCGCGAGCTGTCCATAGAGCGGTTGAAGCGCGGTTCTGGGAGAAGACAAAAGACTCTGTCAGCATTCATCTCTCTCATTCTTCCACAAAAAAAAACGAAAACAAAAACATAGAACCCCCGGGGGGGGGAAGAGTCAAGCGGGCAAGATTCTATGGAGGCGAGCATCTTTGATCTCGATCCTGGATTGAACAACAAGGCTGGCTCACATGGCTAGGAAGAAGACACCCGAGACCCAGATGAAGTCTGTGCCTCCGCCCAGAGTGTCCGTGATGGTTGGCAGGGTCGTCTGGATGATGGTTCCATCCACCGCGACGAGGATCGATGTGATCCCGAGGGTCAAGATGATCAGCCAGAATCTTGCGTCCTTCTTCTCCGCAGTATAGGCATCGCTACCGCCTGTCAAGGTCGCCTCCTTCTCCTCCGTCATAGCCTGGCCCGCCGGTGCTTCTTCTGAAGCATTGTCATCGTTGCGACTGTTGCTGCTCTTCTCGGGGGTAGCGTCCGGTATCGACATTTCGCCGGCAACTCGAATTCGATCTCAATCACGGGATGAGCGAGGGCGACGAGCGGCAGGAGAACGACTGTCGTTTTTCTCGCAGACCTCGAGAGCCATTGATCGTGGCTCGGCCGTACTCCGTACTTATACCGACAAAGTGAGATCGACCCAATCCCGAGATTTGCCATCTTCCCAGGCGATCTCTCCCCTTTCCCCCCCTAGCGCTGACGATGGAGACGCCAGATTCATTTCATGCTGACCTGTGAAGAACGCCCGCTCCTGATTAGGAGGCACTCCATACTCAATCGATGTCATTGGGGCGCCCAATGTACCAATGTTCACTCAACTTACTCCGTTTGCTAGAACTTGTGGCATGGATTTTTGTTTTCGTATCAACACCGTCAGCAAGCCAGTACTCAAGTGCATTCATGAGAACAAATACTCCGTACTCATCGCCCACTCGCTGGGCACATGAGGCGTCAGATCTTCGAAACCTCGATCTCGACGGGTATACGGGGTACCTGTACGGAGTAAGAGGCATCAAGAATCTCCGATGCAGGCCCCGTCATCTGTCCGGATGCCGGAACCCACACAGGTTCTCACAAAATCCGAGTGTCCCTTGCCGGGACCCGGTTGAGTTTCGTTGATCTCAAAGGCATCCTTTTGTCGCAGAGCAAAAAAATTCCCACCGCCCCACCCCTACTCCCCCCCCTCCCACTCCACCCCCCCCCTCTCCCCCCCCCCTCCCCCCCCCACCCCCCCCCCACCCCCCCACTCCCCGCCCCCCCCCACCCCCCCCCCCACTCAC
>NQYS01000002.1:2980169-2991403 GCA_003055955.1 Escovopsis sp. AC | reverse complement strand
CTCTTCCCTTTCCCCCCACACCCCTCCATTCCCCCCCTCCATCCCCCTTCCTTCCCCTTCTAAGCCGGCGCCCTATTTTTTTTTTTGTGGAGAGAGAGCGTACCTGCCCTGCTAAGGCACGGGGAGGAACGGGGGGAAGGCGCGAGGTACCTCGATTCCCCGTACTCCCTGCCCTCTCGCAGGTACCGACCCGGCCGAACCCGCCCTGACTGTATTAAAACCCATTCGCTTCCCCCCCGTCGTCCCTTCCCCAGAGAGAGATAGAGAGAGAAAGAGAAGAAACTTGAGAGACGAAAAAAAAAAAAAAATTAAGCCGTGCGGTCAACAAGGCCACCACACCATTGGGTTTTTTTTTATTATTTCAATTCTCTCTTCTCCCTCCCGCTCCATCTTCCATATCCAACTTCAACCAAGAGCCGTCACTCTCCCTTCAACTTCTTTCCCAACCAGACAACCGCAGCAATCAATACTACGTCGGCTTTGCTTCCACCATATTGGAGCTCGCGCTCTCTCCCCCTCTGCACCATCTCTACTACCTCCTTTATCAATCCTCCATATCCTTCCCGCCTTCTTTCTCTCTTGCTCCTCTGCTCCCACCGACGACGACGACGACGAAAATTCTTCGGCTTATTCGGTCATCATCATCGATTTGCGGGCTTCGAGATCTCCAGCCTTAGGGGCCCAAGAAATCAGAGAAGACAACCCGCCCGCCAAATCGTTTTCGCTGCCTTTCGCGCGCCGGCCCTTTCCACATCATTGCTGCGTGGCCTTCCGTCATCCAGACACCATTGACTTTGGACCAGCAAGGAGAGGGAGAAAAAAAACAGGGAATAGAAAAAGAGAACCTGCTGCGCTCGGGCTGTTGAAGAAAACCCCATCGGCAGTCTCTCTTTTTCTCACCCTCACCGTTCCCACCACTCTCGCAGCGAGCTCACATGCAGCGAACTGTGTCAGCGGTGGATTTTTCCAACCTACTCAATCCATCGCCAATGCCCAGCGTGGCCATCACAGATCACGACTCCATCGACATCGCCAGCCCCCGAGCCTCGGAAGAAATGTCTACCACGGGCGTGGCCGTCATCAAGCCCAACGGGCCGCTGCCTGGGGCACAGGCCCCCGACACATCCAATGAGCTCCCTCGCCCCTACAAGTGCCCGCTCTGCGACAAGGCCTTTCACCGACTCGAGCACCAGACGAGACATATCCGCACCCACACCGGCGAGAAGCCCCATGCCTGCCAGTTCCCCGGCTGCAGCAAGAAGTTCTCCCGCTCGGACGAGCTGACGAGGCACTCGCGGATACACAACAACCCCAACTCCCGGAGGGGCCACAAGACCCAGCAGCAGCACCAGCAGCACCTGCACCAGCACCAGCACCAGCACCAGCACCAGCACCCGCTCCAGCAGCCCCACCGGCACCAGCAGGGCTTCGCTCACCTCATGCAGGTCGACGGCATGATGGCCCCTCCCCCTCCCGGCTCCAAGTCCATCCGCTCTGCCCCCACCTCGGCGCTCGCCTCGCCCAACGTGTCGCCCCCAAGCTCCTTTGCCTCGTACGCCATGCCTCCCGGCGGTCTCAACCATCACTACGCCGGCGTCCGCGGGGCCGACATGAACGTGCTGGCGACGGCAGCCTCCCAGGTCGAGCGCGAGGTGGTCACCGGCCCCGCCGCACCCTCCTTCCACGGCCCGAGGCATCACCCGCGCTTCAGCAACCACGGGCCCCCGGCTCGCGGTCACCCCCCTTCGCTGTCCTCCTACCACATGTCGAGGTCCTCCCACCACCAGTATCACCCTTACGTCCACCCCGGCGAGGACGACGACCACTACAGCTCCTTCAGGCACGCCAAGCGGTCCCGGCCTAATTCGCCAAACTCCACGGCGCCCTCGTCTCCCACCTTCTCCCACGACTCCCTGTCGCCGACCCCGGACCACACGCCCATCGCGACCCCGGCCCACTCTCCCCGTCTGCGCCCTTACTCTGGCTACGAACTGCCCAGCATCCGAAGCCTGTCGCTGCACCACAACACGATCCCCGCGCTCGCCCCCATGGAGCCCCACCCGGAGACGCCTCCTTTCCCTGCCCAGGCCACGTCTTCTCGCCCCAGCGGTATCTCGCTCACCGACATCATCAGCCGGCCCGAGGGCAGCCAGAGGAAGCTGCCCGTCCCCCAGGTCCCCAAGGTCGCGGTGCAGGATCTGCTCTCCGATGTGTTCTCCGTCAGCGGTCGGAGCTCCGCCACCGCCAGCCTGGCGGGTGGTGATCTCACAGACAGAGTTTGAGAGAAGAAGAACGAGAAGAGGAAAAAGGAAATTCAAAAAAAAAGAAACAAAATCACATCAAAGGAACGCAAGTGCAGTAATGCGACTGCCTTGCCCAATGACCGTCTCCTTTCTCTTTTGTCTTTTAATGTGTTATTTTGGGCTATAGAAAGGAAAGCGGGTCGGCGTCTGTCCTTTTCTCCCTCCTTGCGCCCTCTCTTTCTCTCTTCTCTCTTCTCTTTCATTTTCCTTCTCAATCTCTGCCTTTCCCATAACGGTCTTGACGCTGCGATACGGTCGGATAAGAAATAGACGAACGAAAATTTGGCGGCCCTCCCCTAGAAGAAGAGAGGGGGAAACAAAAACCAGAGACAGGACAGAGAAAAAAAAAACAAAGATAGACTCATGATCAGCGGCGATTCCCCAGCGGGTAGTGTTTTCCCCCCGACAGTTTCAGCAAAAGATACAGCACGCACGACCGAATCAGACCAGCAGGACGAAAAGCGTTTGATTTTTTGAAACACCCTCTCAGCTCTTTCGGCTCTTGCAGGATTTTCTTTTCTTTTCAATGGACATGATTGGAATTGGGTTTTGGAGAAGTCCCAATCGGAAGACAGAAGAAAAAAGATATCGGATATTTTGATTTGGTATGATGGACGATGGAGGCTGGGCGGCGGCGGGCACGGGGACTCGAAATAGCTGTGTCTATTGAACGCCATTATAGACTTGTTTTGCCTTGGCCCCCCTCGACCCTCCTGTTCTTCTTTCCTTCTTCTTCCTCTTTTGTTTTCTCTTCGTTTCCTTTTTCCTTTCCTACGTTCGCTTCATTGTCCCGTTTCCTCCACTGGTTCTCCTATTGATTCTAGCCCCTCCCCCTTTTCTTGCTCGGTCGGACCGGTCGTCCGCCTCCCCTCAGCTGCACGAATCTGGCTGCGCCCCGACGCACGCGCTCTTGTTTCTTCGTTTTCACGGCCCGGAGTATTTGGAAATCCGCATCAAGAAGGTACTATAGACTAGAGATTATATAGATGTACAATGAAGCTGCGAAGCAGATATCTGACGCCTACGCTACGAGCACATTGGGACTTCCAACCACCTCTCCTCCGTCTTACGAGTACAGGTAGGCACTCCGTAGGAGCAGTAGGGCGCCACGCGTGCCCGTCAGGCCCAGACTGACAGGATGTGACGGCCATGCTCCATACGAGTACTCCGTACTCCGTACAGATACTCCATACTCCATACTCCATACTCCATACTCCACGGAGTACAGGTAGTCCAGCAGATGGCAGGCTGAGCTGCGGCGCCGGCATCAGCGTGGCTGCAGGATGCGCGCGGACGCTTTTTTTTTTTTTTTTTTTTTGGGGGGGGGGGGGTGGTGGGAGTTAATCTGGACAACTCCGAAGTGCCGCACCTGCTGGCCTGGGTTGGCGATTGTCTTGGCCGCCGGGCGGCTTGCTTGCTTGCTTGCTTGCTTGCTTTCTTGCCTGATTGCTTGCTGTGAGTTGATGCTCCTCCAGGCCGTATCCTGTGCGCATTCTTGAGGTGCCATTATTCAGCAGGATGTTTGGCTACTGGTAGGGTGCAATCGTCTGTACGGATTCTTGATACAGGTACTCCGTACGGAGTACAGAGACTGCCTCGTTTGGGCTGGCGGGATCGCGAGGTGGTGCTTCGAGAGCGTCTGGGCCGCGAGGTGCGAGGTGCGAGGTGCGAGGTGCGAGGTGCGAGACACCAGACTCCGTACTCCGTACTCCGCGGTACGAACGGTTGATCCGCCCGTGGATGCGCAAATGCGACTGCGGTGCGGAGTAATCCGTGTGGAGGCCTGTACTCCGTATGGAGTATGGAGTATATGTCGCCAATTTCCCCCTCGCCGTCTGAAATGACAGCCGCGCGATCAGAGGCAGAGCGAAACGCAAAGTAATTTTCTCCCGCGAACCTTGGCGGTCAGTGAGGAGGCCATCAGGCCACGATCCCCCCCGCGAAAAAAGAGGAGGGGGGGGGGGGGGGGGGGGGCATCGCCAGGACAACAGGCCATCCATGAGGCCATCACGCTCCTCGCTCAGCAGGACGTCTCTCGCCATGGCCAGCTGCGGGCTGCTAACTATATATAGTGCCCACCCCTCCCCCCCAATCACCCATCACCCATCACCCATCCCCCCCCATCCCCAGCGCCGCCCATTCGCAGAGCCCGCTCCCGCATGTGACTGCCCTGTGATGCCTCTGGGCCCATGGATTGGACCCTGAGTGATCCCATCACACCCATCTGCCCTGCCTTTCCGCGTTCCAGGAGAAAACGAGCGCAGCCGCGGCCAGCCAGGGTGACCACCTGCTTTTGCACCGGTGCTTGCGTCAGGCCGGGGGGGTCCCGGCTTGTGATCGCGGGTATATGTACGGAGTACTCTGTACTCCGTACTCGCACATGTGAGCGTTCCGGGCCGGTAGCCAAGGCGCGATGTCCTGATAGTGCGTGTCAGCCGGTCCGTGTATGTAGCTGTATGAAGTTGCGCCGGTGCGGACACAATCGAGCGGCCTGAGAAGAGGAAATCAAGGTCGCAACACATGTACATAGCTCCCAAGGTTCCAGGCTAGATTCGAGTCGGGGCTCTGAGGGGTCCAGAATGACCCGGGCCGTGCACAAAGCTGTGTGTACGAGTGTGCACGGAGTACGGAGTACTCCGTGCAGACCTGTAGGAGCACGCGGGTGTGGGTGTAGACGGCCGTGATGATCTGGGCTTCCAGGACTCCGCGCTACCCGTAGTAGCATCCCTTCCTGGCCCACGGGGAGGATACTGCGGATCCTGTACCGGTCAAGATCCAAGATGTACGGAGTAGACACGTCCTGGTCCGAATTTCCTTTTTCCTCGGCCCGAGCAAAGTTCGTCCCTGCACGAATGCGCCCTTGGAAGCGTGTTGGGCTCAATGGCGCCGGCAGTGACTGGAGATGATGGATGGAGTGGATGCCGCCCTCCGAGCTGTACGGAGTACGGAGTAAGGAGTACTCCGTACGGGCTCCTTACTCCGTACACGGCTATTCCGTGCGTTCTGGATGTGCCTTGTCAGGAGACGCCCGGACTTTTCGTGTCTGCTTCGTGGAGCTGTTCGGTGGACGGGTCGGGTCGACCGAGGGAGCCGCCTTCGTGATATCTCGGGGATCGCCTCTCCATATGGAGGTTTCCGTTCGTTCTGCGGGAAAGCACGGAGCCATGGCACTCGCCTTGCCCCCCAGCCTTTCCCAGGCCTCGACCAGTAATTCTGATCCGGCAATTCCACAGTCACCGGCAGGGCTCTCACCACGCCGGCCACGGGGGATTAGGCTTTGGGCGTGAGGCGAAAGCAGCAACAGCTCCCGACCTTGCTGCTCCGCGCACCTCGAAGATAGGGCTATGATCAGTAGAATTCCAGGACGGGCCCCTGATCTACGGAGTACCCTTTCTGCTACTCGGGTTTCAGACATGCAGGGCCATGGACCTGTAAGATGCTGGAACCGTCCATCATCTTTTAGGCCCGTGGCCGGCTGCGATCGGCCCCCCGATCCGGCCAGACTCGATCGGCAGCCATCTCGGACGAGATGCACGTTGTGCGGGCGGGCGGGTTTTTAGGTAATTGGCATCGAGTAATGGCCGTCCTCCCGCATGTGATTGGCATCCGATCTCTGTCCGTTCGATCTGACCCCTCCACGGCTAATGTCGCGGCGTCCTGATAAGCGAAGCATCGGCTGCAGAGAGTTTCCTGCGGCGAGGCCGAGCATGTGAAATGGCCTTGACACTCAGTGGCCAGATGGGATTTGTCGGATTATCTCGATGGATCGATGGTGGCGATGCCGAACCACGCAGTAGAAACCTCCGAGGATGCCGAGGGAATATCTTTCTGTCTTCCCCAGGTTCCGGCTGACATGCAGCCGGGGGAACGATTTTGGAACTCGCGGGAGTTTCAATCTCACGCCTGTCCGGCACAAGGGAAGTATTCCGTGGTCCGTACTCCGTATCTGTGGCACCTTCCCCTCCCCGCGAGATGTGAGCGGGAGAGTGGGGGAGGGGGCGGGTTTGGAGGTTGGGGGCGTTTGTCATCTTGTCCGCCTGGGTTGCATGTCCCGGTTCTCCGTACGGAGTACGGAGTACTCCATACTGTAAGACGATCTTGCGCCCGCAACTCAGGTTCACCCCGTGCTGATGATGGGACATAAAAGATGGTCCCGCCGAGAAGCTCCGAGTTGGATCACGAGGTGCAGGCATTCGCAATCGTCTGAAAAGCCGGACACCACCATCGGAAAGGCGGCTCCGAGCGGCTGGAAAGCCTTGCCATTTCGTGACCCGTTCGTGACCCGTCCGCCAGAAGCAAGAACCGAGTGCTGATTCCGGAAGAGACGAACAGTCCAGCCACCTTTGCCAAACGCAGCCTTCTTCTGAGCCACCCCCTATTTCTGCAGAAATGCAGTAAGAAGTCCCCCCTTTGCCTCGAACGAAGGTGCCTTCCCTGGAAGGAACTGGCAAGAGCTGGGAATAGAGAGCTTTCGTAGCAACCAGGGAGCCGTTTCCAGCGCGAGATTTGGCTCGCGATATTTGGCAGCCCGTCATGGTGCCTCATGCCAGGTCATCGGGGCCTTGAGCTAGAACGAGACGGTCAGCCAGCCTTCCTACTCGACAGGCAAAGAGACAGTGCAATCGGATAAACATCGATGTATTGAAGCCATTCGATCGGAAGACCTGGAAGGGGTAGTCCCTAAAACTGGAAGGTCGAAGGACAGGGCGAATTTCCGACTCATACGAGTGAGCAGTCCGTACTCAGAGTCTGGACTCCCTGGCCGTTGTCCCTGTCAATGATCAGAATTTTGATCAATGACTGCCTTCATCGATCAAGCCTGCCGGGAGAACGACATTGAAGATGGCCTCAAACATCACTGAAGAGCCAAGATGCGCGAATCCTTGAGGCTCGAATGCCGTCGTCGCGAGTTTTGGGGCGTTTGCTCGTCTTATGTAAGCAAGGCTCCGCTGCCGGGTCACGAGGTCTGCTCAACGTTTGGCAGGCGCTACGGGGCATCATTGCAGGCAGCACCTGCCCTGCGCGAAATGGCAGGAGCAGCCCGAGAAGGTGCTAACCTGGAGTCTGGACTGGGGAAGGAACGGCAGGACGGGCCCATTCCGCCAAATACCTCTCGAGAACTCCAAACGCGCGCTGCGTTTGCTCGGGGGACGGGGTCACTCAGGGGTACCGGGTGGTGACTCGCTCCTGCGTTCGTGGCACGTTGAAGTACTGCAACCTTCTGAAAGCAGGCGCGGTGCAGGTTAGTTACTGGTACCTACGAGAACGGGCAGTAGCGACCTTCGTCCGAACACCAATTTCGCATCGAGGCGCTGGGCATGACGCCTCGAATCTCTCTCTCCATTCTCATCGCGAAGAACATCATCAACGTCGACATCCATTGGAGACCGCCTTCATCTCATAGAATCACGCATGGGGCACTGGATACCCTTCATATCGAATATTCGAGCATCCTAGGGTCTTGAAGCCACGAGCCGACAAATTGCTTCGCGGTGGCGTCCGAGGTAAGTGAGCTTTTCACGTCGCCTCAGCAGAAGAATTTCACACTCAATTGTTTGCCGTTTCCTTCGCGAATTGGCAGACTCTGCTTCTCACGGTGCTTTTGAGACATTGTCTTATCATGTATGAGACGCGTTTTTGACAATGGCGATGAGATGGAGTGCGGCTTTATGAGCTGGTGGTTGAGGGACGGCCGCTTGAGCATGCTCATCTCATGTTCGGTTGACCGTGAGACCAAGAGGAGATGCATTCGTGGATTCAGAAAATCTGGCTGATCCTCCTCATGCTAACATCTGGTAGTATTGATCAGTCATTCATAAAGTCACAGGTGGACAAGGGGGAAAAAAAGAATAAAAGAAAGAATGAGCGCCCAACCTGAAGAAGCCATCTCCGTGGAGAATGGCGTCTTGAACTCGGAGAAAGATGAGGTTCAGCCTTTCTCATGGCTGTATGATGGTCATCTTAATGTCCACCACCCTGTGTTTGCTTCAGAGCTGGCTGGCTGACCTCTGTCCGAAATAGTCAACCGCATCCAGTATTCGTCATCCTGTTCATCGGACCCAGCGAGAGGCCATTCGGGATCCAAAAGGATTTCCTCTGCCATCGCTCAGGCTTCTATCGCAAGCACTTTGAGAAAGAGGAAGGCGAATCTGTGGAGCACATAGTCCGGCTCCCAGAGACTTCGGTGGAAGTCTTCGGCATGGCCCAGATCTTCCTATATACCAACAAGGTGGAAATGGAGGCCCCCAACATCCCCTCGTACGAATCCCTCGTCGGCCTCTGGAACCTCGGCCACAAGCTCGAGATCGATGGCCTCTGCGACCACACGCTCGAGGCCATGGTGGAGTGCCGCCGGCTCACGGGCCGAATCCCGGCAACTCCCCTGCTCATCCAGGTGTGGAGAGACACTCCCGAGGGGTCATCCATCCGGGTGCTCCTCCTATCGTGGGCCGCCGAGTACATGAGATCTTCGGACTCGCGGGCCGAATTCGCAAAGTCGTTGCCGCAGGAGGTGCTCAGCGAGCTCGTGGTCACCATGAGCTCGTTCGACGCGCTTGTCGGCGCACAAGCCGCCGCCGCCGCCATGCCCACCGAGGGCTCCCACAGCTCGTCCACGCCGCAGGTGCCAGTAAAAGCTTCCCCGTCCGAGACAGACGCCCTCGCCAATGCGCCCCTGGACGGTGGTCTACGGAAAAACGTACATTACCTGGAGGAGCCCGTGGATGAGGAGGCCCTCGGGCTCGGCCTGGCGAAGCGGAACAGGCGATCCGGCGTTCCCCCGGCCGAGTCTCTTCCGACCAGGCGCCCCTATCGCAAGTCGGGCGCCTCTCCGCCGCCTAAGGGGCAGAAGAGACGCTCCAGCACAGCATACCTGGACGGCCGGACCTTTACAAGCCAACAGAAGCTGGACTTTTGCGCCGACTTGCTGACTAGAATGCTCTCCGGGCCAGGTAAGTCTTTAGTTCCATGCCCCCATCAGGCTCCTTGTGCCGGCGGAGACGCGAGACTCGAGACGCAATACGCGAGACGGCCAGCTGACATGACGCGCGCCAGGTTTCTGGACCCGGTTGGTCGGACCGTTCAAAGAGCCTGTGGACCCGGTGGAGGACGGCGTGCCGGACTACTTTGATAAGGTTAAGAGACCGATGGATCTCGGCTCGATCAAGGCGAAGATGGATCGCAAGGAGTACACCAGCGACGAGGACTTCTTGGTTGACGTGCGCCAGATCTTCGAGAACTGCTTTACGTACTGGAAGAAGGGCGATCCGATGTGGTCGGCGGGCGAGCGGCTGCAGAAGACGTTTGAGGATAAATTCTTGAACATGAACAAGTGGATCTCCAAGATGGGTGGCGAGGAGGGCGAATAGGAGAAAGCGAAGCCCGCCGCCCCGGGGTCCGGGGGAGGATTGCCCGAAGCTCGCGCGGAAGCCAAGGTCAAGACGCCGAGAGGCAAGGCTCAGAAGCAGCGGTAGGACAACACCCCCGTCGACGAGACCGAGACCGAGACCGAGTCGGATGGCACATGGGTCGAGGAGGAGGAAGAAGGTAGGTCAAGGGCCGATGTTGCCTTTCAGAAGTGGCTCCTGGAAGAGGTAGTTCGCGAGGAAGACCAAGCGGGGGAGAGGGAACGTGACGGCCGCTGGGTCGACGGGTTGCCAATCCCGTCTACCCACCGGGAGCCGTCTACGGACGACAGCGGGAGGAGCGAGGAGCCCGAGATCCAGTCGCGCACCACTTGGAGTGGAGCAAGGAGGACCAGGGCCACGGGGAGCCTGTCCTGGGGAGAGGGAGAGCGGTGGAAGTATATCCAGGCAATGTCCGAGACCATTGACAAGTTGAGGTGCTGAGGGTGATTTTTAACATTACCTACTGTGCTTGGGATGGTCATGATCGGCCAGGTTCCTCCCCCCCCTTCTTCCTTTCCCCCCCCTTTGGCTCCTGAGTGCGCTACCATGATTACCCTTTTGTTTTCCCCTTCTTTTGGTGCCCCGACCGGGTGGCGAGCGTTCTACCTGTATTCCTGTTGTTAGGAAAGGAGTTTGAGAAGTCGTTCTTCTGAAGGAGGCAAGCAGGCCCAAGCGAATTATACCAGTATGACTATTGGGGCCGCAAGGCAGGATGCTGGAGACGGAAGAGTTCGTGTATGACCAAGAGCGACGAGAATGAGAGTCTCCACTGAAGAATCCCGGATCTCCATCATCATCATCATCACGGAGCATTGAAGAGGTCAAGATCGTCTGGGGCACGCATTCGGCACTGATGCGGTGTGCGGGGGGGGGGGGCGAGATGAGGCTGCTTGGACGAGTAAAGGGTACTACTACCTACCTGCACTAACATGATACTAGTATACTCCGTAGGTACGGAGATTTTGCTACGTGTGAGTTGTGACACCGAGATGAGATTGCTTGTCTTATGGTGAGGTAGACATCCGCAGCACGGCTCATATATATGTAGTCATACTCCGTAGATATCAAAGCAACAGAGCTCTGTCCACTACGATCCATTGTCAACGCAAAATGAAGCAGCACTTGATGGACCTCGAGCTTGTCTGGCGATTGATGCCTCGACGGCGATTTGAGACTGCATCGATGACTTAGTAAGCCGAAGCAACACTGTCCGAGTCGGCGATGCGACTCGAAGATTCGACGTGAAAAAAAAAAAATCCTGGGGAAAAGAAGCAAGCAATCAAGGATTGAAGGAAGGAGGGAACGAAGGAAGGGATGGCCGGGTCTTGGGATCCAAGTCGTTCCTGGGGAGGGAGGAGCGGAGGAAGGGAAAAAAAAAAAAAAAAAAAAAAAAAAAAAAAAAAAAAAAAAAGGAAATTGCAACGGGCGGGATGGAGCATCGACGCGGTCGCTGGTTGGCTGGGCCCGGGGCGGTGGGGGCGGCGAGGGTGCGCCGTTCCTTGCAGGTGCGGCAGGTGCGGCAGGT
>NQYS01000002.1:2965894-2976285 GCA_003055955.1 Escovopsis sp. AC | reverse complement strand
GGGGGGGGGGGAAAGCGCTTCGTGCGGGTGTCGAGGGCGCAAGGCGGGGGACGAGAAGAGGGATGGAGCGGACGAGGAGGAGGGGAAAGGCTGACCTTCAAGTCGAACATGCCGGGCTTGGTGGCCTTGTCGAAATCCTCGCCCTTGGCGACCTTGAAGAGCGCTGTTGATGCGGGGCGTCAGTATGTACGAGTGAAACGAGGCGAGGGTCTGGCGAGGTCAGGGTTGGGGTCGTACCGTAGAGGGAGAGGAGCTCGTCGTTGGAGGGCTTGGCGAGGAGCTTGCGGGAGTCCTCGGCGGCCTGCTCGAAATCGGCGTAGGAGACCATGGTGGCGGTAGCGAGATGACGTGTCGGGGCTGCTCTGGGAAAAGAGAGACAGGGAAAAGAATGCCGGATGGTGAGGATGCTGCTGATAGGGAAATGGATGGGATGTGTGCCGGGGAGCCAGGAAGAAGGAAAGGGGGGGGGGGAGGGGAAAAAAAAAGATCAAGAAGGGAGAGAGAAAGGAAGAGAAGGGGACGGAAGGGAAGGGAATGGGAGGCCCGTGGTGTACCGGTATGCGGAGGGGGGCGCTGCGCTGCGCTGCGGGGTAAAAAGGTGGGATTGATGGGTTGATGGATTGATGGATTGATGGATTGATGGATCAAATGGATGCCAATGACGGAGGTGAGGGCCGGTGGTGGTGATGTGGATGCGTCTCATACATACATTGAGGTACGATCAATCAATCTATTCATATCGATCCATCCGCGCTCTAGAACGAGTCCAGGTCAAGGCTCGAGCACACCACCCGCACCCACTCGTCTAGATTTCAAGTACTCCGTACGGGCCGTGTCTCCTAGCGCTGGCGTTGGAAGCCATTGCTGTGTACGAGTACGAGTTGATGGTGAGGTATGCGCATCTACAACTTGCGCGCGTGCCCCGTGTCTTTGTCGACCACACCGACATCTGATCTCGGCAGAAATATGCGGTAGCTCTATGAAAGCACATTGAAAGGTTCAAAAACTTGAACAAGCATTACACGATTCTACTTTTTGTATGATATTGTGTGGAACCTAAGGATGCCCGGGTAGATACTAGGTGGGGATGAAGAAGAAGAAGAAGAAGAAGAAGAAGAAGAAAAAGAAAAAGAAAAAGAAAAATTAACAACCGCTGATTACTGTTTACTGTGTGACAAGCATCCTGCACTCTCTCCACCCGCCTCATGTGCCGATATACCTCCTACTTAGGTAGGAGGTAGTAGTGGTACTCAAAGAGGCCCGTCGCACATCATCACCTCCTCTCCTCCTCGAGCTCTCTCTGTAACTGATCCAAAATCTGCTGGCGGGACCGCAGGTGCGCCTCCAGCCCCTCGACCTGCTCCTTGACCGTCTCGAGGTCCTCGGCGACGACCTTGAGGCTGCCCACGGCCGCGCTCTTGCCGCTCCCCTGCTCGAGCTCGCGCAGCTCGCGCCGCTTGTAGTCGAGCAGCTGGTCGAGCTCCTTCTTGACGAGAGCCGGCTTGGAGTCGCGCTTCCCGCCCTTGCGGCGCTCGGCAATCTCCTCGACCTTGCGCATCTTGTCCTCGAGGTCCTGCAGCTGCCGCTTGAGCCGAACCTCCTCCCAATCCTCCGTCTTCTCCGTCGAGAAGTCGGTGCCGGCCGTCTTGAACCCGCTGCGCCCGAGCCGCGTCAGGTACTGGTCGCCGAACTTGGCCTTGCGGCCCGTGGCAGTGCCGTCGTCGGCCTTGGTCGCCCAGCGCGACGACACGCCCGTCCGCTGGCTGTCGAGCTGGTAGTCGATCTGGTTGCGCTCGAAGCTCGCCCGCAGCGACGCCGGCACGCTGCGCGGGATGCGGTACCCCTCGTGCCGGTGGTTGAGGATGTGCAAAAACGCCAGGCAGGCGTCCTTGTGGATCGTCGAGCCCGCCGACGGGTTGACCAGGTTCCAGGCGGAGCGGACGTCGGTGTCGGGCACGTCGAGCGACTCGTAGAGGCCTTCCAGCGAGTTGACTGCGCGGGAGGTCAGCGAGGAGGACGAATATTGCCCCCGCGGGGGAGAAGATGTGGGAACTGACAAGCTACTTCACCTCGCATGTCTCGGTTCTCCTGGTAGATCTGCTCGTATTTGGCCTTGTCCTCGGGCTTCATGTACCACTCAAACCCGTCCTTGAGGCCGGGCGTGTCGTCCTCGTCCTCGACCTGCTCGAAGCGCGGCTGCTTCCCCGTGATGGCTTGGCTGGCTTGGACGAGATGGGCTTTGGATTCGGGGATCAGCCAGTCGGGCAATGATTTCGGCACGTCGGCGTATTCCTAAGCAACGGTCAGTCTCTCTCTCTCTCTCTCTCTCTCTCTCTCTCTCGCGCGCGCGCGCCCATTCTTTTCTTCCGCGAGACATGACTCACTCCGTTGAGAATGTCAAAGATGATTCGCATGGCGACGCAAAACTCCTCAAAGTCGAGATTGCCGTCATTGTCGCAGTCGGCCAGGTCCCAGACCTTCTCTAGCTGGTCATCGCGGAGGCCGCTATTCTTGAGGACGGGCGCGGCCTGCTCGCCGGTCAGGAACTTTCCTCCGCCCGTGCGATCCGAGAAGATGTTCCAGTACGTCTCGATTTCCTTCTCTTCGATTTTGGGGGGCGGCATCGTCTCGGCGCGTGTGTGAGGGTCGGGAGGGCGGAGGGGGCCAGGACGAGAAGGGGTCGCTGGCTATGAATACCTATACTCCGTAGTAGTGTGCGGTAAGGATGTGGCAGGATGGCAGGATGGGCGGCGGAGGATCGGAGAGGTGGCGCGTAGAATGAAACAGTAGAAATCAATAGATAAAAAGTGAATGCAAGATAGAAAAGGATAGAAGCTGGTCGAGATGCAAGATGGCGATGGAGCTCCACCAAGATGATGGTGTTCAGTATGAGTACGGAGTACAACATCAATCAATACAGGGTGGAGCGGCCTGCCAATTCCGGAGGCCCATGGAGGCGTCGAGCCAGTGGAGACCCGATTGCATTGATGGTGAAGATGCTGCACTCGGATAAGTGCATAAGGGGGCTCAGCTCAGGAGGCACCGCACCGCATAACCTGGAGGGCCTGAGTTGTGCATGATCAACCTGATTTACGGAGTATGCACTTCACACCCCCGCGGTGGCTTGAAACGCTACTCCGTACGGAGTAGATTCGACGACTTAGTAATCTTTCTAGAACTCATACCTGTATGTACTAAGCCCGACCCAGGCTAGTCCTCTTTGGGCAGCAGATCCCCCTCCAAAATCTGGCTGGAATTCAATTGTCGTGACGGCTCGATAAGATAAGGCGCAACAATTGTGCTCAGTTTCGGCGCAGCGAATACGCCCAACTTAGACACTCCAACCCGAGTACGAGCTGAGATTGCACAACATCCATCCATTGATCCATCCAGATGCAGTCTGTCACGCGCGCCCCCGGCTTCTTATACCCCCCCCCCCCCCCTCTCTTCTTCTCGCCTTGATCCCGCGTCCGATCATCGCGAATCCTTTGACCCCTCTTCTCCCATCGAACCAGGTGCCCGCATCCATCACCATGTCGACCACGACCGTCGTCGCCGGGGCCCAGCCCATCACCGCCGAGAACATCTCCCTCCTCTTCCCCGACATCGACACCACCGACGACGCATTGTCCGGCCACGATGAGGAGCAGATCCGCCTGATGGACGAGGTCTGCATCGTCACCGACGACAATGACCTGCCCATCGGCAAGGCCAGCAAGAAAGTTTGTACGGGAGATCCTCCGCACTACTACTACGAAGAGCGCAGCTGACTCTCCCAGGCCATCTCATGACCAACATCGACAAGGGCCTCCTCCACCGGGCCTTCTCGGTCTTCCTCTTCAACGACAAGAACGAGCTCCTCCTCCAGCAGCGCGCCTCCGAGAAGATCACCTTCCCCGACAGGTGGACAAACACCTGCTGCTCCCACCCGCTCGGCGTCCCCACCGAGACCGGCTCCACCCTCGAGGACTCGGTCGCCGGCGTCAAGCGCGCCGCCCAGCGCAAGCTCGAGCACGAGCTGGGCATCAAGACGGAGCAGGTCCCCTTTGACGACTTTCGCTTCCTCACTCGAATCCACTACAAGGCCCCCAGCGACGGCAAGTGGGGAGAGCACGAGAGTATGTCCATCCTCCTCTCTATACTACCTACCTACCTCCTTGACCTTACCCAGCCCAGTACTGCTGCCCACGAGGCCACACCCCTCGCTGACCTCCTTTTCTTCCCGCAGTCGACTACATCCTCTTCATCAAGGCCAACGTCGACCTCGACATCAAAAAGAACGAGGTCCAGGCCACCCAGTACGTCACGGCCGACGGCCTGAGGGCGCTCTTCGAGGACCCCTCCGTGCAGATCACTCCCTGGTTCAAGCTCATCTGCAACTCGATGCTCTTCGAGTGGTGGCAGAACCTCGACTCCGGCCTCGACAAGTACCTCAACGAGCAGCAGATCCGGCGCATGTGATCGAAGTTTTGATTTCGACCTTATTTATTTTCTTTTCGAGTCGTGTGCGGGAGAAAGCATCGTACTGTACATTATGAAAAGGAGTAGCCTAGCCATACCCAGTCTTGCGTCTTTGAAGCCCTTTCTTGGCCCCACCCTCGTCGTCTCTCGATCGATTCATGAAGCTGTGAGGCTGATCTACGGAGGATTCGCTGTGTTCGACTCGCGTGGTGATCCGGGGGGGTAATTCCTCCCGCGGTATCAATGATTCCGACCCAGAATCCAATCACCGCATCCTCAATATGCTGTCTGGGTACGATTACCCGGCCCCAGTCTTGGCCGCAAGGCCTGCATATGCAGAACACGTCACCCGTCCGAGAGTTGCTCCGTTCTCAAGCAGGGTCCTCCATCTCGCATCTCGTTTGAGGATATCTCACACGGCCCGTGGTGCATATGTATGATGTTCCCGAGTGTGGGGAATCAAGATGGGCAACCCATTGGAGCGCGCAATGCATCATGGCAATCGTGAGACGAGCTCGATCCCACACTCGACAAGCCGCAAACTCAGACAGACGAACTCGAATGATAAAGGCTTGATCCTCCTTTCTGGGAAAAGGAGATATCGTAATGGACCCTCATATGTCAGGGCAAGTACAGAGATCAAAACATTTGATCAGACACGGATGGCAAGGTCGGCGTCATCACGTGCCCATGTTTCCAGGCTTCCACTGCGCAATGGGGTCTTTTGATGCTTTTTTTCTTCCTCAAAATTGTCTGGAATGAGGCTACTGTACAGACAAATCCATGGCCATGACCGTGACTCTCAGAAAGAACAAAAAGTAGAGCTATTCCACAGGTCCCCCTGATTCTCTTTCATGTCTATCCCTACCATTCCCAGGGCCCCTTCTTCCCAATGCCTCAACATGCCAAAAAAAAAAAAAAAAAAAAAAAAAAAAAAGCAGAGTGCTCTCCAACCATCGACCGTCGATCTCGTATCATACATATCCATGCTAGTACTCAAAAATGGCCCACGTCTCGTCGTCCACGGTCGTGTAGACCAGCCCCTGCTGGTACAGCTCGTCGGCGGCGGTCAGGACATCCCGCACGGACATGCCGGTCGCCTTGCTCACGGCGTTGAGGTGCACGCCGTCGCCGCCGCCACCGACCTCGCTGATGTGCCTGTACATCTTCCTGGCGCCGGCGGAGCACCCGGCGAGCCTCCCGGACCCCAGTGCGTCAGCGCCCGCGCCGCCGTCGACGAACATGCTATCCTCGTTCCCGGCGGCAGCGGCACCCCCGCCCCCAGCAGCGCCCGCGGGCCGGCCGTCTGCGCCGAGGGCCCCGCGCGAGTAGAAGAGGTGGACGTAGGCGGCCTCGAGCATGTGGTAGTTGACCTCGTTGAAGTCGGGGACGGGCCGGAAGACGTGGGCGATGACGTGGCGCTTTCCGTTGAAGGTCTTGAGGCGGCCGAAGATGCGGACGTGGGCGTCGGGCTCGAGGCCCAGGCCGGCGTCGTCCTGCTTGTCGGCGTCGGTCCACTTCTTGACCTCGATCTGGCCGGTGCCGTCGTCGAGGCGGAGGGTGATGTTGGTGGGCTGCGGGTTGATGGAGCGGACCTGGCCGATGAAGGTGATCTGGGTGACGGTGTGGTCGTCGATCTTGAAGTCGGCGCCGGACCAGGGCTCGTCGGCGTCGAGGATCTGCTTGATGGTCACGGGGCGGAGGGATTCATCTTGGTAGGACTGCAGCGGGAGGGTCAGCCTGAGTGCTTTGACAAAAGACCTTCATACTCTTCTTCTTCTTCTTCTTCTTCTTCTTCTTCTTCTTCTTCTCCTTCTTCCACTCCTCCTCCGCCATGAGCCAGAAAGGACAAACCTTTGCGGTCTGGCTGCTCTGCTGCTGGGAGCCGCCGGCGAAGAAGCCACCGGCGTCGTCGGCACCCTGGGCGCCGTAGCCGGTCTTTGCGTAACCTCCGTATGCCGCTGTGATGAGATGTGAGCGGAGGGTCCGGGAGGAGATAGAAGCGGATGGTGGTCTTACACATTGTGAGTCTGCGGCGCTGAGGGGTTTGGCTGGAGGAGTGCGGGAGACGCGTCGAGGCGCGCCGAGTTTCACGGGTTTGAGCTTGAACGCTGAGTCATGATGATGGATCATACTCCGTAGAATTGATCTGATATGCAGATATGCGAATATGCAGAGATTAGTATCAATTTGAATCGTTCTAACGGGTCGGCCAATATGCACCTTCCCTGGATCAGCAGGTGTGCATGATGCCCGCTGTAATCGATCTGGCTCAGCGCAAAAGGCAGGGCATCTTCAGTGGCCTCGAGGCGCTAGAGGCACGGCTGGACTGGACACGCGAGCCAGGCGGCATTCGAGGTATCGAGTACGCCGGCAGCAGCCCGTTTCTGCACTGCGAGAAGGTTGTCTATACTACGAAGTACCTCCACGCCATCAGGTCCAGGGTAGGCACGTGTGCGGGTGGCGGGATGATTCAACACATATATGTATGTAGTCCAATCAACTGCAGCCTCGGCTTCGAGCTTCTTGGCCGAGCTTCAACCTCAACCTCGTTCAACGTCCGACGACATTCACAGTTGCATCAACCATTGATCCATCCATCAATTCACAAGGTCCATCCAACCTCTCCCGACCTCCTCCTCACCGGTGCTGAACATACGATGCTCCGCCGCGACGTCAACCCATCGATCCCTCTTGCGTCGTAGGGGTTACAGAGTACTACTACCTCCATCCCGCGATTGACCACCACTGCGCCTCGCGATCCCGACGCCACCGCGAACAACACCATCACCACCATCACCACCATCACCACCGTCACCGTCGCCCCATTGCGCACCTCGTCACCCCGGAATCGACATCGATCGTCTCAAATTTGACATCGACATAAGCATCGACATCCACCTCAACATCAACATCGACCTCAACAAAATACCCCTCCCACATCGCCCTCGGTCTCCCCCCCTTTAACAGACACACCCATCGCTCGGCCGGTGCCCACGGGATCCAGACCCGGATCCTGTCCCCGACGACACAGCCTTCACAATACCGAAACCACGCTCCCCCGGCTTTCCTTTCTTTTGTTTCAGCTTCACCATCCCCCTCCTGCCCCCCATCCCCTCCGACATGGGAAGATCCCACTCCTCGTCCACCCTGCCGCTCATCCCTCTCGCCAGAGGCTTCGTCCTGCTGCCGGGCCTCGTCCAGCGCATCACCGTCAACTCATCCCGCCCAGACATCCCCGCCCTCCTCGCCTCCGTATACGAGCGCGCCGCCGCAAAGGGCCCCAACGGCCGTATCGACTCCATCCCCATCGCCTGCGTGCCCCTGACCTCGCCCCTCGTCGGCGCCGACGGCCAGCTCCTCATCGCAAACGGCGAGGACGTCGACCCCGCCCAGATCGACGACGTCAACCCGGGACAGGCCAACAAGGATGACCTCTTTGGCTTCGGCGTCGCCGCCAAGATCGTTGGCATCGATGGCCGCGGCTCCGGCGAGTTTGGCCTCCGCGTCGAGGGGACCGGCCGCATAAGGGTCGACGGCATCACCCGCGAGCGCCCCTTCTTCGAGGCAAAGGTGGCTTCCTTTGAAGATGACAGTACGTTAGCTTTGACCTTCCAGTTTTTTTTTTTTTTTTTTTTTTTCCCCTCTTTCTGAGAGGACAAGACTGGACATTGGAGATCTCAAATCAAGGGGCAACCAAGAGCTGACACTATCTCGCAGTCGATGTCGGTGATAAGCAGCTGCAGGACCTCTTCGCCCTGCTCAAGCTGCGCTCCAGGGAGCTCGTCACCATCCTGCGCATCTCCTCCTTCATGCCCCGATCCAGGGGCCCCGCGCTGTCCCCCGGCGTCACCAGGCGCCTCGAGGCCCTCATCATGAAGAGAGAGCTCAAGGAGTCCGGCATGCTCGCCGACTTCATGGCAAACCTCGTCGAGTCCTCCCACGAGGAGAAGCTCGGTATCCTCGCCGCCCTCGACATCAAGGTCAGGCTCACAAAGGTCATCGAGCTCCTCGAGCGCCAGGTCGGCGGCATCAAGAACAACTTCCAGATCACCACCCTCGCCACCGTCCCCGTCCAGATCATCGACCGCCTCAACGGCAGCCCCTCCAAGAGGAACCCCGCGCTGCCCCACGTCGCCGGCTTGCCCTTCATGCCCCCAAACGGCGCCAACGAGCCCAACGACGACCAGGAGGAGGCCAACGAGCTCGACGACCTCAAGAAGAAGCTCATGGCCGCCCAGCTCCCCCCAGACGTCGCCAGGCCCGTCAACAGGGAGCTGCGGAGGCTGCAGAAGATGGCCCCGATGAACCAGGAGTACCAGGTGACGAGGAATTGGCTCGAGACCCTCGCCGAGATCCCGTGGTCCACCACCACCGACGATCGCCTCGGGCCGGACACGCTCGCCAGGGCCCGCAAGCAGCTCGACCTCGACCACTACGGGCTCGAGGGGGTCAAGAAGAGGCTCATCGAGTACCTCGCCGTCTTGCGGCTGAAACAATCCCTCAACGACGACCTGGCTCAGAGGATGAAGCAGGCCGAGGCCGAGGCCGAGGTCCAGGCACATGCCGAGCACACTCCGGCGCAACAGGATGAGCATGCCGCCGCCGCCGCCGCCCCCGCCGTGGATAGCAAGGCGGCCACCGAGAGCGACACCAGCCAGGAGGTGGTCGTACACAGCAACCCCCCGCCCGGGAGGCCGCATCCGGAAGAATGGGCTAGGCCCGAGGCGCCCAGGCCGAAGCGCATGGTCGACAAATCGCCGATCATGCTGCTCGTTGGACCCCCCGGCGTGGGCAAGACGAGCCTGGCCAAGTCCATCGCCACCGCCCTCGGCCGCAAGTTCCACCGCATCTCGCTCGGCGGCGTCAGGGACGAGGCGGAGATCCGCGGGCACAGGAGGACGTACGTCGCCGCGATGCCGGGCCTCATCGTCCAGGGCCTCAGAAAGGTCGGCGTCGCGAACCCCGTCTTTTTGCTGGACGAGATCGACAAGGTCGGCACCATGAGCGTCCACGGCGACCCCTCGGCCGCCATGCTCGAGGTCCTGGACCCGGAGCAGAACCACACGTTCCAGGACCACTACGTCGGCATGCCCGTCGACCTCTCGCGCGTGCTCTTCATCGCCACGGCCAACAGCCTCGACACCATCTCGGGCCCCCTCCTCGACCGCATGGAGATGATCTACCTCCCCGGCTACACGACGCTCGAGAAGCGCCACATCGCCACGCAGCACCTCATCCCCAGACAGCTCCGCGCCAACGGGCTCGCCGAGCACCAGGTCGAGTTCAGCAAGGACGTCGTCTCCAAGATCATCGAGTCGTACACCCGTGAGTCAGGGGTTCGCAACCTGGAACGCGAGATCGGCTCCGTGTGCCGCGCCAAGGCCGTCGAGTTCGCCGAGGCTAAGGACAGGGGCGACCCGGACGCCTACCGCGCCCACCTCTCCCCCGACGATGTCGAGGCCATCCTCGGCATCGAGAAGTTCGAGGACGAGATCGCCGAAAAGTCCAGCCGCCCCGGCATCGTCACGGGCCTCGTCGCCTACAGCTCCGGCGGCAACGGCAGCATCCTCTTCATCGAGGTCGCGGAAATGCCCGGCAATGGCCGCGTCCAGCTCACCGGAAAGCTCGGCGACGTCCTCAAGGAGAGCGTCGAGGTCGCCCTCTCCTGGGTCAAGGCCCACGCCTTCGAGCTCGGCCTCACCCCAGAGCCCTCCGCGGACATCATGAGGGACCGCAGCATCCACGTCCACTGCCCATCGGGCGCCATCCCCAAGGACGGGCCCAGCAGCGGCATCGGTCAGGCCATTGCCCTCATCTCACTCTTCTCCGGCAAGCCAGTCCCGCCCACCATGGCCATGACGGTACGTGTTGTAAACAACTCTCCCCCTATCTCCCCTCTGCCTCCTCGCGCCCCATCTCGCCCCCCC
>NQYS01000002.1:2952321-2965869 GCA_003055955.1 Escovopsis sp. AC | reverse complement strand
CCCCCCCCCCCCCCCCCCTCTTTTTTTTTCTTTCACCTCTCATCTCGCCTAACCCCTATATCATTGAAAAAGAATTCATCTATTGGACATATTCCAATCTTGTGGCGTTTCCCCTTCCTTGTTTTCTCCTACGTTCGTTTTTTTCCTTTTTTTTTCTTTTTCCATGCTTTCCTCCCACATGTGCCCTCACGAATCCGAGCCATGCCCGTTTCAGCCACAGCTAACACGTGTCACCAGGGCGAGATCTCCCTCCGCGGCCGCATCACCGCCGTCGGGGGCATCAAGGAGAAACTCATCGGCGCCCTCCGCGCCGGCGTCAAGACCGTCCTGCTCCCCGCCCAGAACAGGAAGGACGTCAAAGATCTCCCGTCCGAGGTCAAGAACGGACTCGAGATCATGCATGTGAGGTCAGTGCAGCGGTGGCATCCCCCCCCTTTTTTTTTCTTTTCTTGTCGCTCTTCCGGCCCTATCCTGTCCCAACGTTCTCGCTAGCGCTCCAATTCCTCATCCATCCCATGTCGTTTCTTTTCTTTCCTTTTCTTTTCAGGGGGGAGGGGGGTTGGCTTTGGCTCTCGGCCCCCAACACACTGCCGCAGCCTTCATGGGCCTTCTCATCGTATCGTCGGGCACAAGGACGGGAATAATCATCATTTTTTTCTTTTGCCAGAAACTGACATCGGAGCAGTCACATCTGGGAGGCCATCCGCCTCGTCTGGCCCGACTCCCGTTGGGCAGAGGACCACCAGTACCCCGGCATCGAGAGCCGGCTGTAAATTACACCGAGCACACACACCTGCCGAGGGATAGATGGCCGGATCCCCCCGGAACTTACAACAATCCTCCTCATAGAACATGGAAGGGACACGCACCGGCGGGTCAACGGGCGGCAGAGCAGGCAGAGCAGGCAGAGCAGGCAGAGCAGGCAGAGCAGGCAGAGCAGGCAGAGCAGGCAGAGAAGGCAGGGAGGTCGAAAGGCGGAAAGGTGGGAAGACGGGAGGTGCGAAGGCGGGAGGCGTGAAGGCGTGAAGGCATTTTCATTTCTTGTACATGTAAAAGGATTTTTCTCCTCCGGCCAGGTATTCTCGAGTCATTATATACGGTCTATTTTCGGATATTATATCGCTCGGCGGCATTCATCTACATGCTCGTACGGTCGTAACATGTCGCATGAATACATCTCTTGCCCTGATCTCCTGAAATTTCCCATTTTCCCCGATCCTTCTGGTTCCGACCGGATTTTAGACACAACGGCACATACGTCCAACCTCTCAGCCGTGCCGGCACTCGAGACCGCCGGCGTGTTTGGCAGGCTGTCTGCTACCAAGACAAGGAGGCCGTGTCTCTTCTTCCAGTTCAGTCTGAGATCCCCAGCCGTCTGCGGTGCCTGCTCGCCGAACTTCCGCCAAGTCAGAGAGCACAAGACGCGGAAGAGGTCCGAGTCAACTCAAGCGGGTGTCTCCAGATCCGGAATGAATTGAGGCGGACAGGTTTCGGCGGAAAAGGGATGAGGAAGAATGAGTGTACCAATGGAAAAATTTCTCAAACGTGAGAGTCAGGGATGTCTTGTATGCGGACAACACTGTGTACTCGTCGGTTTTGCGATGGAGCCTGATCCTGTAATATGCTGCCACTGCATTGGGCACGCCACAAGAAGCGAGTCTCTCCCATTCCCTCCCCCGACCCTTTTCTCACCTCTTAGTCCGTACAGTCTCCCAGCTATCTCGCTGATCCCCCTCGTTGGCGGTGTCCAACATGGCGCGCATTTCCATGCTGGGGGGAAGGTGAAAACCAGACCCCGTGAGGCGACTCAGCGCAACTGCCGTGTGCCACGGCGCCTGGGCACATGGCTCGGATGGTCGGACGGTCGGAAGGACAGCGTGGGAACGGCATCACGGGACGAGCCATCAGGATTTAGCGAGTCCAGAATCCATGACTCAGAGCCCCTGACCGGAGAATCGTCTTGTCCACAGGACAGGACCGGGGGCGGGGATCGATGTGTTACCGTCCGCGGTGCTCGTCACGCAAGGCAACGACATGCATGTGTTGGGCGTCCTTGGACAGATGCGCTGCGGAAGGCCACATTGGGGTGTGTATGACAAAGATCCCGAGCTGAGACTCCAGGAATTGGCATGCGTTCTGCTTTGCGCGAGTCGAGTGGCAGATTCGCCGAGGGCGGCCTGAAGTAACTGCAGCACCAGGAGACTCTTGACGAGCATTATTCGACTTACCGAGATGAGTGCCATGCACCTGCCGTACTCGTAATCATCTGATTGTGAGCCTTTATCATGAGAGTAATGGGGCGTGTGATGAAGCCTTTGATAAGCTCCTTGGATGCGAACGGAGACCGCGAGGCGTGACCCTCTTGCAGCGCCTTGGCTTCCGCCCCGCGTTTCCCACCTTCTCCTGAATCCCCTTTCATCGTTTGGCCGCTTGCCGCTGTCTCCTTGCGCCGATTCAGCTTTGTTGTGTTCGCTGAGGTTCCGAGGACTTCATCTTCTGTTCCATGGCTCCACCCGGCCCCTATTCAATCAAGACGGACTGGTACCTGTACAGATATGTATGTAAGAGTCATGAAGTGCAGTCTCTCACGCCCCTCTGAGATACTCCTGAAGAGCCCAAAGTACTCGTATGTCCATGAAAGACGTGGGTGGCAGAAGCAAGGCCAAGGCCTCGATGGGTCTCGATTTCGTCATCTCCTGCTGGGGGCTGCGGACCAGCATGGGGGCCGCTCGAGGTTCCAGCGCTGACAGACATTTCAAAGGCAACCAGTGATGCCCCCGGAGTTGTCATTCGGCACAGCGAGATCACAGACATGCATCTGCTTGCCTGCCGCACCTCTGACCCGCTAAAGTGCCGAGAAATGCTTGGCCGTGGCTTGCTCAGCGAACGCATGTACTCCATCATCCGAGCGCAGACTCGCGGTAAATCGTTTCTCCTTGAATCCTGCCTGAATCCTGAACGGATACAGGCAAATGGAACGTCGAGGAAATCTCTGGAAGGAGAGCGCAGGTGCTCGCAGAGGGATTCCGACCAATGATTTCGGGCGCTCTGTCAAATGACATCGACGTCAGTCTTGGCAGATGCCGCGATGCAATACGTGCGAGAGGTTTCCCCCTGGGCGAAAATCTCCATCCGAAGACAACCTGACTCGAATGGCCGGACGGAGGACGGCGAAGACAGCACGAGAACAAAAGTTCCATGAGCAAAGGGAATAGGGGTCCTTGTCACCAGGCGAGCAGGGTTCACCTGCATCGTCATTGAGAGAGGAAGTCTTACCTGCGACGGCACTTACGCCCAATGCCAAGAGTGGAAGGGCTCGTAGGGTACGACTACCAAATGCCGCAGACGCGATGGGCTTCTCGCATGTTCGGGTTGAGGCCCGCACGCGGCTAGCCTTCGATAGTCCGGCACAAGTTCTTATGTGAGCAATGTTTTACTCGTACTGATGGGCTAGATGTGCTATTCGTTTCTCAAGGAGAAGCGAAGTGTGTGAAGTCAAGTCAAGCCAACCCCCCCCCCCCCCCTTTTTCTTCCTTCTGTTGCCATCGTGGGGGGTAGTACGAGGTTCGGTCAGGATCTTGCCGTTCGGCTCCCTGTCCCGTAGTTGAATGGGCTGGGAGGTTTGCAAGGGTGGTTCACAAGACGATAGCGGCGTATGTACTCCGTACTGGCATGTATGTTCGCATGCCTTCCTGTGCCCTCTACCGGTATGCCTGTCTCCATCCCATGTTCTTTGCGTACTCGTATGTCGAAGGTGCTGTCAACCGGGAGCATGCGGTCAGGTGGGCCTTGAGGGCGTCGGATTGCCCTTGAACGCGCCAGCGTCTCCTTATTCGTACATGCCCAGTGGAGCGAGTCTCGAGGGTTCAGGCGTCGTCATTGCCTGCGGAGAGATGGGCGTCTGACAAGGCTTTGGCGGCCGCGTCGTCGTCGAGGGGTGCGGATGATTTACTCGTAGCTTGTTGGCTCGCTGACTCGAAACTAGCTTTTGACACAATTCGGGGAAATAAGGAAAAGAAAATGTCACGTCAGCCAATAGAAATTTCGGCACAAGGGCATCCTTTTGGTCAACGGGTACTGGTACTCATATGTACGGGTAGATGGAGGACCAAGGCGGGATTCGAACAGCACGTACCAAGGAGTCAGTCGAGACGGAACGTGAACCGCTAGTGCTAGAGAAGAGGGGATCTCAGGTCAAGGAGCCTCATTTGTTCGCCGTTGGGCTGGTTGAAAGGATTGTGTGGATATGCCGTCCACGATGAACGCATGTTCCTCAGCTGTGGGGATGGGCAGAGGGTCGTTGTCGATGTGTGGGCATACCCTCGTGCACCGGACAGGCTCTGTCCGATTCTCGTCTCACCTCGTACTCGTACCTGTGGAATCCGCAACGACAGATCAGTCGGAACCGCTCTGAAGCGCAAGGTAGGTACTCAAACGAGGACTCGTTTGCGATGGATCTGGTGGTACTCGTACATACCAGTACGGAGTGTTGGGGTTCCTCGCCCCCCCCCCCCTAGTAGTGTCTCCCCACTCCCCTTGTCAACCTCGCTCTGCGAAGCGTCCATACCCCTGTGATTGTTGCCCGTACTCGTACCCTGGCGCCTGTTGCGTCGGGGTGGCGCCGTGGGTGGGCCTAGCCAAGCGGCCAAGACAAGCCAACTGGGACAGCCCGCCTAACGCTAAATTCCGATTGAACCGCCCGGGGCCTCCCTCGAGTTCTGTCAGGAGCGCAACGACAAGCAATTTGATCGGTTGATGCGACGTGGAGGGAGAGAAGCTCTGCTCTGGGCGAGGAGGAGGAGGGGGAGGTGGTGATGGTGTTGTTGAAGATTCAGGCTGTGAGTACGAGTAGACGATACGTGTTGAGATTGGAGCTGGAATATTCTCCAGTCATCAACACGAGCGTCCTGAAGGATGAGAAGGATGAGGAGGGGGCGGGGAAGTACTCCGGAGGAAGAGGAGAGAAAGCTCGCAGAGCTTGCCGAGAGACACCTTTTGGGGGATCGTGGACAATCGGCGATGGTCTCGGAGCGGCGTGGCGATAGGGAGAGATCAAGGCCTCGTGGGAGAATCGAGTCGGAGCCTGCAAGACCAGACCAGACCAGGCGAGACGAGACGAGACGAGACGAGACGAGACGAGACGAGACGAGACGAGACGAGACGCGTCACGAATATGGCCAGAGGGAAGGTGAGGCCGGGTCATGTCAGGTCCGCCCCGTCGCTCTTGCCGTGGCATTACCTCCTTAGTAGTACCTGAACTTCCACCTTGAGAAACAAGAAACGACTCGCGCGGGCAGGAGGTTCCCGCCAGAGCGGCAGGAGTCCAGCGAGGAGGTGGCAGGTACGGAGTACGACCTGGTACCGCTGCCCCGTGCTTTTCGTGACCTCAGGTCAGTCAGTCCGATGGTGGTAGCAGTCAGTGCCTGGCAGTTTCCTCGGGTACTACGGAGTACTCCGTACTCCATACTAACCTGTACGATTCGGGTACGAATACCTCAGGGTACTACCTCTCCGTACAGGTACCCGGTTCCTAAGGGGCTGGTTGCCGGGCTCACCTTCTTTCTCATCGGCCTCTTGATTCTCCCCCCCTCCTTCTCTCCTTCCTTTGTCATTGATGTGTTAAGGTAAAAAAGAAGGAAACAAGCCGCGAGATCTACGGGCCACTGCTTACGTCGGCTCGTCTTACCACACTCCGTGTGCCAAAGGATCTACTCCGTACTATACTCCGTACCTACTACCTCTACTACTACTCCGTAGGGAGGTCTTTAATAGGAACGACCAACTCCGAAATCCGTACAGAGTAGGTAGGTACTACCACGAAATACTGCTGGGTTAGTAGTAGGAAGGAAAGTCCCTTCCTGCATTAGCGGTTTGAATCGTGAACGTATTGAAGTTGCTTCCGAAACAATCCGCACGAGTACGGAATACCAGTACCTCTGCCCCCTCCATAACCCGTACTCCGTACTCCGTACTCTCCGTACTACTAGTACTCCGTACAACTACTCCGTAAATCCATCCCCCTTCGAACCTCTCTTGGAGCTTCCGGTGACATTCATCTGCGAATCTTAGTACTCGCCTGGAAGGTCTTACTCCCGCTTTTGGAGAGCCCTACCCGTACTGTACAGGCACGAGTGCTCAACTCCAAAGATGTTCTTTTCTCTGCGCCCTCTCCTCTTATATGCGGGCACTCAGTACGGAGTACTCCGTACTAGTGGTAGTACTCCGTATTAAGGAGCAACTCCCCCTATTACAGGTACTATCGTGCATACCTGTAGTATAGTACTAGTACGGAGTAGTACTACTAAACTTGCTGTACGAGTCAATGGGCCTTTTCGCCTTGTCCTTTCTGTTCCCTGCTTTCTTCTTTCTTTTTCTCTATCCTCTCCCGCGTTCCAAGTTGGACGGAGTAGGTACTATACTCGTACAGGTCATGCTCGACTCCCCCGCATCGACTGATCGGCACCGACGACAGACCGGCCATAAGCGTGCCAAGTACGGAGTACGGAGGACTGGTCTTACATACGGATCAATCGTTCGGTCAGAGCATGTAGGAGATCATACACCAAGCGTCATGTACTACATATGCTTACTTCCAATGCTCCGTGCCTGTAATCTACAGGTACCCGGACTCTGTACGATTACTACTCCGTACGGGGCATGTGAGTACTCGTACCGTTTCGGGGTCGTAAACTCCGTATACGAGTACGAGTATGTACTCGTATGGATCAGCTTCGTTCTCGATGGGAACCTGGCTCCTCGCCCGGCGGCCCAAGCAATCTCACGCCTGCAGTCCGAGCAGACTTCCCCGATCCGGATGCTCTGGCTCATCCAATCTGTGATGTGCATGTAATCATGTCCCCCCAATGCAATGTCTTGCCTCAGGTATAGATATACCTAGTCGTCGGGACGTGCATATGTGCAGGTGGTCCGTCTCACGTCCTTTCCACGCAGCAGAGGCACACTCTCCTGCCTGTCAGACGCTTTGGCATGCGTCTTGACATTGCTGGAGCTTCCGAACGGCGTCGAATGATGAGTAATCCGTACGCGCACTCCGGTATCCCGTACCAGCACGGAGTGTGTACTCCGTACACTCCGTAGGTCCATGGAGACTCCCGATTTGCCGCATCGGGCACTTTGTCGTCCAGCACGATTTATACTTTGACGACCAACACGTCCACCCTGATATCTCAACTCCGAGCCCTCCGTAGCCGTAGGGACATGGCGGCAGCCATACATAGGGACCGGTAGGCGTAGAAAAAGAAACTGTCGATCAGTGTCTGTACTATAAATTGCGTCTTCTCCTCATGTGCTTTCGAGCACTACACAGACGCGACTCACAGTGGGCGACCAAGACGCTTCATCAAGAACACCCACCCACAACCCCCCCCCTTTTTTTCCCTCCCCCCTCTCTCTTGGACGGAACCCTGCCTGGCCCGGGAAATTTGGCCCATATAATACGGAGTACCCAGTAGTGCTGCAACCGTGATAATGTAATTCAGGGCGTCCAAGGCCTCGGGTGGCCGGCGCTTTCTTGCTCACTCGTCATTCGTGACGGCCCCGGTCGGCTCGGAGTTGGGGATGGCTGCGAACGGACATCGAATAACATCCGGTCAGCTCCAGAGCCATGGGCGGCATCCAGAAATGTCTCAGGGCCACGCTCCAGGCACTGCCTGCCTGGCCCCAGCGCCCACAAGCGGAGCAGTGGCACAAGGCACCCGTGGGTCTGCCGGCCTGTGATAGCCCACCCTGCTTACGCCTCCTTCTCGGGCCCCTCATGGATGGATCCCGGCAGGGCCACTCAGACCGTTTCGGCAGAGGACCATGATGAAATTGGTCGCCTTCCTGAGGGAGGTCAGAAGCTTACTCTCGACCATCGGGCCCATCTGCATTGCGGGGGGTGGAGACATGTCGAAAACATGATCTGATTTCGCGGGTTGCGGGGAGCTGAAACGAGACACTAGCAGGGTCCTCCCCTGCAGAGAACGCATGGAACTGCTCGTTCTCTGCGTCGGGGCGCTCGGCCAATTCTCACTTCAATCTCGACTTCTCCCGCGCATCTCTGAGAAAAGAAGAGGGGAGTAGAAGAAGGGGGAGAGAAAAGGGAAATGGAAAAGGGGGGGGGGGGGGGGGGGACACGTTTGCCAACCTTGGATGTGGCGGAATCGTCGGCCTGGAGATAGGATTTAGCCGCAGAGAAGCAGAGAGAATTCGTCGAAGCTGAATGCAACGACGGAGAATTATTGCCCGCAGCATCCTCGTGCAGGCCTGGGCGTGGAAGACGCATGTGTACTGGTAGTATGTAAGTACGTACGGAGTACATCCCCCGTACCTGTATGCTAATGCACGCGGCGGGTTGGAAATCGTCGAGATGGTGTGCAAGTCAATCCATCACGGAGACTGCCAAGGTGTCCCGACTCGTGCTACTAGCCCAACATCGGCCAATTCCCCGCGCAGGAGCAGCAGCACGGGTGCTTCGGCAGTGAATGGACCATGATACCGATACTCGTACTCGTGCCGGTGAGTTCGAAAATTCGAGGCCATGTGAATACTGCGGAGTCGAGTGTACGCGTACAGCAGAGCCTCGAGGACCGGAAGAAAGGGGGGGGGGGGCAGTGCTGGGAGCTGAGAGATGGAGACGAAGGTCTAGAGAAGGACTGGATGAAGATGGAAGACTGGAGGATGGGAGGAGTGAGGTCAAAATCGGAACCGGAGATTGATTGATCCTCGGGGTAAGTTCCAGTTGATCTGGCCTTTGCTCGTAGGAATGGCAAGTCACGGGGTACCTCCTTCTGTTCCACCTCTTTTGGGGGACTTCAATGGAGTTCGAGGGCAGGAAGGAGCACACGGCCAGCACGGGGGGCAACCTGGCAGGCACAGGCACAGGCACAGGCACAGAAGGTGCGCCCTGCGATAGACCATCGCTCCTGTCGAGAAAACACCTTGAGAATTGATGAGTCACCAGGAAAGGAAAGTCTTGCGAGGGCAGGGCAGGGCCGACCGATCGACCGACCGACCCTGCCTTGATCATCGATTGAGTCCTGAAGATCAACTTCAACTGACCTCAGCAGAGAGAGTATGTCGTGCATCCTCCAGACCCAAAAGAAGCATCTTCAACCATGCATGGAAAGCAACATAACCTCAACTCCTCTCCTTTTCCTCCCACCAGGGCCAGTGCACCTCCACAGCCCATGCTCTCAGAAGTCGATCAACATGCCAGGTCCTCCTTCAAGTTCGAAACGGTCAAGCGCGAAATGTCATCTGCCGAGTCGCGCACGTACGTCCATACTGGATGCAGACCTCTCCATACTACATACACCACCGCACTACTTTGTCCTCCATCGCGCCCTTTGGACTGTCTCATGGTGCGGATCTTGCGGGTTCGAGGCAGGACCACGGAGTACTGCGTACGAGTACTCATTGTTGGACCTGTAGATACTGGCCATCGTCCGAGTTTGAGCACGCGTCGCGGAACCTTCCAATCTGGTCCTCGTCCAAGCGGTTCAGGTGGCGATTCTCAAAGATCCGGTGCAGGGAGCCAGCAGGCGCCGGGTGCCGGTGCCCTTGCCTGTGATGACCCCTGCATGCGGAGTATGTACGATTACATGTATCCAGGAGCCCCCGCCTGCCGCTCTCAGCCATGGAAGACAGGCTGGCTTGCTATTCGTGCTCGAGACCTGGACGTGAGCACATGCCCGCCATATCTCGTGATGATAACGCCGACCGCGATCTCAACAGGGAAGGGAGAGAGAGGAACCGTCGGATCCGACACGATCAAAAGCAGCTTGGCTCAGTCTCGATGCTGCCGGTCATGACGTCAAGACCGGACGGCGCCATCTCATCGATGCAACAGGACATCAGCGCGGTCTCCGCCGCGGATCCAGCATCCCAGACCACGACGCGATCTACGGAGTACTCCGTCCTTCGTGCTGACCTGCACGAATACTGTCTGCCCGCTCGATTCGTTTGAAAACGGCGATTCGCTGCACTTGGAGAGGGGCCAGGTAAGAGTACGGGAGAGAAACGCACGCCCCTCGGCATTTGTGGGCTTCTCCCGACAGACGAATAGGCGCATACATGCTCGTATGTACGAGTACATACTCCGTATCTACAGGCTTGCAGATATACCTATGTCAACGACAGGGTTTCTGCGCTTCGACGAACTCCCGCTGCTCATTGCACGCATGGGGATGCTGCGTAACGCGGGAGGCCATCACCGCTCAGCTCTCATGGCTCGGCAAATCGCGCGCTTGTCCCACCTCGAATCTTTGCATCTTTCCCCTTTCAGTTTCGTCCAGCCTATCGGTGTGCATTGCACACCCTCCTGCATACAGCTCGGGTCGTACGGAGTACGATTCGCACATTTCGCAACGTTGGACCCGGAGAATGGGGATCCTGACGTCTGACCTCCCTTCCTGGTCCACTACGATTACCGGTACGGAGTACTCCCTACTCGTACCAGGACTGCTCGGTGCATTGATTTTCACGGTTGTGATTCAAATTTTGGATTAATGCACACATCGAGACCTTTTTTTTTTTTTAAAGGTGGGGAGAAAGTGTGTGGCAGGGACGAGGTGAGTGATGACAGCGGATGCAAGCCATGATGGGCATCGCTAGTGACCACGCAATAGATCCGACAGACTACGGAGTACGAGTACCTGAACTCCGAACTTCAGGTCGAAATGCTGGCGGAAATTGGCAGGTGGCTGGCTCGCCATCGTCGATGCGAAAATATTCCGATGAAAGGCGAGCAGCGTCTAAATCCTTCGCGGCCCGCGCCTTGCGACCCTCGCCCCCGCCGCCCCGATTCAAGCTCCCCTTTCCGCCCCTCCCCCCCTCCCCCTTCTCTGTGCTCCCTCCTTTGCTCTCCATTGCTCCCCCCGTCCCCGCCTTCTACAAGGCACTACCGGTATCATGACTGGTGCCAGCACGCGCCGTTAGTTTCTCCCCAAATTTTAGCACGGACGCCCTACTTACAAAGCTCATCTAGATCCGATTTGGCGCAAAGCAATCCTACCGTGTCACGGGAGTCATTGTGAGACCCGGGCGTGGGACGCTGACTGCATCTGTCAGTACGGAGTATGTACGGAGTATGTACGTTCTCCGTACTGCACCATGCACAAATTGGCACAAAAGTTGAATGAAACGGTGGCAGTCATCAGCCCAAGCCGCTTTCGTCTGAGCCATCTTCATCTGGGAAAAAGACTCCGTTGCCTGATCCCCTTGCCAGCGGTCTTCTACGGACTACGGAGTACGGAGTACGGAGTACGGTACTATGGAACTACTATTGAACCTTGCCTACAGGTAGGGATGTGTCTGCGAGTACCGACCTGAGCAGGATGCCGACGCGGCCCCGTGGGTACCAAAATGGCATGTTGCTTGATGTTGCCGAAGACGGAGTGCTCCGCGCAATCGAGAGGGACCTTGGCGGTCTCTTCTGGTTGGAGGAACAAAAGATGACCAACTTCCCGAGAAACACGGAGTATCACCATTTCCGAGCGATGTTCCAAAGCCGTCCTGATCAGCGAACACCTCTTCGGAGCGAAGTACGGAGTAGGCAGTGGCTACTCCGAAAACTCCGTGGGCGTCATGGCACACGCCAAACTACCTCACCGTACGGGCCACGGAGAATTACGAAGTGTCAGGACCCCAAAAGACCACGTTCCATGCAAATGACACATCACACCCAAAGTCTCCATAGGGTACGGAATACATACGAGGCCAAGGAGGTTGTGGTGGTTGGGTACGGGGAGTTTGCTCAAAACATTCGGGGACGAGGCGAGATTTTGGAGTACCTGCCGCGAGATGAGCAATGCGTACTCCGTACGGAGTACTCCGTACGAGGTGGGCCATATCGGACGCCCTGTATCACGACGAAGGGGAGCGCAACATGGAATCGACCCGTGATGGGCTCTCGTCTCAGCGACGACGGTGATTGCTGTCTCGACCGGCAACTGTCCATCAGTCAGTACGATCATCACCTTCTTCTTTTCCTTTTCCTTTCTCTTTTTCTTCTTCTTCTTCTTCTTCTTCTTCTTCTTCTTCTTCTTCTTCTTCTTCTTCTTGTCTCCACCACACTTCCCAAGCTATCAAGACTGACTCAGGGCTTCAGCGAATGGCAGCTCGACCCAGCCAGGCCTTTGGAGATCCACGATTGCCGGTCGGAGGGCTGTCCTCGAGGAGTTCCCTGATCCTCGTCGCCCATGACGACTGGCTGCCGGCTCCCCGGAGCCCTCGGCCACGGAGCCGGGACGCAGCTAGAGAAAAGCTAAATCATGACATATGAACATACTTGTACTGTGCCAATACGAGTAAGATGGCAGGATCGTTTGCTCGGTGGATGGATGGGGCCAAAAAGCCGGGCATGGGGGTCGTTTACCGGAAACGATTTCGACCGGAACATTTTCAGCGTTCGAGGCCATTCGCGCGGTAGCGATACGGTGCACTCCGTACTGGTACGGAGCACAGTGTTCCGCGTTCATGGAGCGTGAAGCATCAACGTTGTCCCCTGCGTACCTGTACTCCGTAAGGGGTATGGATACAAAGCAACGGATGCGCCATATTCTGGCAGGTGGATGAGATGGCGCCGGCTTGGGGCGAGCTCGGCTCTCGGTGGAGAGGTCATGGTGGTGGGGGTTGTTCCATTCGCTCGGCACACGCGGGTGAGGGAAGAGAGCGAGTACCACGGAGTACGAGTACTCGTATGTACGAGCACGGAGTACTCCGTACCAGTTCTCCGTACTCCGTGCGGAGTACTCGTCCTCGTATTGAGACAGAGACCAGCGCCGCATTGCGCTGCTTCCTCTTCGGGCCTCGAGCGTGCTGCTGGCCCCCGAGACGCGATGGTGTTGGGTGCCCCTCGACGGCGTGCTCAACAACAGCATGAGGGTATGTACCGATATTGCATGCATCTAATGCGCCCAGTGTCGCGCGCGCCGGAGGGTCGGCGCCTGTCTGGGACGGACGGGCTGGCCGTGCGGGTGCGGCACAGGGCTAAGCCAGCGCCCGGCTGCCTCCATGCCTGCCCGCCTGGCTGCCTGCCCCCTCCCGGACGACCGGTGCTCCGTACTCCGTACCCCGAACCGGAATACTTTCCGACTTGAAAGTCCCGGAACGAGGGAGAAGATCGAGTTGCAGCATCAAGGTCAAGCTCGGTGTTACGAGGCGGCGAATAGGCTTTGTGCCCTCCCTGGAGCTTCTGCAGGAACGAGACAGCGCCGAGGCATGGAAAAAAGCCCGCCCGGGCATCCTGCCATGCCGTGCGTCCTAGGTCGAAAGAGGCATTCGTCACGAACTTTGGGCTGCGGGCACCGGGCTCGATGCTGACTACTCCGTACTCCGTACTCCGTACGGGCTACGGAGCACGGAGGATTACGGAGTACGTGCCACCACCAGAGGACAGTAAGGTTTACATGATCGGCGCCGGGCGGGCTGATTGGTCGCGCAGGAGGCTCACTTTGGGATCATGTATGGCCCGGCGTGCGCCATGCCATGCGAAACGCCTTACGGTACTCCGTACTTGGTTCAATGTGTCGTATTTTAGGGGGGGGG
>NQYS01000002.1:2921147-2942889 GCA_003055955.1 Escovopsis sp. AC | reverse complement strand
CTGATCACGGAGTTGATGTTTTGGGATGGTTTGACTACATACTAGGGGGGTATGGATGTATTTCAACAACTTGAGCCCGGGAGGACTGAATGAATCATGATGAGCGTTTGAAAATGGGATTGCGCATGTTTCACTCGGTTTTCTAATTTTTTTTTCATGTCATGCATATCGTGTTCTTGCTTCTAGATTTCATGTGATGGCTGCAATGACAGTACTTTGACCACTTTCAACCAAATTATCGACTTTCACTGTGGAGGTGAAAATTCGATACTTTTTTTCTTCTTTTTACTTTTTCTTTTTGGCTATCCAAATCGAGACCTTAGCTCTGCTGCTGCCGGCCGCCTCTCTTCGCAAGACTAAAAGGCTCGTGTTTTCTCTTGTACTCGAGGAAGCGCGTGAGGTTCAAGACGACCTCGTCGGCCCTGGTCCTCAGCTCTGGCTGCGCGGTCTTGTTGACGCTCTTTGCGAGGGCGCGGGCCTTTGGGACGGTGGCGTCGAGCTGGGCGAGGAAGCCGTCCTTCCAGAAGACCTCTGCGTCGTAGGGAAACTCCTCGTTGCCGTAAACGTCGAAGAGCTGGTTGAAGGCCTCGACGGCGTCGGCGGCGGGTGTGTCGGGCAGGTCGCGGAGCAAGCCGACGAGGAAGGCGCCGACGTCGCGGTTGAGGTCTGCCGGGGCCGGGTGCAGCGCGAGCTGGCCGAGGACGCCGACGCACTTGACGCCGAGCGCCTGGAAGGGGTCGTCGGGGGCGTGGGTGGCGGGGGCGCCGCGGGTGGCGTGGTAGAGGGAGATGAAGCGGCGGTGCTCGAGCGGGGCGAGGGTCGCGGGCGCGGGCGCGGGCGCGCCGCGCAGGGTGCGGGCGAGGGCCCAGGCGAGGGAGGTGACCTGTGTGGCGAGGCCGACGTCGGCGGTGTCGGAGGCGAGGACGGGGGAGACGACGGCCTGCCAGAGGGAGCGGGCGGCGGGGGCCCAGGCGCGCTGGACGCCGGCGTTGACCTCCTCGGCGAAGTCGACGAGGGAGACGGACCAGGCGATGTTGCTGAGGGCGGAGAGCGCGCAGGACTGCAGCTTGAGGGAGAGCTCGTCGCCGGGCTGGACGCTCGCGATGCGCGCGAGCTCGGGGATCGCCGTCTGCAGGAGCGCCTTGAGCGTCGGCAGGTCGTCGATGTTCTCGGTAAAGTGGTCGCCGCTCGTCACCATGTCCATGTCGGCCTCGATCTCGTCCTCGTTCATCTCGTGGTCCTCCCCTGGGCTGTCTTCCCCTTCGTCCCCTTCACCATTGTCTCCTCCCTCCTCCTCCTCCTCCTCCTCCTCCTCCTCGTCGTCGTCGTCGTTGCCCTCGCCGCCCTCGGGCTCTGCGTCGTCGTCGTCGTCGTCGTCGTCTTCCATTTCCTCGTCATCGTCGGCGGCGGCGGTATCCTTCCCTCCCTTTTTCTTGGACTTGGGCGCGGAGTGCGCGGGCCCGCCGAGCTCGGCGGCGAGGCTTGTGCCGATGGACGCGAGGGTCTCCAGGGCCAGCTGCTGGTACTCCTCCGGGTTGGACCAGCCGCTGACACCGGCGGCGGGGGGCTGGCCCGGCGCGAACGAGGAGACGGCGTTGACGAGCCTGGGTATGAGGTCGACGTCGTCTGCGACGTCGACCTGGGGCCGGGGCACGTCCTTCCTGCCGAAGAGCGCGGCGTAGATGTTGTGCAGGATGGCGCAGGCGACGATGGCCTCGCCGTTGGCCTCGTCAATCAGGGCCGTCAGGGCCCTGTAGCACGCGGCGGCGTCGCCGGCGGAGGTGAGCCGGGCGGCGAGCTCGGCGTTGTCCTCTGAGAGCAGCAGCAGGCAGGTGAGGGCATCGCTGCGCAGGGGGGATATGAGGTCCTCCTCGTCCTGGTTGATATGGGCGACGAGGGCGAAGAGCAGGCGGGTGATGGTGTGGTTCTGAACGATGACGTCGAGGATGTCGTCGCCGGCCTCTGCGAGGGCCGTGAGGAGGGAGAGCAGGGAGGCGGCGATGCTGGCGGTGAAGCCGCGCTCGGCCCTGGGCAGCCGGGGGAAGGGGGTGTCGGGGGAGAGGACGATGGCGGCGACGGCGCTGGACGCGAATTCGATGGCGGTGAGGATGTCCTGGCGGAAGAGGTGGACGCAGAAGTCGGCCTCCTCCTCCTGGGCGAGGACCTGGAGGATGCCCCAGCCGGCGGCGCGGCTCTCGAGGGCGGCGTCGGTGAGGGTCTGCGTGAGGATGGTGTGGACGATCTGCTCGCGGAGGAGGAGCTTGCGGCACCTGGTGTCGGAGATGATGGTGGAGATGACGGAGGCGGCGGCGGAGCGGGACTTGGGCTCGGCGCTCTGGAGGTCTTTGATGATGGGGAGGATCTTGGATTCGCGCAGAGCGGCGAGCTGGGGGTCCGAGGGCGGCTTGACCTGTTTCGCGACGGGGTCCCTGCGATGGCCGGGCTTGGATCTCTTTGACTTGCCCATTGTGAGAGTCTGCCGAAGTCGCCGACGAGTATTCGACTTGTGATTGACGGATGTATCTTTCTTGACTATCCGATGTATTGGGTATTCAATTCAGCAGATCGCGCGGCGAGTGAGGTTCGAGATGATGGGGATATGCTCGTATGATGGAGGATGAATTTCCATGATAATCAATTGACGTCTCGCTCGTGCCCCACCATGGAAGCAAAACTGCTTATCGTCCCTGCTTATCGATGGAAGCTCTTATCGGCCGAGCTTTAGGCGCGACCCTGGCGATAGCGCTTATGCATCAATGAAGCGACTAAGCGCAGGCGCAGGCGCGCAGACCATGTGCGTCATTGTCTGGCTGCGAGGCAGCGCGTCCGCGGATCATCGATGGATGTACGGAGTACGGAGTACGGAGTACGGAGTACCTGCATGTCTCTCCTGCAACCGGTTCGTCTCCGCCGGCGACTCGGCGCTGCATCTAAGCGAGGCCGCCGCAGAGTCAGCAGCTGCAGGTACTTTGCGATACCTCCGTCCACTTTCTCCAAGCCTTCTGCCTCAGCTCCTCCGAGCCGACTCATCTCCAAACAAGTTGCTCCTCATCGACAGGAAAAGCTCGACGCTTCACCCTCGCAGGCTCGCATTTCTCACGGGCCCAATCCTGCCCTCCTCTCCCTCTTTCTCTCCATTGCCTCTCTTCGAAGCCGCGCGACCAATTCCAAATTCTGCTCGAATACCAATTGAGCACAGTCTGCTCTCCACTACTATACTTCGTACACATCGGCCGGCCGTTCAAGAACTCCAAGACGCATGATCTCTCGCTGCCGCAGCAGGGTTCCATTTTCGATCGATTTTCTCGCAGCGCAACGCCCAAACGAGGTTACACCAGGACTATCTTTATAGCATCCTGAGCCATTAGCCGGTATATCGGGAGGAAGACAACCAAAATCAGGAGCCAGGGGCAGCGAAGAGCCATCGAGCCTTCGCCCTGGAGCCAATAGCAGCCATCTCCTCCAACGTTGTCTAAAGAACGAAAAGAGGGAACTTCGAAATAGAGCAAAGGCAAAACAAGAAGAAGAACAAAAGGAGCGAGGGTCTGGAAAAAGAGGAGGAGGGGACAACGGCTCGCCATGCGGCTCTACCTCCTCCCCGTCTCCACGCGGCGGACGCTGCTCTACGCTCAGCGCCTCAACGTCGCAGTCGCGCCCGGCGAGCGCAGCTTCATCGACAAGGGCGCCGCCTGGGCGGCCCGCAAGTGGGCCGCCTGGGAGAAGTTGGAGCGCGGCTGGCAGCGCCACGTCGTGGGCTACGGCAACCACGCCTTCCGGCGCATCCCCTTGGAGGAGTGGGGGCTCAAGAGCGTGCCGCCGCTGTCCGCGCGGCGCAGGGAGGAGGAGATGGGCGCCGGTGGAAGAAATGCCAAGGGCGAAGGCGCGCGCGTCGAGCTGGTCTTCCCGCCGGCCGCCATCCCCGCGCACAGGGCCGAGGAGGTGGTGGGCAGACTGGCGACGGAGCGGCAGGCGCTGCACCGCAAGAGGATGATGTGGTGCTTCGTGGGGATGCCGATTGTGGCGCCCTTTGCGCTGGTGCCCGTGTGAGTGCCACTCGCAGGACCTTCCATCTTCTCCTTCTTCTCCTTCTTCTCCTTCTTCTCCTTCTTCTCCTTCTTCTCTTTTTCTCTTTTTCCTCCTACTCCTTGGGGCGCAGTTCTGACAGGCTTTTTGGCAGCATCCCCAACATCCCGTTCTTCTACCTCGCGTACCGCGCGTGGTCGCATTGGCGCGCGCTCCACGGGGGCAAGCACATCCAATGGCTCATCCAGAACAAGCTCCTCCACCTCTGCCCCTCTAAAGACCTCGACAAACTCTACATCCATAACGGCAAAGGCTTGCCAGAGAAACTCACAGAGAAAGTTACGGAGGAAGAAGAGTACGATGACGATGACGATCATGACCACAAAAATAACACCATCAGCAGCAATAGCAATAGCAACAGCAACAGCAACAGCAGCAGCAACAAAGATGCCGTGGCACAGGCGGAGCGCTTGCTCATAACAAGGGAGCAGACGGCCGCGTTCTCGGCCCTGCTCGACCTGCCAACGGTGGAAACAGAGCTCGAGCGGGCCATCTGGCAAGTGGAGCAGTCGATAAAAGGAGAGGAGATGCACAAAGGTGGTGAGGGGACGTGACCAACAAGCAGGCGGCGGCGGAACTGTCCATCTTGGAGAGCTTGAAAATCAGGTCGCGGCTCAATGGCATCTCCAAGCTCTTTATCTCTATAAACCATCTTCTCTCCTCTGCCTCTTTGTCCTCATCAACACTTGTCGTCTCTTGTTGAGCAAAGCATGGCTGGATACATCAGAGGCTGGCGCACACGGCCATCGCAGTCACATCTGGGTTTCTGGGCACACTGTTCTATAGAGATGCATTGATCAATCCATATCAAATTGCAGGAAGGGGGCGAGAGCAGGCAGTCTGCGCAAGGCCCCTCTCTTGTCGATACGCACGAGGCACAGGACGATAGAATAAAAGCACGATTCGACGGACAGGCAGGTGCAGATCTCCGCTGCTATGCATTGCCTACCTCTATCCAGCCCTTTCTTCTCTTCTCTTCATTGTTCTTGCTCGGTGTCTTCTCAGACCTCGTGGTTCCTTTGAAACCCTCCCCGCGGCTGGCTCACCCAAGATGCTCGCCCGTCTCGAGCTTCGATGTCATCGTCGTCGTCGTCCTCCTCCTCCACTGCCGCCATCTCCGACCCATCACCGACCACGGCAGCGCCCGCATCAGGCCAATCGCACGCACGACGTTCCGCCGCGTCAAGAACCCCCCCAGCCCCCGCACGCGCATCACCCACGGCCTGTCGTGCTCTCCGGGAGGAGCGCCCCGCGTCGTCGTCCCCGGCCGTGCGCGATCCCCGGGCCCGCAGCGCGGCGGCGTCGCCCTTCGCGCTGCTGCTGCTGCTGCCTCTGCTGTCGGTGGCGCCGCGGCGGCTGCAGGGGACGGCGGCGTCAGGGCGCGCTCCCTGTGCCCCTGCGTCCTCTCCCACATCTGCTGCGTGCGCGGTCAGCGGGACCGATCCGACAAGACAGGCAGGGGATCTTGAACGAAGAAGGACGGAGATGGAGGGAGATGCTGCGCGGTGGTCGGACTTACCCCGGCCAGCACGTGGAGCTGCCACGCCGCCGCGGCTTTGTGCCGGAGGAGCCTCTCTGCGGGACTGACGGACCGGCTGGGCCTCGCCGCGCCCCGTCTGCGGTGCCGCCGCGGGGGCTGTGCTTGGTGGTGGTGGTGGGCTTGGATCGGGAGGGCGTGCGGGTTCAGCGGGGATGATACCCTCGGGCTGTGGACGCGGGCCATCGGTGCGAATCGCCGGATGCTTTTTCTGTTTCTTCTTCTTTGTCTTGTTCTTGTTCTTGTTCTTGTTCTTGTTCTTTTTTCTTCTTCTCTATTTGTTCGTGAACCTCTCATGCGGATCGCATCGCGATCGTGCCTGTTTGCAAGAGAAGCGTTGAGCATATCCGCGGCTCGGCATGGAACGACTCAGCCAAGATGACCAGCAAGTTCAAGGTCAACTTATACCCTTCCATCGATTCATCTCATCCTCCTGTCGCAGGACGCCCCAGAGCGCATCTCAATCAATCAATGCGATGCCTTGTCTATCATATCTATGGGCCGAGCGCATCAGTCACTCCGGGGACTCCTCTCGTTTCGCATCCGATTCCTCAAGGATGCCCCTGTATCCACGCTTTATATCAAGCCATTCACTCAGCGGCCTCGGGAGCTCTTCCTCATCACCACTTCACACCCGGATCGAATGGAGAGCTCATGTCTCGTAAGTCTCGTTTGCGGTTGGCGATTTCTTTTATTTATTGGAGAGCCCACCGCCCTGCCGCGGAAGGCTGTGTCGCGAAGCTCTGAAGCTGGGGGGTCCTCCGTGTCGCAAAGGTCGCACTGTATATCGGCACTGTGTCTAGGTAGATCGTCATCTCGCAGCGGGATCCAAACGCTTCCCTCGGGAGTCATCTTTGGGGGAACAGACTTGAGAATCAAGTTATATTATTATGGATGTAGGCAGTCGGTCTTTCTTGGTAAATTAGATTTCAGAGATGAAAGTAGCCTCGGTATACAGCTGGCCCTCCTCCGTGATCTTCTCTCCCCCAATGTCGAGCTCAAGCTTCGTCTTGGTCACGAACTATAGTACACACATGCTTGTCAGCGACGACGCCTCACGAGAGAGAGAGCATTTTACAAGGGGTTCCAAACCTGGTAGATGTAAGGCTTTGTGCCCGCGGTGCTGGACACAATCTTCTTGACGAAGCCGGGGACCTCGGCCATGACGTCAACGCGGTCGAAGAGCGGGCCGAGCTCGGTGTCGATGACGCCCTCGACGGGCTTGCCGTCGCTGCCGGGGTTGAGCCACTCGAAGCGGATGGCGGTCGGCTCGGGCCAGCCGTTGTCGCCGTCCTGCTTGTGGGCCTTGTGGGCGTTCTTGTTGGTGCATCCGACGGCGACGAGCTCGCCGTCCTTGACGATGGCGCCGACGTTGACGACGGTGGAGCCGTACGAGGGCGGGGTGGTGAACTCCATCATCATGGCGCTGTAGGTGGGGCCGCAGAAGGTGGCGAAGTTCCAGCGGGCGGCGGCGTGGTGGGGCTTCATGCCCTGGAGGGCGTAGATGAAGATGGCCCTGCCGGCCATGTCGAGGGCGCCGTCCTCGGTGGTGATGGTGCCCTCGACGGCGCAGCGGGGCCAGAAGGCGTGGCGCATGCTGCCCCAGGGGTTCTTAAGGTCGGTGCCGAAGAGGGACCTGCCCGTCTTGCCGGCGTGGAAGCCGGTGGTCAGGCGGGTGACCTTGAGGTTGACGATGGCGCGCTCGTCCGTCATGCTCTTGATGGTGTAGGAGTTGCCGTCGGGGGAGAGCTCGACGGCGCAGTCGTCGGCGATGTAGCTGGACATGTCGTCGCCGAAGTCGACGTTGCTGAGCTGGTTGGAGCACCAGAGGTGGGGGCCGGCGGCGTCGCGCGCAAAGACCTTGAGGTTGAACTGGCAGGTCGTTTTGATGCCGCTGGATGGATTGCCAAGGCGAGAGAAGGGCAGAAGAGCGAGAGAGAGAGAAAGATGTCAGCGCCAGAACGATGCCTTGAAAGAAGATGATGATGATGATGATTTTTTCCCCGAGCCTTTGCCCCGCCGATCTTGTTTCTCGTCCCTGTCGTCGTCGTCCCCGATGGCACGCGACCTCTTGTCGAGGATCTCTACACCCAGCATCAAGCGTCTCATGAGGTTGGTGGTGATGGTGATGGTGATGGTGATGGTGATCCATACGCGACGTTACTACAGATCACCTGGGCTAGGGCAACGCGACCCTCTTTGGTGAAGAAGTAGAAGGTATTGGTCTCGACGCAGGTGTAGTCTGGCTTGAGCCATTTGAGGTCGTCTCTGGTCAGCTCCGTGTAGGGAGTCTTGGTTTCCTTGGCCTCGTCGCCGACGGGCTTGATGGCCGAGGAGCCGTATTCGGGCTCGGCGGTGCCGGCGACATCAGCCAGGCTGCAGGGTGTCAGCGACTTGATGAAGAGGAAGAGGAGGAAGAGGAGGAAGAGAGAGGAAGAGAGAGGAAGAGAGAGGAGACTCGACGGCGACGACGACGACGACGACGACGACGATGACGATGACGACGACGACGACGACGACGACGACAAAGAGAGCAGGAGGGTGTCGATGAAGACGGAGAGAGAGAAAAAAAGAGAGGGAAGCGGGGGAGGCATACGTCTTCTGCGCCCACCTGAACATGATGTCGAGAGGAGGCTCTGATGTGAGGCGACAAGGGCGGATTTGCGATGACAGCGGGTGGCTCGTGAGGACGAATTGAGGGATGGAGAAAAAGAGCCGAGAAGGGCCAGCGGATCCAGGATTGATTGATCAAGGATGGATGGATGTTGTTGGAGTCTCCAAACTGCCCGTGTTCTCGTCACTCACTCGGCAGTGGTAGTAGTAGCAGCCGTAGCAGGTATGGATGGATGGATGGATGGATGGATGGATGGAATCCACAGACCGCTGGGACAATGGGTGGATACGAGTATAGTCATCCGGCACAGAGGCTAATCGAGCCAGCAGCACCGGATCCGTCTGTCTATACGGGTAGCGTGTCGATCACTGGACGAACCGTTGGTGGAACATCAGCAGGGCAGTGTTTACACTTGAGGAGTACTCCGTACAGCAACAGCTCATGATAGGATGGTCGTCGGCTCGAGCGGCAGACGAAGCTCTCGACGTTGCATCGGGACTCGAGTCGATCAAACTTGAACTTGAACTTCCACTTCCATCTGCCTATAAGGTACTCGGTAGTACGGAGTACCGGCATGCCAGCAGAGTGTGGCTGGTGCTTAGTGTCAAGCCACGACCGCAGAGCTGCATTGGAGAGTCATGATTGGGTACCGTGCGAGCAGCACGACGGGTTCATGTGGCTGAGAATTGGCTGCCAGCAACCTACCCTACATAGTACTCCGAACTCCGTACTCCTCCTACTGCCAGGTCTCCAGTCCATTCTCACGCGAGTCTGCGATTTGAATCATGCGAAAATCCGGCCGTATTGAATTAGAATCATGACTCGGAATTCAATGATATCAATGGATTGCACGGAGTATTGATAGCATGATCCAGTCATCAGGGTCAATGGTTTCATCATTCGATATCCGAGGCTGTTGCCATTCTCTTCCACTCGCTCGCTTCCACCCTAGGCTCCACAGGCATTGTGATCCCTGTGCAGGCGCCACTCGTTACGGGCTGGATCCGATCGAAAAGTCGATCCTCGCACGGATTGGCATCCCTGTGTTTTGTTTTTGTTTTGTTTTTTTTTTTTTTTTTTTTTCTTTCTTTTTTTTTTCTTTTTTTTTCTTTTTTTTTTTCTTTTTTTTCCCCTTTGCGTTCGCGGTTCCCTCTTTGTCTTGCTCCAGACTCCTCCAGTCCATTCTTTTTCTTTTCCAGGTCCCTTCGCAAATCGATACCGAACAATTCGACGACGATAACAAACGACGATCGATAAATCACAGTCCATCAATGATCAATCAATCAATCAATAAATCAACGATAACGGACTCGCGACAACACTGCCCGTAAACAGCAACAAATCCCAGTCGAGATCGACAGCCAGCCCCAACCGTCGTCGGCGCCGCCTCACTGCGCTTCAATAAAAGGCGCCGCTCTGCGCGCTCCCCCCCCGTCGACGAGCTACGAGTGCATACCGACATAGTCTGCAGAGGCAGGTCCTGCAACGCAAATCTCCGTAGGAAGGGACTCGGAGCAAGATGGAGGAGCCGGCTCAGGTGTTTCACTCCCCGACGATGGACCCGATATCGCGACCGAGCTCGGCCTCGACATCTGCTTCTGCCTCGTTGCAGCAACTCCCCGGCATATCCTCCCTTGCGGCCTGCAACCTCGCGGCCGACTCTGCACAGCAACAGCAAGAGCACCAGCACCAGCAAGAGCACCAGCACCAGCAAGAGCAGCAGCAGCAGCAGCAGCAGCAGCAGCAGCAGCAGCACCAACACCAGCACCAGCAACAACCACAGCAACAGCAGTTCCAACAAAGGTGTGCAAATACCCTCTCTTGAAAAACAAGTTGGGGGGAATGGAAAGGGGCTGGGGGATGGAGCCTAACCCGTACCTCTCCGTACCTTCCGTACCTAACTAAGCAGACCCGAGGCGGATACAAATTGGACTTGGACAGGCGGGAGGAATGCGCAGGCCATGGTCCCAAGGTTGTCGGCCAGCCATTTGGAGATCGGGTTCGATCGCGGTGGCTCCCGTGCTGACTCTTTTGACCTTGACCTAGACCAGCCACCTTCCCGCAACCTCAGATCTATGGTGTTTCGCCGGCAGCGACTAGCGGGGGCCATGGCGGCAACATGGTGAGTGCAGATGAAATGATCCATCCATCCATCCATCCATCCATCCATTGCACTGATTCCGAGCCCGTCAAATCCATTCGTTCCACCACTTCCATTGGCGGCCGCAATCGCGATACCCCCTCCACATGCTGCTTTGCTTTTCGAACCTCGTCTTCCTCCTCCTTTCGAGTCTCTTTCTCCATGACAGCCCCTGTCCGTCTGTTGTTGATGGATACCTCTATCATGCAAAGATCATGATGGATCATGGCAACTTGAACCCGCGTGAGTCTTGCGGCGGGTCCAGCGACCTTATCTCTGGCGATCACGTGTCTTATCGCGAGGAGCCAATGCCGCGAGTCCGCTTCCGGGTGGCGTCCTGCGCGCGGCGTGTTATCGCTTATCAAGCATCTCGCCTTATCGTGCTGCTGCTATCGGCGTCTACGGAGCACGGAGTACGGAGTACAACGTTCTTCTCAAGTGGAAGTTCAGTTCTTCCCGCAAGGCATTGATTAAAGCGAGAAGCAATGATGGCGAACTTCTTGCCAGAAGGAGGAGGGGGGGGCAAGCTTTTTTTTTTTTTTTTTTTTTTTTTTTTTTTTTGGTCCCTTCTATTCCCTCTTTAACCCATCAACCCTACTAAGTGCAGGTGCTTTCAGCATAACCTCGAAGCACTGACTGCCCTTTTTGTGCTGTTCTTTTTTTTTTCTTTCCCTCCCATATTCATTGAGTTCCTTCCATGCCCTTTTTTTCCCATCTGCTTCGCGTCATCCTTATCGAAGAGCCACGATAAATATAATCTATTATATCTATCATCAATCGGCTCGCTCCATCCCCATATCGATCCATCCATCCATCCATCCATCAATCAATCCATCAATCAATCAATCAATCTATCAATCAATCAATCCCAATCAATCTACTACTATCCCATATCGCTCCCCTAATCGCTCCCATAATCGCTTCCATAATCGCTCCCGCCGATCGAACGACTACCTACTACTTTACGACCTTTCCTTTTTGTCCGAGCCGGCATCATGATGGCATCTAACGGAATATCGCAGCCCACCTGCCAGAATTGCGGCACGTCGACGACGCCGCTGTGGCGCCGCGACGAGTACGGCTCCGTCCTCTGCAACGCCTGCGGCCTCTTCCTCAAGCTGCACGGGAGGCCCCGTCCCATCTCCCTCAAGACCGATGTCATCAAGAGCCGCAATCGCGTCAAGACCATGCGCCCAGATCTTGCGCCCAACAGCAAGAAGAAGGTATGTTGTTGTTGTTGTTGTTGTTGTTGTTGTTGTTGTCATCGACGTCGTCGTCGTTGCGCGCCCTCTCGCCTCCGCGCCCATTGACCTCGCCACCCGGACCGCTGGCGAGGGAAGGGCTTGGAACGGCCGGAACAAAGAAAGAAAAAATAAAGACTAGGAGACAAACAGACACTGATACTGATGCGCCTCGCCGTGATAGCAACAGCAAAACCAGCAGCAGCAACAACAACAACAACAACACCAGCACCAGCAGCAGCAACAACAACACCAGCAGCAGCAGCAACACCAGCAGCACCAGCAGCACCAGCAGCAGCACCACCACCACCAGACTCATGGCTTCCCCCTCGACCCTTCATGCGCCGAGAGCACCGCCGCCCAGGCCATCCGACGCTCCTCACAAAAGACCAACGGCGCCATGGACGGCTCCGACTCCCCCATCTCCCGCACCGGCACGCCCTCCATGTACAACCACTCGATGCCCTCCTTCATCGTCGACGACCCCTACCAGACCGGCGTCGGCTTCAGCAGCGACGGGCGCGCTGTGTCCCCCATGAACGGCGACCGCGGCCTCGACGCGCCCCAGACACACGAGCAGCTCATAGCCCACAACTCGAGCCTCAAGACGCGTGTCAGCGAGCTCGAGGTCATCAACGAGCTCTTCCGCGGCCGCCTCAGCCAGCTCGAGCAGCAGGAGGCCGCCGCCCGCCGCGGCCAGGAAGTCGCCGGCGTGGAGCAGACCCAACTGCGCACCCTCCTCGACGCGAGCCGCGAGTCCGAGGGCCAGCTGCGCGCCCAGCTCGAGGACAGCCACCGCAGGGAGAACAACCTCAAGCGCCGGCTTGACGAGCTCGAGCTCGAGTTCAAGGCCGCCAAGGAGGCCCTCGAGGACCTCGAGTCCGACAGGCACGCCAAGAAGACCCGCACCGACGAGGAGACGGGCGAGGCCGCCGCCGCCACCACCGCCGCCGCCGCCGCCGCCGCCGCCGCTGCTGCTGCTGCTGCGGCCTCGGCTGCCCCCATCAAGCCAGACGTCCACGCTGCCGAGGTCGAGGCCGAGACGGGCGCGGCCCTGCACGCGCCTCAGGAGGAGGCCGTCGCGCCTGCCGCTGAGGCCACCGAGGCCTCCGATGCCGAGGCGCTCGCGGAGCCGACAGACGAGGAGGCGCTCGCTGCGCAGATTGCTGTTGAGTAGGAACGTGCAGTACCGACCAGAGCGGCCAAGGCGGCCAAGGCGGCGCGGCGCAGCTTGCGATCCTACCGATTCCATGCGTCTCTGCGGTCAAAGCTTGTTTGAAGACCTCTGGAGAGACCTCGGAGCAGCAAGCTAGGTTATCAACTTATTACTTCACATCATCAATCTCCCCTCCCCTCACTCAAATGACTCTCGACGCATGGACGACATCCACAATACCAGAAAATGAAAAAAAAAACCACATATGTGAAAAAAAAACATTTTTTTTTTCAGGAATGGGGCGAAAGGATGGGAGGAACAGGGCAAACGATCTTGCAGGATGGATGCGCTGGCCACGATTGTCTCAAGTCCTTTCATCATGCCATTCATGACCGCTGGTCCTCTGCCGTCACCCTCTCTCCCGCTCCCTCTAACAACCCCTTTCCTTTTTTTTACCCTCTTCCCCTCTCACAACTTTTCTACAACCTCAATACAAAAGGATGCGGGATGAACTTTAATGTGAAGGCACAATGACAAAGGGTAAGTGAAAGGCTCGGAAGCAGCCAAGAAAAAAGGGTGGAAAGGAAGAGAAGAAGAAAACCTCCAAAGGGACACGGTCAAGGCTGGCAGGGCGGATTCAAGAATATCGGAGGTGGTTCTTCATTCACACGTTTTTTTATTTCCTTTTCACGTTTTTCTTTGTTTCCCTTTCTCTCTCCAGGTAACGGCGGTGTTTGGGATTTTTCGTTGAATGGCCCGCATTCATCGTATAGATACCCCTCGAGCTCATTGAACCTTAGACGGGTACCTATCCAGTGCTGAGACTCAACGTCAGGGATTGATCCATATTTTGCCTTTCCTCGCGGAGAGTGGTCATAGTTATGTTGTTCTTTGTTTTCTTCTTGCCTGTCTTTTCTTCTTGCCTGTCTTTTCTTCTTTCCCCCCCCCCTTCTTCTTCTTCTTTTTGTTCCCGCTGCTTGATGTCATTTTCATTCTTTTGGAGTACTAGGGTTAAAAAAGTCAAGGAGGGATGGCAGGCTTGGAATGCAAAATAAGTGTGATCGATTATGACCGAACGCAGACTCGACGGCTTCGTGAGTGACTGAGCATGATTGTGTGTGCGACTCTGTGTGCGAGGACGTGTAAGAAACCAGGGGTCCTCTGCCAGTCCATGGTGACCGGATGTTGCTGATGTCGTGCCCGTCATAGATGCCGAGGCACATCAGGGGCTTGATAAGATGGAGCTGGAGCTGGATCTTCTATCGCGAGCTTGGAAAGCATTGATGGATCTAGCAATGATACGGAGACGTGGGCCTATCGATTGGAGGGAGGTTGCGCGGAGCTGAGACGGCGAACGCGTTGGCTGCTTGGGGTTCGTGAGGGATTGCCGGCATCCGATCGGATCGGGTTCATGGAAGTGAATCAATTGATGTCTGGGCCAAAAACAGTTGCCAGCATGCGCTTTGTTAGTCTTGCGGCTGATTGTCTGCGGCCTAGCATTGATTCACCTGATGCTGGGAGTATTTGGAGGCACTGATTATGTATGAAACACGAATAGGGGTTAATTCCAGCGAGGGCCGAAAAAAAAAAAAAGAATCACAACAAATGCACAGAGACATCGTCAGGACTGTAGACGTGGTGACGACGCAGGAGAGGGAATGATGTCGGCTCTGGCCGGACATCGGAGATAGCAAACCAACAAGGCCAAAACAAGCCATCCAACCGCTGCCCAGTCCGATGCAAAAGAAACAAGACGAATAAATCGCAAGACACATACAGCTTAGCTCCGTAGACCCCGTCGCTTCCAGCGCCACCGCCGCATCCAGCAGTCTTCGAGCTGGACCTCCTCTCGAAACCCGTGCTGAATCACGACTAGATCCTGATCCTGTCGGCGCGGTGCGGCCGGGCGGACGAGCTCGGCGCGGCGACCTGGCGCCGCCTATTGTCCGAGCCGCTCCAGCTGTCCGGGTCGAAGCCGTAGAGCGTGCGGCCCATTGCCCGCAGGCTGTAGAGGATCTGCGAATCTCACATCAGACAACACGCATCCCTGTGCGACGCGAAGGGGCGAGGGCCGAGGGCCAAAGGGTCAAGGGTCCTTACATCATTCACCGTGACGGTCTTGGCCTGGCGGTGCTCGACGTAGATGATGGCTCTGTCGAGGACCTGCGGAGTCAAGGCACGGTCAGCGCTGATACTTTGGAAGCGGTTCCGCAGACGGCGTTTTGGCACCGGGGGGTACCCCGCGCGAGGGCGCATGGATGGAGATGCTCACCTTCTCCATGTAGCTGCGGAGCGCGAGGCGCGTCTCGTCGTAGATCATGGCGGAGATGCGCTTGACCCCCCCGCGGCGGGCCAGGCGTCTGGTGGCACTCGTTAGCAACGCTCACGCTCACGCTCACGCTCACGTTCACGTTCACGTTCACGTTCGCGCTCAACGTCTCCGGCAGCAGGCGACGCCGCAGCGCAGCAGCGCAGCGCGTCGCGCGTCGCGGGCGTACCGGATATCAGGCTTGGCTGCGACACTGTCAGTACGGCAAGTTCAAGGCCTCGGAACACCACGGCATCGTTGGACCGCGAGGGCGCCCCATCTCGAAGATGCTTTCTGGACGAAGGGGAGGGAACAGACTTACTTATCCCCCGGATGCTGTCCCGTAACACCTTTCTACGCCCGAGCAGTCAGCCGTCGCCCGTCTGATCCCACGCCCGCGTCCACCGCCCCTGTCGTCCCATCCCATTGATCCGATGCACAGCCCCGGGGGGAAGCAACTCACCGGTGCCGCTTCGCGCCCATCTTGCCCCCCATCACCGTCTTGCCCGCGAACCTCGCCTTGCCTCCCCCGACCACGGGCTTCGCCGTCCCCTTCTTGGACGGGCCGCCTCTATACGAGGACGGTGGAGCCATCCTGCGCGACGACTGGTCCCTTTGATGATTCGTTTGATTGATCAATGCATCGATGTTAAGGGTTCTTCTCACGGATGCGCCCGCGACAAGGATGCCTGGAGATGCTGCAGCAGAGACACTTGAAAGTTGCGCGCCGTGAGACGGAACAAAGACGCAACAAAGGATGGCAGAGAGGGGACAGAATTTCTGGGCCGTGCTCAAAATGAATTGAGTCGAGATCGTAATTGTAATCGCACAAAGACCAGGAATAAATGGATCAATAGCTTGAGCTTCGAAAGAGTCAAGATGGAAGGGAAATTGGACTGAGTGAATGAAGACTGAGATCAATGCATGGAGGCATTGATTGATTGAGTGCAGCGCGCAGTGCTATCTTCTGGGTGACCAAGTCACGTGAGATAGCACGTGTTAGAATCAACGACGTGCCCATCACTTCCTCCTCCTCCTCCTCCTCCTCCTCCCACCGCAGCTGGTGACCTCAACTTGTCAACATTGCCGGCTCGACTCTCTCTATCTGCGTACCTTTCATTCATTCCTCATGATGCTCTATGCTGATTGTTTCGGAAAGGGGATGCGCAGACGATGTTCAGAATCCAAGTCATACCCTCGTTTCCTCCAGCGATAGATCTATATGATGTTCTAATGATAAACAAAAAAGGGGTATCTTGAAGCAAAAACGGTCGGGAAATCCCGACAACCCACATCCATCCATCCAAAGAGCGCCTTCACCTCCTCCTCTTCTTGGGCCTGCTCGGCCGCCTGGCGCCCCACTGGCCCAGCGACTCCTCCAGCGCCCGCGCCGCGCGCATCTCGTCCCGCCGGAAGCAGCGATTGAACATGCCCGGCAGGACCATGGCGCTGTTGGCGTGCTCCCGCGCGAACCCGACCTGCGCGTCGCGCCCGCAGCGGTCCTTTGTCGCGCGCACCGCCGCGTCGAGCAGGGCCCTTCCGACGCCGCCGCCCCTGTGTCCGAGGCGGGTCGTCCAGGCGCGGACGACGCCCTTGCCGCCGCGCAGGCTGGGGGAGCGCGCGGACCTCTTCTTGCTGGCGGTGGTGGTGCACAGGGAGGATGAGGAGGAGGAGGAGGAAGAAGAGGAAGAGGAAGAGGAAGAGGAAGAGGTGGACCCGGAGCCACGGGGCTCGAGGCGGAGGACGAGGACGCCGACGAGGGAGCCGGCGCGGCGGGCGCCGAGGAGGATGTCGTCTGGGCGGAGCCACGAGCGGCGTGCGGCCTCGGCGAGATCGATGTAAGCGCTGGTGAATTGGCGGATGGCGGTGAGGTAGGTCGCCGCGGCGGTGCAGAGGAGGAGCATGAGGAGCGCGAACTCGTTGGGGCCGGCGGTGGCGGGGGGTGAGCGCAGGGCCCAGAAGCGGTACGCGGCGGCCCAGCAGGTCGCGAGGACGGCGAGGCAGGCGGGGTGCAGGGTGAGGGCGGCGGCGGCGCGCTGGTCCATCTGGGCGATGGATGCGGCGACGAGGGCTAGGCCGGCGGCTCTGTCGTCCTGGGACGTGAGGGGCTCGAGGACCAGCTCGGTGCCGCTGTCGCTGTCGCTGTCGGTTGTGAATGCGTTTGCGCGGTGGAGGCTGCGGCCATCCTGGCGGGGTCGTCGGCGGCTGGCGTTGGCGGCGGCGGCGGCGTCGTCGTTTTTGAAGGTGACGGATGTGGATGTGGAGGAGGTGGTGGTGACGGTAGTGGCAGGTGACGAAGGGCAGCTCGAGTCCGGGCTTGGGCTCGGGCCCTGGCCTGGCAAGGAGGGGATCGAGAGTTGCGACAGTTGGTCCAGGGCGTCCGGGTCCCACGGATCGAGGATGATGGGCGTCGAGGGATTCGGTGACAAGGCGGATATACTGAGGGTGAGATTCGCTCTGAGGAAGGTGAAGAATGCTGCTCTCTGGGGTCAGCGCGATGTCGAGCGTTTGGGCACGACGCCAAACATAATTCTCCGAGATGGCGGGCAACAAAGCCACCCTGTCGAGGGCAAGAAAAGGAAAGGAAAGAAGAAGAAAAGGCAAAGAGGGATCAAGCTTACCAGCAGTCGTCTTCAGACCCTGGACAAGACTGACGCCATCCACGGCAGACGCAGAAGCACACTTTGCGAGATCCAAGACCCTCACGCCACCGACGAAGTGCCCAGTATCGCGCATAGCGGAAACATCTATTTTTTTCACAACGGCGTTTTTCCTCTGTTTCTCTCTCTCTCTCTCTCTCTCTCTCTCTCTCTCTCTCTCTGGTTCTCTCGGTCCCAAGGATATATCAGGATATCGCCATGCACACGGCCCGCTTCTCTCGACTGGATACAGTGTGCGAGGTGGAGCGACCCGTCCTAGATATATTTATGGCAAAGACGAGACGAGACGGCCACCCGAGTTCTGCGACGGAAAGACGAAGAAGAAAAAGAAGAAGAAGAAGAGAAGAGGCACGAGCATGCGGCTATTGTTGTCTCGATGTGGCTGCGCGTGCTGGTGGATGGTTCATTCAGGTATGGGTGGGCGCTAGAAGCACATGTGATGCCGGGTCCAGTCCTCTCTCACACCAAAATAGAACGCTGAGCGATATAAAAAGCAAAGAAGAGGACCCAAAAGGGAGGGAAAAAAAAAAAAAAAAAAAAAGAGCCCGCTGACGACGACGACGACGACGACGATGACGATGACGATGACGATGACGATGCTGGATGCGACAGCGCTGGGAGGGCCTTTTGAAGGCGACACACACACACACACACCATACGCTCGCCAACGTGGGAGACGGCAAAGATGGAAATGGAAAGACAAGCGAGCAGGACAAGTGAGACGCGGAAGAGGGCCACGCAGGGGCCTCCTCGGGTGCGTCAAAGCTACAGGTACTCCGTACGGAGTAGACGCTTCCACTGACAGGCTGAAACAGATGCTCGCGCCTGTACGGAGTATCGATCACACAGAATGGGAATATCAGCAAATCGACCGTGGAAGCTGGTCGCCATGGTCTGTTGAGCTGGCTCGATTTGCCCGAGTGTGAAGCTGTATATGTTCCCCACAGCCTATTGTCGAGGTGGCGCTGCCGTGCATCGCCGCTGCTGACGGTACGAGTATCGTCAATATTCTCTCCATCGGGACTCCGTAGGTCTTTGGGCGATCCATCCATGATCATTACTCCGTACGCATGAAGCCTCATGGCAAAGCCCTGATGCACATATCCGGCATCTTCATATCCTATATCGTTATACCCATAATATGCATCAACCGTAGATATTCAACTACGCAGTACTCCGTACCTACTAATCCACTCAACCCGGTAGCCAAATACGGAGTACGGAGCACCCCCTTCCTCTTCCTCTTCCTCTTCCTCTTCCTCTCCAACTCGAGTATCCGCCGTGACCGCGACCTCCCAATATCCAATCCACCGCCACCGCATCGGCCTCGGCCTCGGCCTCAGCCTCCATTCCCACACCTCAGCTCACCCTGGGGGCCCAAACAACCCACCGTCCCATCCGCCCCGCCTGCACCTCCCGTTCAATACGGCAATCCATTCCCCATCCAGGCCCTGCCAGGTCCATCCAGATCTCACCAGCAGATACGGAGTACGGAGCGCGGAGTACGGAGTACCGGCCCATCCTCAGTATCCATACGGAGTACTCCGTACCATACATACCCATTATCATCATACGGGTACGGAGTACAGGACGCGCACGCACACGCATGCAGTCCACCTCTCAGCCTCATGCTCCAGCACATGCTCCAGCACATCGATGCATCGGCACTTCACAGACCCACCAAGCCACCCAACAGCCATCCAGATCCAGCTCCCTCACATACGAGTACGGCGCATAGGCATGGGCATAAGCACTCTGGACACCTTCAGCCCCGTCTCCGGCCCACCCCGATAGATGCGCCGCTGAGCTTGCCCCGCATGCGCATTCGACCTTGAGCTTCGACCTTGAGGCTGGACCTTGACGCTGGACCTTGACGCTGGTCCTTGACGCTGGTCCTTGACGCTGGTCCTTGAGGCTGGTCCTGACATGGAGCTCGAGCCCCTCTCACAAGCTCTGAAACCGGATACCAGTACGGAGTACTCCGTATGCCTGTGGGAATGCCGGCATGCCGGCACCGGGATGTGTCGGCTCCGCGATGCAGGACAGCTACTCGTAGATTCATGGATGTCCCGGCAACTCGAGACTGCTGCATGAATCCACTCGCCCTCATCCCTCCCGTACGAGTACTCCTTACTCCGTACCCGTATGTGCCGAGTAGACTGTAGAACAATCAATAGTTTGGATACAAGCCAGGCAGACGGTGTCACCAGCATTGATTGATTAATCTATTACGGAAATCAGGGGTAGAAACAAATCAAGTCTAGCCAAACTCCAGCTCCAGAAAATGTCAAGCCAAAAGCCATCTCTCGTCTGGTTTTCCCATCCAGAACCCTCTCCCTCCTCCGTTTGGTGCACCATTGCTCAAAGCATCTAAAACCTCCCGCCCCCTGGTCCTCTATCAACGCCGGTCTATTTGTAAGAGAAAATGGCCGTCCGAGATCCAGAGGAAAGCCTTCCAGATCCAAGCCCGCCAGCCCATTCCGCCTCCCTTGGATATATCGCCAAACGCTATCAGTGAAAAGAAAGGGAAAAAAAAGAAAACAAACAGGATCGAAAATCAAGAGGAGAGAAGAGGAGGAGACCAGAAAAAAGGGTGTAAGAAGAAAAGAAAAGAAAAGAAAAGAAAAGAAAAGAAAAGAAAAGAAAAGAAAAGAAAAGAAAAGAAAAGAAAAGAAAAGAAAAGAAAACCAGGAATTCGAAATGCCGGCACAGCGTGGTGTCTCTCCCTCAAACCAAGCCACCTTTCAGTGCCGAGGCAGGAGAAATGAGGCAAAAGAAAAAGAAAGTGCCTCACACGGCGTATTTCGGCCAAACCCCGTGGACGTGTTTGATTTCCAAGAGGAACATTCCAGAAGTTTGCCAAGCCCAATGCGCTCGACTCTGGTCCGAGGGTTGCGTCCGCCCCGGTATCCCGAGAAAGGCAGAGACATCCCCGGCTTTCCGACAAGAGAAAAAAAAATGAGAGTCTTGGCGGCAAGGGCCACCGTGACCAAACGGACTGCAGTCCGGGGGGGGGGGGGGGGAACGACCGGACCCCACTGTTGCTCGTCTTGCTCGCTGGAGACGGCCCAGACCCCAGATGTGCCCCAGAAAGCTGCTTTCGTGCATGAAGAAAGAGCGCGAGTCCCGAGTCCCTAGCACAATGCCATCCGGCCATCGCTTGGTCTGCCTTTGCTTCCATGTGTGTTCCCGTTCCTTGTCTCGCCAGGGTTGAAGCAACGTGAAACCGTCGAACTTTCCTGCAGTGTTGCCCGCCCTCCTTTTCTCCTTGGAGATCTGAAGGTCGTCGTTGCTTTTGCCATCGCCAGCGCCTTTTCCAGGTCATGCAATATATCTTGCGCGCACGTCCGCTCAGGCCGGGCGCGGTCAAATCGCTACGCCAAGAAAAAAAGATCGAAATAGAGAAGGGCAGGGGAATTAAAAAAACAAGGGAAAAAAAGAAAGAAGAGCATGCGCGATGCGAGAGAAGAGGGAAAGGGAAGTTGTCGCGAGAGGGATACCTCAATCTCCCACCACACACAAGCCCCCGCTGTCAGCGAGCGATGCGATGATGGCTGACGAGGCAGAAGGGGGGCGAGACCAGGGGAGGAGTGGTGTTAGGTTCCCCCCCGTAGGGTTGTCGATGCAGCTCGCCCAAAACGACCCCTGTTGCATGGAGCCAACCCACGTGGTACGTGCAGCGCAGTGATGCATCAAGCAAGGAAACAACAGGCTGAAAAGAGCGTCGGAGGTAAAAAGAGACGGGGTTCGGACAGCGAAACAGCGAAAGGAGAAAAGTAGGTGGGGTGAACAAAAAAAAAGGGGGGGGGAGTGTGCGAGTAAGTTTTCGAATTGCACAGCTGCTGGGTCCTCGAGTGCAGCAAATGCGGGTGATGCCACTCCGGGAACCCCTGAACTGCAGCCGTTCCAAGGCATGCCATCGTGGTGAACAGGCAGCCCTGAGCATGAATCCGTCCGGGGTCAAAAGAGAGAGAGAGAGAGAGAGAGAGAGAGAGAAGAGGGG
>NQYS01000002.1:2900246-2921122 GCA_003055955.1 Escovopsis sp. AC | reverse complement strand
GGAGGAGCGCAATGTGTAGGAGAGGGGCATGGAGGTAGGGAGAGTGGCACAGGGGAGCAGGCAGGCGGGGGAGGACGGAGAGGGTGGGAGGGGGGAAGAGTAGGAGTGGGGTGTGGGAGGGGGGGGGGGGGGGGGGGAAGGGGGAGAAGAAGAGGTCGAGGAGGGAGAACGTTGCCAGATGTCGCGCATGCAACGTTATTAATGAGACGCATGAAGTCGTAAGTAAAGCGCGGGGAGGTGGCGGGCATCAAGAGACGCTTAATAGACATTGAGAGCAGAATTTTTTGTAGCTTTTTTTCTTTGTTGTTGTCATTGCAGTTGCTTGAGGTCGATCGGACGATTCCCCTTCTCAAAAAGGCCTGCCGAAGGAGCGAGAAGATTGGCCAGACAATGGACTCCCCACCAGGGGAATGATCCATCGCGGGCTGAAGTCCCGTGGAGCATGACCCTCTTTTAGATACCGGTCGCCTAGACCGATTGAGAACAGGAGCGGCAGAGGTGGAGTTTGCAGTAGGTGCACTCATAGATCATGCAGTTGGGTCCAGAGCGACAGAGCTGACAGACCCATTGGATGAGGGTGTTGTCGGACTTGATGACGGTGAACTCGTGGTTGCAGGAGTTGGCCATTGTGATGTAGTGTTGATTGGTCTCGGTTCTTTGATCAACAGTTGAAGGGAGGGGCTGTGTGTGCTCTTTTGGAGGGTCCCTGGTTCTGTCGAAGGTCCCTGCCTTGTTGGTGTGATGGCTGATGATTGACGATTGGTGATGCCTGTTGATGGGCAAGGGCTGTGGGAATGCCGGTCCTGAAGGATCTGAAGGATCACTTTACCGTGGTGATGGACGGGTGGCTGTAGAGCAGATGCCTGAACGGGTGGGTGTTGGAGGCGGACGATGCTGATGGCTGAAGTGAGTGGCCTGTCTGAGGGTGGGGTTGCGTTTGATCGTGGAAGAAAGAAGCTGAGCTGGTCGAGACAATTCCGAGGAGGAGGAGGAGGATCGTGGAAGCAACGGGTTCTTTATAGAGGGAGAGAAGAGCGAGCGAGGGGAGATGCAGAAGGAGGGCGGCGGCGGCGGCGGCGGCGTCGTCGCGATGGTGTGAGCCGTCTTCCGTGTCAGTGGTGGCCCCGGAAGCAGGGGTGAGAAGGAGTGGATTGAGGCTGAGGGACGATCAGCAGCGAGAGCTGTGATGTGAATCAAGACGAGGAGGGGCGAGCTGGTAATTGGCCCAGTCAAGGGATTCCGCGAGAGGCAGAGGTGGAGGAAGAGGAGAAGGTGATGGTGGTGGCGGACGATGTGGAGGGCGATGTTTATGACGAGATGACGAGGAGACGAGGAGACGTGGAGATAGATTGATGAGGTTGATGGGGTTGAGGAGACGAGGAGGTTGAGGAGGTTGAGGAAGTGAAGTCGAGGATGATGATGATGATGATGATGAATCGCGGCTGATTGGCGGCTGATGGCTCCTTCTTTGTATCAAGTGATTGATGTGATGGTAAGATGGGATGGAGGTGTCGATGGCGCCTTCCGGAGAGGAGATTTATACATATGAGCATGGAGACGAGGCCGAGGGCAGGAGCGAGCGGCAGTGAATTAGATTCATCCATCAATTGATCTCTCTGATCCGAGAACATGGAAGGCTCGGATCATGGAAGGTACGGGCCACTGCGCTTGACGCCGATTCCCCCCCCCCCCCCCCGGGCGGAGACGAGGCAAGAGCCAAGCAGCAGTACTCCGTGGCATCCAGGCATGATGCGTTGAACCCGGCAGGAGCTCAGGTCGGTACTAGCTTCCTGCTAAACTCTCGGCAGGTGCGGTACGAGAGACTCATCGGGACCCGTTGAGGTGCGCCTGCTGCCAAGGTGGAACCAGCTGTGGTACGAGTGGAACAGCAGCTCGTGGAGCGAGAGCCACAATGGGATCCCTGGTGGTAGCACGGAGTACTCCGTACTTACCTACTAGATGAGATGAACCCCGTAGTACGGAGTGCTTCAGTGGTGCCTACTCCGTGGAGTGAGGAGAAAAGCAAATAGCGAACGGCAAAGGGCCTTTGGGTCGTTTGCAAGACATCGTGCTGGACCCATCCATTGATCAATTGATCAATCAATTCCATTCAACTCCAGGGCCTGTCCCAGCACGGCCGCAAAATGAGAGCTGGACGGGGCAAGGGTTCGGGTGGGGCGCTGAGGCAAGATGTCTGGTACGAATACCTCTCCGTACATGTACCCGCACTGCACGGAGTACTACTCCGTACTCCGAATGTACTCCGTACGGGGGCATCAACCCATTGATTGATCCATTCCTGTATCTCTCCGTACTCCGTACGGAGTACAGAGTCCGTACCTGCGGCATGAGGGTGTGTGGAGAGAGGCCTGGCTCGAGCAAGAGGGGAGGAGCCCCCTGTCATCGTGCTGACGGCCTGCGGGGAACTTTGACTTCATGGAAGGCCCTCTCCATGGAAGAAGCCCTCAGCGAGTGGATTAGAGGTACTCCGTACGGAATAACCGGTACTCGTACGGACTACATGTACGGAGTACGGAGTACACGATACAGGAGGCAGTACGGAGTACTCATAGAGGTCAGGAACGCTCGCAAACGCACGTCGTCGTGCTCGATCAAGGCAGCCTGAGTCGTCCCGACACAGCAGATTACAAAACCGCTAGCCCTCCGTAGCACGGCGCGCAGAGGCCGGGTCCCAGGGTCGGGTCCCTGGGCCGGGTCCCAACTTGGGCCGGGGTAGTCGTTGGGGGGCCCGGGGGAGCGGAACGGGGCCCAGAGGCCTGGAAACGGAGCACGACGAACGGCCGCCACTGGAATGTACCGCTAGTACGGAGTACCTGCAGTGGGTGAGTAGTAGGTAGTACTCCGCATGTACTGCGGAGTAGTATGGAGTACCTACGAGTCCAGCAACCCCTGAAGCGCTGTGCGACCCTGCTAGTACGGAGCACGTAGACCGTTTCTGCCATGAGGGAGCTCATGATGGACCACTCAAGCGGCACCTGGAAGAGCTCCAAGTACTCGCCATGTGCCGTCCCCGATGCCAGTTGATTTGATTGATTTGATTGATCAATTCCAACCGAACAAGACTGGCCCCAGCAGGGTCGGGGTTTGGACAAGGAACATACATTGATTGATACCCCTGGGCCCGCGTGTCTGTGCCGCGAGCTGCGTTTACACCTTAAAGCTTGGGGACGGGCTGTTGGGACGAAACCCAGGTAAGGCGTCGGTTGTACTCCGTACAGTGTGTACAGGTAGAAAATTGAGCATCGCGGACTGTGTACTCGTACATATGTGCTCCGTACTCCGTATCTGATCGTGTAAACGGAATCCGAGGGTATGCAAGTAACGGGTGTTTGCAAGCAACCTACAGACCAACACCAAAATCATGATGAAAAGAACATGAAGCGTTCCGATGTACTCCATATGTAAGGACTCGACAGGCAGATCAAACGGCCAGACCACAACGCTTTGTTTGATGCCGCCCCAGGGGAAATGACGGGGGCCGAGAGCACATCCCCTCCCCTCCCCTCGGCCACTTGGAAGCCCGAGCGCGCCGCGAACAACCGGCCTGGAGGCGGGAAAGGAGAAGGGCGTAGGACGTGGCGTCGGGACGCGCAGGGCTGCAGATAGTACGAAATGGGAGCGAATATCTCTCGAGCATCGTGCAAGACATGCCCAGAGCCTCACCACCGCGGAAGACGTCGAGAAGGGGAAGCATTGATGGTACTACTCCATACTCCATGCTCCGTAATCAAAGCACAATTCTTGGGACGAAGCGAAACGGCATGTCTAAATCGCCGGTCCGAGGACGCATCGCGGTGCCGCGCGCCCATCTCATTCCACCTTGTCTCAGTCATTCCCGCAGAGACATCTCGGACTACTCCGAGGCCCTAGAAGGGAAGAAAGAAAGAAAGAAAGAAAGAAAGAAAGAAAGAAAGACGAGACAGACATGGCATGGCATGACAGACAGGGCTTGACTCTGAGTTATTCTCCGTGCTCCGTGCTCCGTACAGTACGCGGCGTCACGAGACAACACGGGTCTCAGGGGCGGCGATGGCGGGTGTGAGACAGACAAGGAAGACAGAAAGAAGAGTGGCTGAGAGACAGAACAATAGAAAGAAAGAAAGAAAGGCAGGAGAAAAAGAAAAGAAGAAAGAAGAAAAAAAGAAAAAGAAAAAGAAAAAAAGAAAAAAATGAATGACACCTGTGGGATTCGAACCCACGCCTATTTCTAGACCGCGAAAGGATTCCAACAAAGAACCTGAACACGGCGCCTTAGACCGCTCGGCCAAAGTGCCCATCAATCTCTTATCGATGCCACAGTTTCGTCCTCAACACCAATATGAATCCACCCACTTGCACCGAGATCTACAACCCAACATCCCTCCCCCCTGAGTTGTTCTGCATGAACCGGCGATTGAATGACATAAGCCATGCAAATGCCACGCCACGCTATGCCATGCCATGCCATGCCATGCAATGCACATCCCCCCTCGGCATTTCGTCTCGTCTCGTCTCGTCTTGTCTCGTCTCATCTCCATCTCATCTCATCTCTTCATCATCCGCGCCGGCCTCGAAACATCAATATTGAATACTACCTGTACCAACATCAATCTATACGTACCCTCTCATCCCCGTTTCAGGAAGTGACCGCCGGCCCCCCCCCCCTTTTTTTTTTCCCCTTTTTCCTTTGTTTACTTCACACGGAGGACACGATTCCACATATGCAAACCGGCACTCAAAACGCTCGAGCCCAGCGTTCCTCATTTCCAAACACGCCCTCCAAATGACGTCCTCCTCATCCGCCTCATCCGCCTCATCCGTCCTCTGCCCCCAGCGTTCGTTTGTTGGTGGCGCCGCTCGGTCTGTAGCCGCAGCCGTAGCCGTAGCCGTAGCCGTAGCCGTAGCCGTAGCCGTAGCCGTAGCCGTAGCCACATCAACCCCCCCCCCTTTTTCTTTCCCTTCCCTTCTTTAATCACCCCATTCATTGATCAATGTATCACAGGTATCCAGGTCCTCGCATGACTCATCTCACCCATAGGTGGCCTTTGGCCCCGTACGCACACATCGTCAAGGTGCTTCATTTCCCTTCGCTTTCCTTTCCTTTCCTTTCCTTCTATGAAGCAACCGGTGCCAGACTCTCACACGCACTCCACTCCCACCGTGCTCCTACGTGCGAGTACTGCTCGGGGTTAGTAGTTGCCCAGTACAGGCAATAGAGGTAGTACGAGCACATGTCTCCGTCGCACGGCGCAGCGCCGAGCATCGCCCGCGCAGTCCCGAGTCTCGACGACCACTCGCGTCATACGGAGTACAAACACACAACCTCAGCCGTTGCGGCCCGAAGGATAAGGATCAGGATCATCTCTCCGCCGCTGCCCGACGCCGCCCTCCGCATGTACGCAGGTGGCCCGTACACACGTGCGAGCAGGTCCCTCCCGCGATAACTCCCATCCTGATACGGGACGCCCGCAACGGCACCGCACGCCACGCACCTCGCTTCTCCTGACCGGTCTCGCCCCGGAGCCTCTCGACGCGCCAAATGGATGCGCATCCTGCCACTCCCCATCACCCTGCCCCCCCCCCAAAAAAAAACGCAGGCCCCTGACCGCCTTGGAATCCTGCGCAGGTATCAACAGCTCAATGCAAGGCAAGGCCCATGTATGTCCCTCGAGGAAGGACGCCCCGTCTGTCTCGTCTCGTCGCGCCGAAATCCGTCTCATCTGCACGATACGGTATACGACGTGCTCTTCTCCCACTCTCGCCCGTTAGACGTCAGAGAGGAGAATGAAACAACACGAACAAAAGAATAATCCATGACAAGACAAGACAGCAAGACCAGGGAACAAGGGTGCGATTGTCGCGTGCCAAGGGCCAAGGGGCGGGGGGGGGGGGGGGGGGGGGGGTCGAGAACAAGGTATACAGAACAGGGGATCAAGACAAGGGATGTAGATACCACCATCAAAAGGAGGGCCGTCGTGACGCGTCACACCTTCAGCCCTGCGCACATCGCTCCGCAATCGAAGCGGCTGACTTTTTTTTTTCCAGGCATGTGCTTGGGTGATTCACGAACGAGGCCGCCAGAGCGGAGGAAGGGGGGGGAGGGCCTTCTTGGGATCCGGGGGAGGGGGTGGAAAGTGCTTCCCCCCCCTTTATCGGTATGGATGCCGGGAGCCTGTGGTACACGTACTCGTACGAGTTAGTAGTAGTAGTAGAGGGGGTACTACTCGTGGGAGATGATGCGTGAGGCGCACGTTGATTCTCATTGATGCCTAGGCTTTGGCAGGTTGACGCTGAATTCCGAGTACATGTTCTCCATCTTGTTCATCTTCTTCCGCGATAATGCTGCTGCCTGCCTTGTCCCCAAGCGATGGATCTTGCTGGTATCATGATCAAAACAGCAAATCCCTTGCCCCTCCCCCCCCTTCTATCTCTTGGTGTTCGTGCCCGCCTCGAGCCCGTGCTCTGGTCAGAGCTCCTCTTACCCCTGAAGGGTGGATGGAGGGGGGGCATTGCTGCCTCTCCCGACCTCGACCTGTATGTGTACTCGTGCGATATCGTGTGCTTGACTCCGGACTCCACTCCTCTATTTTGCTAAACAAAACCGCCATCCGTCGCGAGGCCGTCAAAGACAAAAAGGATACAAATACTACATCAACAAAAAAACATCCTCGGCCTGAGACTGACACCGCCTCAACCAACCCCACCCCCCTTCCACCAAGCCCGGAACCCACCGTTTTGGGATCTGAGACCCTTCTTCAACATTAGGCCTCTCTCTCTCTCTCTCTCTCTCTCTCTCTCTCTCTCTCTCTCTCTCTCTCTCCCTCTCTCTCTCTCCGTCTTGCTGCCCAATGATCGACTCATGACCCAGGGCCCCCTCTGACTCACGAGCGGCGGATATAGCACCGCGGCGTCTGTGCCATGCCATGGATGGTGGCTGCCACCGACTTGAAACGCGGCCGAGCACAAGGAGGCACCAGGGGGCACCGGAGATAGCCAGCCCACTGTGACGTGATGACCAGTCGCCAGACAAGGCCAAGGCCGGGTGTTTTCGCGAGCAATTATCCCGAATGGCCGAAAACTCCCGGCGGGATCGCGCCACTGTCCGTCCTCATGCTTGCACTTCCTCCGTCTTCATCGCCTCCTCCTCCTTCTCCTTCTCGCACTCCTTCTCGATTTCTTTCTCGATTTCTTTCTCAATTTCTTTCTCGCTTTCTTTCTCGCTTTCTTTCTCGCTTTCTTTCTCACTCTCGCTCACAACGGCTTGCTCCGTGTCTGCATCCTCGTCGCCGCCCTTCGCTCCGATTAGCGGGGACACATTACTCGGGATGAACTTCATCTCGAGGCACTCCGAGTCGCTCCCGAGCCTCTCCTGCTCCTCAAACGTAAACGCGTCCGACAGGTTGACCGCAAGGAACGTCTTCGGCAGCTTGACCCTAGCACACACAGAACAGAAAAGAGAGGAAGAAGCACACGTTAGTCGAGACTTTTTTTTTTTGAGACATTTCGAAACTCAAAGAGAAGGGCAGAAAAAAAGGGTCGTCAACTCACTGATTGAAGCGCGCGCGCAGAGTCTTAATCACCTGCAGCCAGTCCGCGTGGGGCGTGAGACTTCGCCGCGGCGCACACCCGATGCAATGCCGGCTATCGAGCTGCACGTGCAGCGGATCGAACACGTGGCATCCGGGTGAGATCGTGATTCGAATGCTGTACGTGAACGTGGGCTCATCGGTCGGGCAGCCCTCGGCCGGCGCTGCGACCTCGGACTCGTACAGCTCGAAGCAGATCTGCGAGAGGTAGTCCAGCTCGGGGATCGTGCTGCGCTTGATCTTCGTCTCGATCCCGCCCTCGATGATGCAGTTGAGGAGCGTGTAGATGTGCGACTCCTTGGTGAAATAGAAGAAGCACTTGGCGTCGTTTGAGGCCTGCATCTCTTCCAGGTCCTGCACGATCTCCTTGAGGAGGGGCAGCGACGTGAGGAGGCCGATCTCGAGCTTCTCATTGTCCGAAATGCCGTACTCCTGCGGACATATGAAATCAAACAGGATCTTGGCCAGCCGATAGAGCTCCTGCAGCGGCTCGCTCCGCGGGTCCGTGACGGTCGCCCTGCTGTTCGTGCTTTTGTAGAGCTTAAAGTACTGCTCGGGGGGCGCCTCGTCGTTCATGAGCCGCAAGCCGGTGAGAAGCGATCGTCTCCTGAAGAGCTTCTTCATCGACGCCGCGCGGTGCATGGCGTCCTCCACCATCTTGTCGTCCAACGATCGCGTGTCGTCCATGGACTCCTTGGGCTTGCCCTCCTTGGTGCCGTATTCCTCGAGCATGCTCATCGGCGGCGTGAACACCCACTCGAGAAACTGTCGATTGTGCAAGGCGTCAAACTTCATCGTGTCGTACAGCTCGGATATCTTGCTCGGGTCGACCTTTTCGCCGTCGCAGAACTCGGCAAAGAGCTTCTCCCAGCGCTCCCGGAAGAGCTCGGCGTCCTCTCCGGAGCACCATCTCGGCTGGATGCTGTTCACTGCGTTGGCTTGACCGATGGCCGACGAGATGGCCGACGACAGGGACGCGCTCGAAGATTCCCCGTGGAGCTGCTCGGTGCTCGGGTTGGAGATTGCGCCGAGGGATGAGGCCGCACCGCTGTGGAGCTTCCCGTAGTTGTACTGCATCACTCGGCGGTGGAAGTTCATGAGCTGCACGACCCTGGTCTGGACCTCGGACGGCTCCGGCATGTTCTCGGGCCACGTGAACTGCGCCGGTCGCTCATTGCCCTTACGCAGGAGCCCCTTAAGCTTCTTCTTGACCTTGTCCGTCTCGTCCTTGGCGGCGTTGGAATCGTCCAGCAGGTCCTTTCGGATGGCAATGAAGTCCTCGGGCAACTCCTTCTTACCGAGGAAGGCCTGCGTCCATATCTGGGCGCTGGCCGTGACGCGGCGCTCGGAGCTGCTGTACACGTGCACCTCGTCGAGGATGTCCCTGTTCAGCAGCATGAGTTCGTTCCGCATGTTTTCTCCCAACTCTTGGGACTGGTATCGTGCCGAGTGCGTGGGCTCGCCCCCCCACTTGACGATGAGTTGGAGCTTGTCCAGCACGAGCGACTCTTCGGCCGCGGTGAACTTGGACATGGTCACCTCCGAGACCGAGTCCTGCCGCCTTGCGTGTCTCCTGAAGTCATCGCCGTCGTCACAACCCTCTTGCGTCTCGTTCGCCTCCGTCTCTGGCTGTGATGTGGACTGAGAAGGGAGGGCCGATTCGGGTACGTCGTCGACAATGGGAGTCTCCTCGACTTTCCTCTTGCGAAACATGGGTTTGATCTGGACTTTGGTACCCGCCCAGCTTCCCTTCTTGACCAGGACGTTTCGGAGTGCCTTGAGCTTCGCTCGGTCCTCGATGCCGGCCTCGAAGGCCACATCTACAGCATTGATGACGCTCGCCAGCGCCGCCTCTCCTATCAGCAGTACTTCTTCCTGGTGGCCTTTGAGTAGAGATATGAAGGGCTCGGTGTGGAACGTGAACTTGTACTTCTGCTTGGGCGTTCTGTCAGCATGGCGGATGACGGACACCATTCCCTTGAGCTTCCACGAGTGTTTGGGCGGAGGTGGCGGCTGCGGCTGCGGAGTGGCGGCCTCCTCCCCTGACGTGGGAAGGATGGGCGATGCCACCACCGAGGTCGCCGTCGACGCAGCACGTGGCAAGGCCATTTCCGGGGGAGGGAGTGGCTGCGTGACCGACGGGCTGGCCGAGGAGCTCCGGCGCACAGAGGTCGTAACGCTCTCCATGTTGGGCGAGCCCCCATTGCTAGGGGCCGTCAGGGATCCGTCGCCGTTCGGGGTGTCGCTCGAGATGGAGGTCTTCGCAGGCGCAGGTAAGGCGGCGGCGAGGGATTGTTGATCGCCGTTCTTAAGGGCCTGCGCCGCCCGCACGATTAGATCGACGTCGGAAGCAACCGGAGAAGCGGCCAGCGGCGGGATGCCGCCTCGCCGGAGTCTCTCCTTCACGAAGACGTCTTTGAGGATCCTAGCGCAATGATCGTAGTAATCCTCGTTGTCTTTGACGAAACTCCACCCGTTGACGTCAATGACGTAGCTTCGGCCTCCGGCCCTAAGCAGGTCAAATCCACACACTCGCTGTCCGAAGGAGCCGGAAATCTTGCGAGCCACTTCTCGCTCGTCGGCACTCAAGCTGGTGACGTATCGTAGTTCCTTGCCGTGTGTGTTCCTCCTGACTATACCATCGACCACGGGGGACTTGCGAGTCTCGGCGTGGCAGTACTGGGGGCCGACGGTGTATGCCTTGACGTCTTCGGCATTGTCCACTTCCATGAAGCACTCGTAGATGTAGCTGCCATCAGGCTCCGTTATGGCGCGCGGGGTCGTGAGATCGGCAATGAAGTCGGAGCTCTTGTTGCCGACCTTGCGAAACAGCTTCCGAGCACCGCCTCCCGTGCTTCGAGGAAAGTAGATGATGATGTTGTGGTCCTCGCCGCTGGTGGGCTTCTCGACAAACGGCTTCCTGAGCATGGCACCGTCCACGCAGAGGACGTCACCATCCTCCAGTAGCTCGACCTTTTGCGGCGGGGGTGTCCCCTCGGGATCGACGGCATCCAGAGACACCCCAGAGACCTCCTTGATGTACTTGACCATATCCGGGGTCAGGACACTGGGGCCGCCATCTCGGGTGACCTCGAGTCTTTTGGGAGTGCGGACTTGAATCTGGTCCAACAGGCGGAGGCATGCACGCCTGTCCCAGAGCAGGCGCTGCATGGGTACATCGTTTACACAGAAAGGTTTTCTCGTCTTGATGTACGCGACTGCCTTGTCCAGAGGAAAACCGTCGGAGTAGAAGGATATGAGATAATCACTAGATAGGATAATATGAGCAGCTTGTCCTCGAGTACCCCCATAATGGCAAGATGGGAGGCTGCAGGTCGAAAGGCCCGTTTCAAAGGTCTTGGGGTGACACGATCATCATATACAATTTCGTCGAGTCACCTCGGGTCAAAAAGGGGAAGGGGGGGTTTCACATACCACATGGGCCAATTTTCAACCTCTTCACAAAACATCTTTGTCAGTGCTCGGCTCATACCATGGACAGTGAAGAGGCCGTACATACCTTCGTCCAAGATTGTCTTGTCACCGAAGACGACGACATCGAATTCGCGGTTCGCGATCATGCGGTTCAGAATGTTTCGGCTTGGCTTGCTCCGGGCCTTGACGTCCAAGGCACAGATGCCGATGACACCCAATGGCGCGGGTTTCGCTGGGAATCCAAGCATCAGCATCAGCATTATCCATTTGCGCCCAGCAGCAGACAGATGATCATGAGAGCTTCAAGGGCTTCTTTACCTTCTTCCTTTTCCCGATGAGGGCCTCGCTCGCAACTGGGACTCTGGCTGCTGACCCCTGCGCTTGCGCTTGGCCGCCGCTTAACCCGGCTGCGAGAGCGATCAGGCTGAGCGGCGCGCACGTTGGTGTCCGACCGCTGGTTCCGTTTGACCAGATCAAGAGGCTGGGACTGGGTCCCGTTGGCAGCGGAGGTGGAGACGGGAGCGCCGGAGAGTGCGGCGTCTGGCTGGGCCGGGGCGGAGCCCCTGTGGGCCGGCATGAGGCTGGAGACTGAGCGCTGGGAGAGCCCCGCGTCGGGATTCATGACGCCGCGGGCGGATGCCAGGGAATAGAGGGACGTTCCCGAGAGTCGTCTGGAGGCGATGTCGGAGAACGAGGTCCTCGTTGGAAGGGAGGGCGTCTCGGAGATGGGAAAGGTGTCCTGGTTGACGGAGTGGCGGGTGCGCGGCGTCTCGAGCTCGAGCTCGAGCTCGTCTTCGTCGACACCGGGAAGCTGCTCCTCGGCGAGATTCTCGGCCCAGGCCTCTGAGGTGATGGAGGGCCGGCGAGTGGACAGCCAGGACGATCGAGAACCCTTGAGAGACAGGAAGGAGTTGGCGTGGGGGCTCGAGGAGAGGCTCGATCGCTCGGCGAAGACGTCCGAGGTGCCCGGTTCGGCGTGGCGGCTCTTGCGGCTGTTGATGGAGCCGGCCAGCGAGGAGGTCGAGATGCTGCGAGAGTGGGAAGCGGCACGAGAGCGTCGCTGGGGCTGCGAGGCGGCGGTGGCGGCGGCAGCGGCAGCGGAAGAAGGAGGAGAGGAGGAGGAGGAAGAGTTGGGAGGCGGCGGTTTGTTGTTGTTGTTGTTGTTGGAGGAGGAGGAAGGGGAATCGGGATGGGGCTCGAGGTCGTCGTCCTCCTCTTCAATGGCGGAAGTAGCGTCCATGGTGGAGGTGAACATGTCGGACGGGCAGCGGCGCTCTTTGGCTTCTGGAGGGGCTCTCTCGAGTCCGATCTGAGGATGGTGAGACGGCTAGATGGGACCGGCGGTTCTCGTGGGGGCCACTGTCAGATCTCCATTCAAGGCGACTCCGTCCCTCCAACGGAGTAGTACTCCGAACTCGGGTGGTCATGGGGCTTACCAAGTGCGAGTGCGTACCGGTATGCCTCGACGGCCCAACAGAGGTATTGATGTATGAAGAGGTCGGCCTGAGGCTGTCTCGTGTCGTATCGCGCGGCGATCGAGAGATCAACTACGGAGTAATATCAAGCGAGGGTTCTGGCGGGGAGGGGTCGTTACCAAAAAAAAATCCAAAAATAAAACGAGAAAAAAAAAGATAGAATAAGATGATATCAGGATGTCAGGGTGTGCGACCACAACGTGGGATGGATGGATGGATGGATCGATGGATGGATGGATGGATCGATGGATGCTGGAATGTATGGTGGCGTCAGAGTGGCACCTTGAATGGCCAGATTTTCTCCGGGATGATGGTGGATGATGGATACCTCCTCAGAGGCTGCCTTCAATGTCCCTGGCAGTCATTGATCCATCACGCAACATCCAGCATCCAGTATCTAGAGGATTGATAAGATGGATCAATTGGATGGATCTATCATGTCGAGATGTTGATCTAGCAATGGATATCGGCGGTCCTTATTGAGCATTCGGTGGACTGGATGCCTGGACAGCACCCGGGGTCGATCAGAGCGGCTCGACCCAAAGATCAGGCATCATCTGTGACGGGCCCTGGATCAACAGATCATCCTCCAATATCTGGATATCATACATAGATCAATGGATGTGATTCAAAGATGAAGATGCCACGATCTGCCTCGACTTCAGATTTGAGGGCATCTCGATGCATACTAATGTCGTGTTCGTCTCCAGGGTAGCCACTTCAGATCGTTGAATGAAATCAATCCCAGCTCAGGGAGGTGGGACGACGCTCCAGTGGGTGCGGCGCCTGATTCTCGGGCGGTTCCAGCGCTCGAGGCCCCCAAAAGACCCGACCAGGGCCTGAGAGTCGATCATTACAGCGGTCCATGGTTGATGATGAAATTGATGGATCAGAGCCCGGCTACCCTACACCTCGGATCCGGGCGCAGGACCTCGACGCGGCAGAAAAACGGCGAGATCCGTCACCGCCTAAATTTTCAACATCACGTCGTCCCGGCGCTCACGCCCGAGTCGCAAAATCGCTTCATCATCCCCCCCCCCCTCCCCCCCCCAAAAAAAAAAATTCCGCCGCCGAGATGCCACACTCCGATGCTGATGGGCCGCTGGCAAAGCGTCAGAAGGTCGTCGCGCCCGCCCTCAACGCCAAGCCCTCCTCAAACTCCTCTCGCATCTTTGCGCCCTTCCGAGTACGCCAGACGCCCCCTCTGAATCCACCCTGAATGCAATGTTTCCTTTCCCTCCCGCTGGTTCGAGGCCCTCTTCAACGTCTGACATGCTGACTTTCCTCTTCTCTACCACCCGTGACAGACCGTCGGGCTCGTATCCCCATCCAACACGCCCTTCACCTCCATCCCCCTCGGAAAGACGTCCTTCCAGATCACCACCTCCGTCGGCAGGTGCCTCCAGACCTACGATCTCCGCCGCGGCCTCAACCTCGTCTTCGTCACTCGGCCCCAGACCCTCGCCGACATCACCGCCACCTATGCCTGGAGGGAAAAGGTGCTCGCCGCGTGGGGCGGCGCCCGCGATGGCGAGCCGCGCGGCATCTGGGTCTTCCAGCGCGGCAGAAAGGTAGACGAGCTGCGCCTCCCCGACGACCTCGACGAGCCCATCCGGCAGATCACCGTCTTTGGCACCTGGATCGTCGCCTGCGCCACGACGCGCATCGAGGTCTTCAAGTCCGCCACTCTCGAGCACTACACCACCATCCAGACCATCGCCGCCGGCGCCGGCGGCCATGAAATCACAGGCGGCGTCGTCAACATGCCCACCTTCCTCAACAAGATCTTCGTCGGCCGCAGGGACGGCTGGGTCGAGATCTGGAACGTCAGCACCGGCAAGCTCATCTACACCATCCTGCCCCCCTCGCCCGACTGCGGCTCCGTCACCTGCCTCGAGCCGAGCCCGGCCATCGGCCTCCTCGCCATCGCCTACTCCAACGGGCCCCTGGCCATCACCAACGTCCTCCTCGACAAGCCCGTCCTCCAGGTCGAGGCCGGCAACCCCGAGGCCCCCGTCACCTCCATCTCCTTCCGGACCGACGGCATGGGCGCCGGCATGGACGGCCGAAAGGACGGCGTCATGGCGACGGCCACCGCGGCCACGGGAGACGTCACCTTCTGGGACCTCAACGGCGGCGCCCGCGTCATGGGGGTCCTGCGGAGCGCCCACAACCCCCCGGCCCACGACGGGTTCGAGGTAAGGGGCGGCGTGAGCAAGATCGAGTTCCTCGTCGGGCAGCCCGTCATCGTCACCAGCGGCCGGGACAACTCCCTGAAATCCTGGATCTTCGACGAGACCCCCTTCTCCCCCGTGCCCAGGATCCTCCACTCGCGGAGCGGCCACGCGGGCCCCGTCAACTGCCTGCACTTCCTACCCTCCGACTTCGACGGCGCCGAGGCAGGAAACAAGTGGCTCCTCAGCGGCGGAAAGGACAGAAGCCTCTGGGGATGGAGCCTGCGCCGCGACGGCCAGAGCGGCGAGCTAAGCCAGGGCAACATCCGCCACAAGGCCAAGAAGATCGGCATCCTGGCCACAAACGCCCTCGCCCATGGGCCCACGACGACGCTCGAGGACCTCAAGGCGCCCGAGATCACCTGCATCGCCGCCTCCCTCAACCGAGACGGCGGCATCGGCGCCCTGCCCGGCAAGCAGCCTATCTGGCAGAAGGGCCAGGGCCAGGGCCAGGGCAAGGGCAAGAGGTCCGACGCCGAAATCAGCGGCATGACCGGCTGGGAGAGCGTCGTCACGGCCCACAAGAACGACGCCTACGCCCGCACCTGGTTCTGGGGCCGCAAGCGCGCCGGCCGCTGGGCCCTCCCCACTGGCGACGGCAGCAACGTCTCGACCGTGGCCATCACGGCCTGTGGCACCTTCGCCATCGTCGGCTCCCAGGCCGGCGGCATCGACATGTACAACCTCCAGTCCGGCGTCCACCGGCAGCGCTTCCCGTCCAAGCTGACGCCCGCCCAGGCGCGCCAGCTCAAGATGCAGCAGCTCCGGCAGGCCGACGACGTCGTGCAGCTGCAGTCCGAGGGGAGCCGCAAGTACCCCGCCGGCGTCGGCAAGCACACCAAGGCCGTCACCGGTCTGGTCGTCGACGCCATGAACAAGACGGTCGTGTCGTGCTCCCTCGACGGCAAGATCAAGTTCTGGGACTTCCTGACCGGCAGCCTCCTCGAGCAGCTGGACTGGGCCCCGATGACGTCCCCGACGGGCTGCAGGTATCACCCGGCGAACAACCTCCTGGCCTTTTCCTGCGACGACCTATCCATCCGCGTCGTGGACATGGAGACCAAGAAGACGATACGCGAGTTCTGGGGCCCGCGGGACGCCATCAACGACTTCTGCTTCTCCAACGACGGCAGGTGGGTCATCGCCGCCTCCCAGGACGGCGTGATCCGCATCTGGGACCTCCCGACGAGCCACCTCATCGACGCCATCCGGCTCGAGAAGCCGTGCAACGCCGTCTGCATGTCGTCCACCGGCGAGTACCTCGCGGCCGCCGTCCAAGGCCAGCCCGGCGTCAACCTCTGGACCAACAGGGCCCTCTACAAGCACGTGCCCACGCGGCAGATCTCCGAGAAGGAGGTCGGCCTGGCCGCCGCGCCGACGGCCTCGGGCGAGGGTAACCAGGGCCTGCTGGAGGCCGCCTTCGAGGACGACGAGGCGGCGGCGGCAGACGACGGCGAGGGCGATGTGCTCGCGCCCGCCGTGGACCAGCTGAGCTCCGATCTCATGACGCTGAGCCTGGTGCCCAGGAGCCGCTGGCAGACCCTGCTGCACCTCGACCTCATCAAGGAGCGCAACAAGCCGAAGGAGGCGCCCAAGCTTCCCGAGAAGGCGCCCTTCTTCCTGCCCTCGACCGGCGGCGCACAGTTGCCCGGCCAGCCGAAGTCCGAGGCCGCAGCGCCAGAGGATGGGGACAGGTCACACATCACGAAGCTCGACAGGGCCCGCTTGGAAGAAGCCTTTACGTCCAAGCTTCGCGGCGGCACCGCCAGCAACAACTGTGAGTACTACTGAGTCATCGAAATGGCGCGCGCGCACACAATTACATGTACTGACCAATTCGCCCCCCCCCCCACCCCCCCCGGCAGACGACGAGTTCATCGAGCACCTCAAGACGCTCTCGCCCTCGAGCGCCGACCTCGACCTCCGGTCGCTGTCCATCGGCAACGGGGACGCGGCGTCCAACGAGCTGCTGCACTTCATCCGGGCGCTGACGGCGCAGCTGCACGCGCGCAAGGACTACGAGCTGACGCAGGCGTGGATGACCGTCTTCCTGCGCCTGCACTTCGACATCGTGATGGGCAGCGAGATACTCCTCGGGGCGCTGGAGCAGTGGAAGGCGCAGCAGGAGAGGGAGTGCGCGAGGCTGGACGACCTGGTTGGGTACTGCAGCGGCGTGGTTGGGTTCTTGAGGAATCCCAGGACATAGTACGGAGTAGCTCTGGGCAAAAGAAGCAGCATTTGAGACGAAATGGCATTCATCAATTCTAATACTTCATACCACTCAGAAATACGGAGTACGACCATGCAACATAAGATGAGACGCGACCTTGGTGATGGGAAGAGGACATCTAGAATCAATAGCCTCCTCCATGGCCCTACTTCGTAGGGCATGAGCCCCAACTGATGCTGCCTCGCCCAATGCCACGAAGCATCAAATCAGGTCTCTCCCAAATTTCATGTCTTCCTCGCAAGCCCCGACAAGCAGAGCACACAACGAAAACAAATGCTGGTGAAAATCAAAAATTGCGCCCCCTATGGCCCCGAAGGACAATAGAGTGAGGAACGACTCCGCGCTGTGCAATGCAGGCCTTCCACACTGAACACCCCAATTCTTGAGCTGGGGAGTTCGGAACAAGGTAAGTATGAAGAAGAAAAAAGGGAAAGGAAAAACAAGAAAAAGAGGCGGGGAGGCGAGCTCTTCTTATAGACGGGCGGGCGATGGTCTGTGCGGCGAGTGATTCGGCCGCACCTGCCGCGCGGGATCTGGAAGGCGGTGAGAGGCCGGGGGGAAAGAGGGAACGAGCGGTCCTATCAGGGAAGGTGGGATGATGGGACGGTCAATGCGTCGTGCACAACCTGATCTGCCTGCTAGTACTCCGTACGGAGTAATGCATGCACATCTTTTCAATCCAATTTGTGCATTCCTTATCTATGGCACGCTAGGTCGACAGCGGCATAGCACAAGGAACGAGTACGAGTACGGATGTCATGCGAGAGATCCATGCAGCTCTTTTTTTTCTGCCTCTTTAGAAGGAAATCTTCTATCTTGATAAGCCGTGTAGTAAACGACAGGAAGCATCGATTGATTGATCGCGAGAATGGGCAAGAAGGGCTTCAAGGTGCGTCTGCTCGCAACGGGTCTCCCTTTGAAACGATACTACAAGCGGAAGATATCGTGATGACCTGTCAATTGACCCTTTTGCACAGGGAAAAAATCGTCGAGGCCCGAGCGGCGGAGGAGGTGGTGGTGGTGGTGGTGGCCGCCGCGAGCGAGGGGCAAACACCTGGAGAGACTATCCCGCCCTCAAGAAGGAGAACGCGCGGCTCCAGGAGTTCTACGACTCTCTCCTGAAGCTTTCCGATGAGGAGAAGGAGCAGTTCTGGGAGGCTTTCCGGCGCGAGCTGCCGAACAGCTTCAGGTTCTGCGGCTCCAAAGAGTACGTGCATGCTGGCCTCGGAGCCGGCGCCAAGGCGCCTCTTGCGATGTGAAGCCCGCTAACGATGGAAATTGTCACCAGCCGAGCGCTCGCCGTCAAGCGACTCCTCAAGGAGAGATACATGCCCGACATCGTCAGGATCGAGCACCAGGATGGCCGTCCCGTCGACCCCCCCCAGGCCGTGCCCTGGTACCCCAACGAGCTCGCGTGGTGGATGACGACGCCCAAGAATGTCGTGCGCAAGTTCCCCCCCTTCGCGGCCTTCCAGAAGTTCCTCGTCTCCGAAACCAGCGTCGGCAACATCAGCCGGCAGGAGGTCGTCAGCATGATCCCGCCCATGCTCATGGACGTGCGGCCCGGCATGGCGGTCCTCGACATGTGCGCGGCGCCGGGGAGCAAGTCCGCCCAGCTGCTCGAGATGCTCCACGTCGGCGAGGAGGCCCGCATGAGGAAAATCCTGCGCACGTACGCCAAGGGCGATGGCCTGGACCTTGGCGAGGAGACCCGGGAGGAGGTCGAGGTCGACCTCGCGGCCGACCCCTCCGACGACGGCAGGGCCACTGGCCTACTCATTGCCAACGACGCCGACTATAAGCGGGGCCACCTCCTGGTCCACCAGCTGAAGCGGCTGTCGTCTCCCAACCTGCTCGTCACCAACCATGACGCCACCCAGTTCCCGTCCATCAGGCTGCCCCAGCCGGACCCCAAGTCCAACAAGCCCGTTTACCTCAAGTTCGACCGGATCCTGGCCGACGTCCCCTGCTCCGGGGACGGAACGACCCGCAAGAATGCCAACATCTGGAAGGACTGGCAGCCCGGCAATGCCCTCGGCCTGCACATCACCCAGATCCGCATCCTGGTGCGCGCCCTCCAGCTCCTCAAGGTCGGCGGCCGCGTCGTGTACTCGACGTGCAGCATGAACCCCATCGAGAACGAATCCATCATTGCGGCCGCCATCGACAGATGCGGCGGCCTGGACAACGTCGAGATCCTCGACTGCAGCGACAAGCTCCCCGGCCTCATCCGCAAGCCCGGCCTCAAGACGTGGCAGATCATGGACAAGTCGGGCAGGATATGGAACTCGTGGGAGGAGGTGGAGGCTTTCGCCAAGGAGTCTGCCGACGGCGTGATTCCCGGGCGCGTTGTGCCGACCATGTTCGCCAAGTCCGGTGGATCTGACCTGCCCCTGGAGCGCTGCATGAGGGTCTACCCCCATCTCCAGGATACGGGTGCGTTCTTCATCACCGTCCTGGAGAAGAAGGCCGAGTTCAAGGCCAAGAATGAGAACGAGCCACGGGCTGCCTCAGAAGAAAACGCCACAACCGAGTCCCCTGTTGCCGAGGCAAGGAGGGAGGACGCCATCGAGGAGGTCCTTGCGGAGGTAAAGAAGGAGGACGCCGTCGAGGAGGCCGTTGTTGAGACGAAGAAGGAGGGCACGGCCCCGGAGGCCGCTCCAGAGGCGGCGGAAGAGGGCAGCGATGCGGCCATGGACGACGCCTCTGTCGGCGGCAAGCGGTCGCTCGAGGCCGACGAGATCGAGGAGCAACCGGCAAAGAAGGCCAAGACCGAAGGCGAAGGCGAAGGATCGGCCGCCGCCGCCACCGCCACCACCACTACCCCGGCACCGCCCAAGCAGGACGACCGGCCCGGCAAGGCCCGGCGGAACGGCCCGATCGAGGAGCCGTTCAAGTACCTGGACCCGTCGCACCCCATCATCGAGGAGATCAAGAAGTTCTACAGCCTGTCGTCCTTCTTCCCCAACAACCGCTACATGGTGCGGAACGAGATGGGCGAGCCGGCCAAGGCCATCTACTACACGACGGCCCTGACGCGGGACATTCTGACTGAGAACGAGGGCCGGGGCATCAAGTTCATCCACGGCGGCGTGCGCATGTTCATGAAGCAGGACGCGCCGTCGGCCGAGGTGTGCCGCTGGCGCATCCAGGCGGAGGGCATGCCCATCCTGCAGGGCTACGTCGGCGAGCCGCGCGTGGTCCATCTGCGCAAGAAGGAGACGCTGCACCGGCTGCTGATCGAAATGTTCCCCAAGATCACGGACGGCGGGTGGCAGAAGTTCGAGGAGATTGGCGAGCGCGTGCGGGACATCGGCATGGGGTGCTGCGTGCTGCGCATCGAGCCGGACGGGACGGACCCCGAGTTCACGGAGCGCATGGCGCTCCCGCTGTGGAAGAGCTTCCACTCGCTCAACCTGATGCTACCTAAGGAGGATCGGGCGGCGATGCTGCTGCGCATCTTCAACGACACGTCGCCGCTCATCAACATCAGTCTGAAAAACCAGAAGCGCGCCGGGGCTGCGCAGGGCGTGGCGGAGGAGGAGGAGGAGCAGCAAGAGCAGCAGGAGGCCAACGAGGGCGATGGGATCGACGTCGAGGATCTTCCCTCGCCGGAGGAGACTGCGGTAGAGGAGTCGGAGAAGCAGGAGGAGCAGGAGGAGCAGGAGAAGCAGGGCGAGGAGCCCGAGAAGCCGGACGCGGAAGCCTGAAAGATTGGTGCCCTCCGGATGAAAACTAAAAATGTACTCAAAGGTCGGCGTTCTTGTAGACAGGGTCTGAATAATCACATTTTTATTGATGTCTTCTCTCTCTCTTTATATTGGTACAGGCGATATATTCTACAAATGCTAATGCTGTGTGCATGGTGATGAGATTTCAGGAGGAGAGCCCGGCCGGGGGGGGGGGGGGGGGCCCA